>VZRI01011496.1:296395-437072 GCA_013397515.1 Upupa epops
GGGCCGGGGGCCGATGGGGCCGGGGTGACGTCGCCGTTGTGCTCCTCAGGACGGCGTCGGTGAGGAGGTGCTGAAGATGTCGACTGAGGAGATCGTGCAGCGCACTCGCCTCCTCGACAGCGAGATCAAGGTAGCTGCGGGGCTGTGGGGTCGGGAGCGGAACAGGGCCGGGGTGCCTGGCCAGGCCGGGGGACGGGGCGGAGCTCCTCCCTTACCATCCCTACGCCATTGGTGTTTGGGTATTGGGGAGGCGGGGGGGTTCGGGTTCGCTTTGCAGAGTCACCATGGGAAGGGTGGCAGCGCCGTGGGACTTCTCGAAGGTTGGGAAGAAATACTGAAGAGGCGAGGGTGCTTTAGCAGAGGAATACAAGGTCTCTGGCTCTCGCAGGCACGAGGAGGCCTGTGCTGTAGCCTGGTCAAGTAGAATCATTGTGTAACTTAGTTGGAAGAGGCTGGAGAAGACCTCTAGTGAAGTTTTCTGTCCAAAGCAGGGCCATTTGTAACCCAGTCTGTTTTGTTCACCTGGAAAAGTTTCTAAAGACAGTTTGCACCACACCTCTGAGTATGCTGTGCCTCTGTTTGGCTCTCCTCACAAGGATAAAGATTTGCTTTATGTACAGCCTGGCCTGAACCTCTTGAGTCTTGGCCGTTGTCAGTTTTCTCACCCAAAGACTGTGAAGGGTCTGCTTCTGTCTTACCGATATCTTTCTTAAGAGCTCTCCCCTTCAGCTGAACAGACCCACTTCCCACAGCACCTGTGTCCCAGCCCCTTGGCTGTCTTGGGTGCCCTAAACTCAGTCCAGTTCGATGTTTTTGCTGGGGGGGGTGGTACACAAAACTGGGCAGTGCTCTAGATCTGGGTCTGATCACTCTCCTGCTACTACAGCCCAGGATACTGTTGGCCACATTCCTGTCTCCCCATTACTGTCTGTGGAGACCCCAGGTTGCTTTGTGCAGTACTTGTCACAAGACTGCGTTTATTGAATCAAATTTCTAATTTTATCTAACAGATTCAGTAATTAGCTGTGGAACAGTTCTGAGAATATGTCTGTGTGACAGCAAAGCATTACACTTGGGCACTGAGAATTTAGAAAAGAGTAGATCTGCTTGTTGAACAACATCACATAAGCCGGTGCAGGTGTAACCAGTTTTCTCAAGACCATTTGCTGCTACACTCTTTTCAGTGGGGACCACAGGTTGTTTTGAAGCTGTGACTAAACAGAAAAGGGAGGGATATAAAGGTGTGCACACATGCAAATCTAGTGACCTGTGTTATTTGTAAGCATTAAAAAACAAACGCCAGCCCATTGTTGCCTTTCCTAGGACATATGGCAGCCCTGTGAGCTGATACATTGATTAGGCTCTGGTTATCCAGCACTGCTGAGGGATACTGACTCGCTGGAGACCAGACCAGGCTTCCCACCCAATTTTGGCTAACTGTCCTCTCTTTATGTTGTGTTTCCCTTTATATCCACAATTTCCTCAGACTGAAGTTACTGTTTTACTTCTGGAAAAGTGCCTGGATTTTTCTCTTGCCTTAGTTTTCTGTTATTTGTATTTCTGCATGGTGATTCCAGATCATGAAGAGTGAAGTACTGAGAGTGACCCATGAGCTTCAGGCCATGAAAGACAAGATCAAAGAGAACAGTGAGAAGATCAAAGTGAACAAAACTCTGCCATACCTTGTCTCTAACGTTATTGAGGTGAGTGCAGTGGGCACTTCTGCAGCAATGAGAAATGTGTGCAGGAGGGAGGAGCAGGGGTGCTTGTGGCTCATTTGACACTTGGTGTATTCTCAAGCTGCTGAGGCTTCTGGAGCCTGGACTTTCAGGTTTCTTCCATTGACTTTGTGATCTGGAAACGCACATCACTCTCCCACTTGTCCAGGTTGTTCCTTAGGTGTTGGCTGCTATTCACGGGCACGTACTTAATGCAGCTGCCGAAGGGTGATGCAGCCTCCCTTAGCATAGGCTTGGGCACAGGGTGTTTGGTAGGTGCTTTCTGAAACTTTTGGCACAGTGAATGGAAAGCTGTTAACACGCCAAACTCTTTCTGTACTTTAGTAGTTCTGTTGGGACTACAAAAATGTTGATAGCTTTCTGCTTTATAAAAAAGGGTGTTGGTTTGTACTGGTGCTTTAAAACTTAAGCTTTAAGCAAGGCTTAATATGAGCAGCTGTAATGGGAGGAGAGATTAGCTTCTGCTTTGTTCTGAACTTCATAGTGTCCTTCTGTGTGCTGCTATGCACTGCTTCTGGAGGAGAGAAAGAAAGTAATTTTTATAGGAAAGCTTTAATGCTTCCAGGGTTCTGCAGCTGACGGTTGATGGGAAGTTCTGTTTCTCATGTAATTTGGAGACTGGGGGCTCCTGGTTACATGATCACAGAATCTTTCACTCTGGTTTTCAGCTCCTGGATGTTGACCCCAATGACCAGGAGGAGGATGGAGCCAACATTGACCTAGATTCCCAGAGAAAGGGCAAGTGTGCGGTGATCAAGACTTCTACACGGCAGGTGAGACATAGCTAAGTGTGAAAAGCGCTCAAATGGACCTTCTCCTAGTGCAGAGGGGTTTACTTAACTGTATTTCCCACAGACATATTTCCTTCCTGTGATTGGATTGGTTGATGCTGAGAAGTTAAAGCCTGGTGACTTAGTGGTAAGTGATGCTCTTGTGACTGAGAAACTGTGCTGGCCAGAAAGTGATGTACGTTTTGCCCTTCAGAAAGGAAACATCTGTCTGTATTTCTGACAGAATTTTAGTAGCTGTGTGGGTACTAGAATTGCAGTGAATGTACTGTGGGTTCAGTCACGGTTGTAATACAGAAAAGCAGCCTGGGCGTGCGACTGTGCTGAGCAATCAGATGCCACCTAGTAACTTGCGGACCCAGTTGTCACTGCTGTGAGTGAGTTGGAACCCCACTTTTCCCAGTGTGACAGGTTGGCTATGGCCTTACCCACGGCCGGGCTGTGGTGACGAGTGCTGCTGTCACAGCTGGTTACTCCAGCAGTGTCTAGTGAATTGTCTCTGATGGTGCGTTTATTAATTGCTGCCTGAAGGGCCGGTTAAAAGCAAAGGACTTGCATTTCCAGGGGGTGAACAAAGACTCCTATTTGATCCTGGAGACACTGCCTACTGAATATGATTCACGGGTGAAAGCCATGGAGGTGGATGAGAGACCTACAGAGCAGTACAGTGACATTGGAGGGCTGGATAAACAGATCCAAGAGGTGACACTTTATCTTACTGGAACTTCACCCTAAAGCAGGTAGCCTGGATCTGTGGAGGAGACTGGTGTATGCATTAATGTTTTTATTTCACTGTAGCTTGTGGAGGCCATTGTCCTGCCCATGAATCATAAGGAGAAGTTTGAAAACTTGGGTATACAGCCACCCAAAGGGGTCCTTATGTATGGACCTCCAGGAACAGGGAAGACACTTCTAGCTCGAGCATGTGCTGCGCAGACCAAGGTAAAAGAACCCTTTGGAAGTGTGTGCTGCTGTAGCGTATTACCTGAAAAAGCCTGAGAACACCTCTGAGGGGAAAGAGGTCACACATACAAACCAGTGGTACAAAGTTGGAGTTTTCTTATCTTGGTTGTCTTAATTAAGGGCTTCTTGAGTACTCAGAACTGACCCTACTGAGAAATGAGGCATAGGATTCTCTTTGATTTCCCAGGCTACGTTCCTGAAGCTTGCTGGACCACAACTTGTGCAGATGTTCATTGGTGATGGAGCTAAGCTGGTACGCGACGCTTTCGCTCTAGCAAAGGAAAAAGCTCCCTCCATTATCTTTATTGATGAACTGGATGCCATTGGCACTAAAAGGTGAGGCATAGGCCCTGATGTAGAGCTCTTGGGAGCTGCCTAGCAGCCCTTTGTGGCTGTGTATGTAAGGAAGTCTACCTTAAAGCATGTCCTGTTCAGAAACAGTGTAAAGCCAGAGTGTAGATAGCCATTGTCAGTCTTTGTGCTTTTGAGCAAAGTTGATGAGACTTTGGATCTATCTGATGGTCTTCTGCTGTATAAACCGTGTTCTGATCACTGCATCAGACACGTGGGTAAGTTCTCACACACGTGTTTTTTGGGCCGGCAGTCATTTTGGCTTTTTATGTGGTGTGGGACAGGGTGAAGCTCTGACCGTTTTAACTTTGTTTCCTTCTCAGGTTTGACAGTGAAAAGGCTGGTGATCGGGAGGTGCAGAGGACCATGCTGGAGCTGCTTAATCAACTTGATGGTTTCCAGCCCAACACACAAGTCAAGGTTGGGATCTATCAGAGCGCTGCTGCTGAAGTCCAGGGTGCTCTAGCTGGGGGGTGAAAACAATGTCACGGAAGAACCTTGGGGGAAGGGTAGGCGTGACCTCTGGGTGCCTCAGACTGATGACCCTACTTCTGCTTAGGTGATTGCTGCAACTAACCGGGTTGATATCTTGGACCCAGCCTTACTTCGCTCTGGACGATTAGACCGCAAGATTGAATTCCCAATGCCTAATGAGGAGGCCAGAGCCAGAATTATGCAGATCCATTCACGCAAAATGAATGTCAGGTATGGAAGAGGCAAGGTCTTCTGGAGCCCCCCTTGTATTGAGGGCACACTGCCTTGCTTTTTCTGTTTGGTACGTGTTCTCAGTCTTCTTTTTCCCTCACTTCCACCTCTGTCAGCCCTGATGTGAATTATGAGGAGCTGGCTCGCTGCACGGATGATTTCAATGGGGCACAGTGCAAGGCTGTGTGTGTTGAAGCGGTAGGTACTGGGCTACAGCACCCGTCACTGGTAGGAAGGAATGTGAAAGCATGCACAGACAGGTTACTTTGAGCTGCTGCACTCGCATGCTCTCTCTAAATACTGTCTTGTTGGGCAGGGGATGATTGCACTCCGCCGTGGAGCTACAGAGCTCACCCATGAGGACTACATGGAAGGAATCCTGGAGGTTCAAGCAAAGAAAAAAGCCAACTTGCAGTACTATGCCTGACTGCTGCCCAGTCAGGGTTGCAGCCTTGGCAGAAGACAGGACTAGACTGGACTGTACCACTTTATGTCTGTTAAAAATAAAGCAGTTTTTCCCTCTAAGAACAAATCTGATGTGCTTGCTCTTGTGCTGTGGTTCTGTTTCCACATAAAAAAAGGTGAGAACCTGTCCACGGTTCTGCTGCCTGCAGAGCCTCCTCTGCTGAGCTACATCCTGCTCTGCTACACTTCTGGCTACAGGCCCAACTGTTACACTGCAGCAACAGCATAGAACTAGGGAAGCCCCCGGCTTTAACTGAGCAGCCAACCAACAGCCTTTGCAGCTTTGCCTAAGCTGAGCCTTTTGCTATAACATTCACGTGAAAGTGAACAAGGTTCACCCCCACAACTGCCAGAACGTCCCTTCTGTACCAGTCTTACTACTAAACCGTCCCTAAGCTCCATGTTTACCTGTAAAAGGTATCCTGGGATGGTACCTCGATAAAGCCTCAGAGCCTCTTGGTCTGCAATGAGCAGGATTTAAACCTATGCAGGGAAGCCCCAATAGATTTCTAGTCTAGCACCTTAACCACTTGGCCACAACTATGTTTGGTATTGTCATTCAGATTTTAGAAGCTTTAGCACCATTGTTAACCACAGAACCACTGAAGTTGGAAAAGACCTTCGAGTCCAGGCATTAGCCCAACTAACCCAAGCCCACTGCTAAAACATCTCCATATCTACGCAACTGTACGTGAAACCTCTGGTGAACCCTTCTCATACTGGGAAAGAATTCACGGCTTAATCTACTGAGCAAGTCTTTCAGTACTTTTAATGCCAGTTGAGAATTACAACTTCCATTTAAAAATTACATTTTCATAAATACACTGACTTTAGCATTAATTATCTTACATGCCACTGTATTCTATTTGAAATACAATGTAAACATCTCTAAATGCTGGCCATCTCCTCTTTACCTGTGCAGTTTTTGGACGTGGGAGAGGGGTGTGCATGTGAGGGGAGAAAGAACAGATGAATGAAAGAAAAATGCAGCCCAGAGTACTCTGGCCGATGTTCCTGAGTTAGCCCTAGTACTTGCACTGGTACTTGGTGCTCCTGGAAAGGCAATCTGGCCCAGTGGAGCCTGTATGTTCTTGACACGCTGTGCTCGGGGCATTTGAAACTAGAAAGGGGGAGTGGGGGAGTGAGTAGAAGCCACTGCGTTCCTGAGGAAAATACACTGTGGTTCCTTTGGACATTAATGTTTGAAGGGCCTGTACCACGGGTGGGTTAGCAGCACTGCTGTCTCCTTTCACAGAACAGGAGTTCCAGCCACAACTTAGCTGGCTGTAGGTGAAAGCTGATCCCACAGCTCAAACTGACCTACTTTCAGAAATACACCCTGGCCTCTAGCAGAATAGGTACAAGCACAGATTTCTGATTTAACTGAATTAATACTACAAAAGGACTAATTCTTTGGCCTAGACCACAGCTTAGATCAAGTTTCTTTTGGGAAACAATGGCCTGAGCCAACACTAGACAAACCTGTTGCAAAAGTGTTCAAGCCAACTTCACATAGCTTCTTGCCCTAACTTGGGTCTGAATTACACAGACCTGCAGCAATAGAGTTGGTGCGTAAACATCCCTTACAACTGGACAATAACAGGACCATGGAGGTACAGTTCAAAAAACAGCACAAAAAAAAGACACAGCCTTGGACTTAATCCCTTGTAAACAAGAAAAATCAAAAGGACTCTTCCCCCCTAAACCGCCAATAATTCAAATCTGGAGTTACTTGCCCTGGCTGTGTCTGTGACTGGAGGCTGCAGCAGCATCCCGCAGGCTGGTGTTTCCACAGCAATGGCACTGTTCTCCACACGCTGACATGCCGCCTCTGCCCGGTGTTAACCTGCCGCTCTGCCCAGGCTGCGCTTCCCAGAGTCTCTCCTCACTCCCTCCATGGTCACACAGCCCCATTTTCTTGTCTGGGTTTTTGTACAGATGCCCGAGAAGTGTTGAGTGATGGGGCCAAGGTGCAGAGGAACCCAGCAAGCAGGGTGAGGCCCAGGCCCCCCCAGGCACAGAACATGGACCAGCCATAGCCATGACTGATGTCCTCTGGCAGCCCATAGACGTAGCGAGGATAGCGAGATAACTCAAAATTGATCCCAGCTACACACGTGCAGAGTGAGATGATGCAGCATGTACCTGCAGGAGAAAAGCAAGAGGGTTCTACACTGCCCTCAGACAGGTTAATTGGGCTCTGTTGTGTGTTTGTTATCAGGATATTTTCAAAGTAATGAATTTTCAAAATCAAAAATAATCCCCTATTTTTTTTAGCAAGTCACTCAACTTACAAGACCAGGGAGTTAAAAAAAATAAAGCCAGTGAAATATAGAGGACCCCTCACTTCACAAATAACCAATGCGCTCCGTCTGTTGCTACTTCAGTGATGTGGCATTTATCATGCTTTGCATGTCCTAAGGCTACTTATTTCTAGTGACTGGTGACTCTGGGTTCCAGCCGGTACCCGGGCAGTGTCTCTTAAGAAAGGTAAGTAGCTGAAACTCAGGGCTGCAAAGTCCAGCACTGCTTCATTTCTACTGGGACCGTCCAGACTCCACCAGCTGCGGGCTAGGACCAGGTCTGTGGGGTTTCTGGTTCGTATTCACTAAGCACACACACAGAGAGGAGCCAGGAAAAAAACAGCAGAAGCCACTTACGATGTGAGGCACTGTAGTATGTCTGATACATACTACTACACTAGACTCAAGGTGGAGGCGACCATTTTATTCTCCTCTGCTGTCACTATGCCTAAATGCTACTAACATCTTTTACTGCTGCCAGCAGGATCATCATAGTTAGTGCACAAGTATGTGAAGAGGGCCAGTCTACCTGATCCGCCTGCACTACTTTACTCTCTCACAGCTGTGTGATAACAACATGAAAATGTTCCCAAAGGGAACTGCAAGTAAGCAGCACATAGGAAGACCAAAAACTGCACAAGCCTACCCTCCAAGCTTTCCAGCATTGCATCAAGTCAGCAGGGTTGCAAGAGGACTGTGCACTTGATCCCTGTGGCTACACACCAGCTCCCCACAACAGAAGGCTCCTCTACCAACAAGGAGGTCTACTCAGAAACATGCAAATACCCATGCAAATCCAGGTCCTGCCCAGTGCTGAAAGGTCACGTTCTGCAGTGCTGGGAGTGTGCTGCACTGAACTACTGCATGTGTTTGCTGCAGGCTGACTTACTTTTAAGAACGCTTACCCAGCCAGCAATACTGACTGTGACGGCTACAGGAGTAGAAGCAAAAGGCTCTCACCTCCCATTAGGAAGAGCAGCCCAGCCACGTACTGCATGAGCTCCTGCTGTTTGCAGCAGCCCAGCACACCAATGATCCACCCAAACAGGATGATGGAGACTGCCATGCCAATGAAGCCTGCGGTCATTCTCCGCAGATCTGAGGAAAGAGAAAGAAGAAAAGCAAGAAAGAAGATGACAGAAACCAGCAAGGGGAGAGTCCAGATTTAGATTTCTTGGTTCTACAGCTTAAACTTCACCCATGAACTACTGCTCCTGTAGCTGCTTTGACATGGTTTGCCCATTACACTGAACTAAGTGAATCCAGCTAAGAACTCACTTCTGCTGGGCACTGTGCAACTAGAGGGCATTTCTGTGCTGATCAAGAAGAATACTGTCCAGTTATTTACCAACACGGGACAGAATGGGTGCATGATGAAGTTGACAATGATTTGTAAACATTCACTCTGTAAGAGCGTGGAGTTTTTTGTCAGATGCATTCCTTTGAGATGAAGTTTGTTGGATGAGTGTCTGCTGAAAATGCAAAAGCCATAGCAAAGGCCACTGAAGAGAAATAAAGGCCCAACACATGGAAGGCAGGCAGTGTGACATGCAAAGTTATAGTGGGAGGGCGAAGGCAGACAGCAGATGAATACAGTGTGATAGGAACAGCTTCAGTAACAAATTCTAAAAGAAAGCTTTGGCACCAGTGATACAAACAACACTTTGGTGTCTGTACACCACTGCACACAGCATGGGGAATAAGCAGGAGGCATTAGAAATCTGTGTCCAGTCAGGTGATTATGATCTGGTGGCGCAGCTCGCATGACTGGAATGTGGTCATGGACGGCTGTATCCTTTTCAGGAGAGACAAATCAGCAAGGCGAGGTGGTGGAGTTGCTCTTTATGTGAGACAGCAACCGGAATGTCTGCAGTTCTGTCCAGGGGCGGATGAAGAGACAGTTGGGGGTTTGTGGGCGTAGATCAAGGGGCAGGCTTGCCACGGGTGACACTGTTGTGGCTGTTTATTACAGGCCATCAGATCAGAATAAGGAAGTTGAAGAGGTCTTCTACAAGCAGCTGACAACAGCCTCACAGCTACAGGCCCTGGTTCTTGTGGGGGATTTTAACTACCCTGATATTTGCTGGAAGACCTATTCAGCCAGCCATCCCCAGTCCAGTAGGTTCCTCCAGTGCGAGGGCAGCCTCAGTTGCAGTGACCATGAGATGGTGGAGTTCAGGGTCTTGTGTGGTAGGAACAGAATACCTAGCAGAATCACAACCCTGGATTTCAGCAGGGCCAACTTTGACAAATTGAGATGTTCTGTAAACAGGCTGGTTGCCACAGAAGCTGCATCACGTGTGCACACACCAAAACACAGCAAGATCTATACAGACTAGAAGGTGATGCTGTAAGGCAGCTGGGAACTGTCTGTGCTCAGATCCAGGATATAACATCTTTCAGCACACTACATACATGCCTGTATTCCTGACTTCTCTGCTTCAGTCCCTCCACCTATGATGTCCCCTAACATTTACACTGTCAGTTGCTGTCCTTCCTCATTAACAAGTATTTACACCTAGAGTGCAGTGACAGCCAGCTCTCACTTGGCACTGCACTAAGGCATTGAGTAATCCACCTTGGTTGACTTACGGAGAGCATGCCACTCATCCTGCCGGATGGTGTTTGTGATGTTGATGGGCAAGTTGCGAGGCAAAGAGCTGGAGGTGTAGTGGTACTTCACAGCAGTGCAGCGCTGAATAACCCCTGCAAAAGAAACATCAGTGAGAAACAGCAGCAAACCCCTGTGTCTTACACTTGCTGCTGAGCTGCCTGGCCCCACACACCTCACACAGAGGAAACCTTAGTTCAGTAATAGAGAAAACTTAACCAAGAAAGTTGTTTAAATGCTGCAGGGATTAGAAGGGCAGGTAGTCTTGCTACAAACAGAAAGCAAGACTGACCCTGAAAGGAACAGTAGTGGATTGGTCTCTTTAGGACAGCTGAAAAGATAAGAATGTGGCCAAGTACCAAGCAGACTACTTTAACTGTGAGAAGACAGAGTTGAAGCACTTAGAAAATTTTGTATCAGCTGCATAGGAGAAAAGTTTGAACTCACTCCAGCACTCACTGGCTCTTTGCTTTAGTTTTGGTGAACAGCCCAAGTAGTTTTATTTCCATTATAGCTTAAAGAAAAATGAACCTACACACACGCTCATCTTGAAATGGGTCTTTCAGTTTAGAAACCCAGTTAGAGAGAAGATACATGGAGGGTGGAGGGAGAGGAAGTTGCCTTGCCCTCTCTGTTTTAAGTAAAGCCAGGAGAAGCAGGGGCAAGAATAAACAGGGATGGTAGGGTGGAACAGAACAGTCAGCAAGGTAAAAGAGCTACAAGGTGTGAGAAGTTTCCTTTAAACACACATAATGCTGGATTTCAGACGACACTGGATCCATGAAATAGTAACATCTATGCACTTATGTAATCTGGTTATACACTACATACAGGGCAGTATTTTGTGTAAGCGTGAGGATTACCACTTTCATAATTCATTAAAAAAAATCAAACTCTAGAGACATCCCTTATGATCAAAGCTGTGGTGATCCTGCTGTGGCAGGGGGATCGGACTAGATGATCTTTCGAGGTCCCTTCCGATCCCTAATGATTCTATATTAGTACAAGGGAGGGTTTACATGCAGACTTAAAGCAAAACCTCTCCACCTTCTGGTACAAATCTCATTATTTACAAGTTTTTCAAATACCAATTAATTCTGCCTTTGCTTTAAAAAGATAACTCCTAAATCCTTTCTTCCCCAAAATTCAAATTGCCAATTTTATGTAAATAGCACATAAAATGATATTTAAAGAGCAAGCTTGCAAAACAAAGAGCTCAAGGTTTAGCAAACTTTAGGCTTTATGTTCAGCAGTGATGTCTAATCCATGGGTTTGGTGACAACCTTAGATTACACCATCACAAGCTCTTTTTCCAGTAAGATTCCCACTTGTCTAAGAGCACAGGCTGGACCTGTTCTGCTGTTAGTCACACAGATGAAACAAGGGAAGTCACTCTCTGTAGCGCTGCTAGGAAAACAAACAGGCAGGCAACAGAGCTAGGGGATCAAGGAAGCAGTGAGGGTGATCTCTCAGCTGAAAAACCACTTTCTCCCAGAACATTCTAACAGGCCATAACTCACTAGCCAGATTTTGCACCTGCAGTCACCAGGTCACGCTTCTCATCTTCTGAGTGTCTAATCTGCAGATCCAATGTGCGCTCAAACATAGCGATTCCATGGGGGCTGCTTTTGAAGAGACAGAACACGTAGTTCTTTAAGTGCTTGAAAAAAAAGTCAAAATCAAGATTGCATTCTGAAGTTATCATTAAGTCAAAGGTATTTCAAAGGTGCAGCAAGCCCTTTGACCTAAGCTCTTATGCACCTTTGATCATCCTCTATACAGTAAGAAGAAATCTGTCTGCCACTTGGGAAACCTGCTAGCAAAGCAAATCTACTTTTGCAGCAACACATTCAGACTAGTACCGTAAGAAAGTCTGGCAAAATTAAAACCTTTGCCTTTGCGTAAGGGTTTGAACAGAATGGATTCATGCAGTGAGCAACAAGTGAGCACTGGCTTTTTTAGCTCACAAGTGAGCTGAAGACACAGAACAGAAGGAAGAAGATGCTCACATCATTAACTTTCCATAAAGCACATCTACAAGAGAAAGGTCAAACAGACTGACCCCAGCATTTCTGAGGGGCGCTAGCACTGTGAAAGTTGTGCTGCCTGCACATTTTTCTTGATTAAAAAAATAAACACAGGAAGCAACAAACTACATCCAGCAGTGTCATACTATTGTCGTGGTCAAGCTACCTGTCTGTGCCCTCCCACAGCCAACACTGTTTCTCAACCTTGCCCTCCCCTCTCTCCTGCCCCCGGACCAAGGAGCCACTGAAGTACGACTGCTGCCAAGGCTCGTGGCGCACCACAGCCACCAGACTACTCTGGCCACACTGCCAGCCAAAGGCCACTAGATCTGGCAATGCAACCTTTAAAAACACCACGGTACTTACCAGCAGCCATGAAACACCAAACAGATTGCATTTGTTAAATATGCCAGTATAACAGATGTTCAATAGATCTCACAGTCATTCCTCTAATGTTTTCCAATCTATCATCAGTTAGAAAGGACAGGAAATACAGACATCAGGACAGAGCATTTTTCTCTCTAGAGCTTCATTACTACACAAACTGTTGTGCTCCTCTGCTTAAGCATCCAGTGGTCCCTCACACTTTCTCAGCTATATCATGTTACTAAGAAGTCATTTTCGGAGCAAGCTTGATAAAATTCCCAGCTGATGAACAGTGATGAACCTTTTCTGTTTTAATTCCTTCAGTGCTTGGTGGTAAAATGTAGGTTGTTCGAATGAGCCACCAAGTTGTCCAAAGCAGCCTATTTGAATGGATCGTTCCTAATTAATCATTTCCTACCATCTCCAGTTTGCAAGAAACACTTTTTTCGTATTACAGAATCACAGAATTATTGACACTGGAAAAGACCTAAGATCACCAAGCCCAGCCTATGACCTGACATCACCACATCAGCTAGACCAGGACACTAAGTGCCGCGTCCAGTCTTTTCTTAAACACCTCCAAGGATGGTGACTCCACCACCAGCCTGGGCAGTCCATGCCAATGTCTAACCATCCTTTCTGTGAGGAAGGGCTTCCTAACATCTAACCTAAACCTCCCCTGGTGCAGGTTCAGGCCATGTCCTCTCATCCTACCACTAGCTGCCTGGGAGAAGAGCCTGTCGTCGTCCCCCCCCCCCGTCTCATAACTTCCTTTCAGGTAGTTACAGAAAGTGGTAAGGTCCCCCATGAGACTCCTCCAGGCTGAATTACTAGAGAAGACCACTGAAAACCATATAATAAAACCCCACAGGACCTCACTGCTTATGGTTTCTGTTGCAGCATCAGTTACCCAGTGTATCCTCTCCCATAGGAGAGGCTCTACAGAATGATGTAGAGTGCTCAAGCTCTTACACTGAGTCACTCCCTACACACCCCATCCCCCCCACCCTCCCTTAGTATTCCCACTAAGGTTTTCCATTCTTTAGCAGCTGTCTGTTACTGATTGCTAATTTATTTTGGTTTGTTTGTACATTTTGTTTGCACATTATTCTTTTCACTTCTTGATTGTATTTCTTAAATGTAATCATCTATTTTTTCACTGTTCCAATGTAGTAATTCTGCGTTTTAAGAAAAATCCTGTACATCATTCCCCTCTTGAACATTTCTCACCTCTCAGTTTTGTGCTACATTCTTCAACTCCTGCTTTTTCCTTTTAAATGTATGACGTACATATATCCTATTAAGTGTTCAGAAATACCTATTTTAGATCTATATAAGTTTGCATATAGATGCATGATCAGCTAAATTCCTCAAGTATGAAAGTTTCCACAGAACTGCTCTGTATTAAGAACAGTTATCTAGATAACAGCATTTAGAGCTATCTAAAGGGATGAGTACTTACAGATTTAGTAAATCATTCATATTCAAGAGAGACACAAAAAGGAAAGAAAGCTTAGTCCAAAGATACGAGAAAAATAGATCCAAACCAAAATTACCACAGAACTGTCACCAAAAAAAATCATTCACTTTTCTGTCACTACAAGCCTATCAAAGTCTCTGCTTTAAGGAATATTAAGAACATAAGGCAGCATCACACATCACCAAAGAGCTAACTGAAAACATGCTGCAAATTGAGAATGTGGCACTTTCAGAGGTACGCAGTACTGACGTTCAGCTCACAGTAGGGGAAAAATGTCCATTTTTTTCTTTCTGAAAGCCTCAGAACTACTATCGTGCTTGAGAGAACAGCTCAGCCACAGCCACATTCTGATCACTGGCCATAAAAGGCTACTAGTAATTCATCACAGTTGTCAGATAGAAGACAGATACAGTGGGAATGAGGAAAGGCTGCTAGTAAAGCAGGTCAGGAGAAGGGTTAATAGAGTCATAGCTCTTTAAAGATCTGCTTCTACAAGAATTATTATTAATAATTTCACTCTGTAAGATAAGGCTTAAATCTTTCCAGTAGCAACTGCAGGCCTACTAGGCTGAGAATCTGAAGGATGGCAGCAAGGCTCATAGAGAAAGGCAAGGGCTTTCATTAGAACAGCTGAAGGAACTGAGAAAGCAGAAGCAAAACCTTTTTAATTCAGAGTCATTCTAGTTTTAGATACCAGATCCTGAAGGAAGATCACTCACCATCCTGTAATTCCTTAATGCACGCTGAAAGCAAACCCTAGCTTGTGTCTCATCGCTGTAATGTTTAGAAAATATCTCAGAAGTATGGAGGACCAGACTAGCATTCTTCCCATCCCTTTCCCCAGCCTTTACTGATCTCAATGGGAACTAAAAGCATCTGACTGGAAGAAAATTTGTTTTACCTTTCTTAGTCAAATATTTTATACGACAGCCACAATTAATAGATGCACACCAGTTAACAGGCTGCCTTTTAGTGAAATGAGATCAACATGAGAATGCATTAAATGGATCCTGGGAGATTAAATAAAGAAGCTAATTACACAACAGTAGTTTTTAGGAGTCACTGCTGTGCACTGGAAAGAACAAAGACAAGCTGAGCTTCACAATGCCAGTCTACCCATCCTCAGCTGTGCAGGACTGGCGTCACAGTTGGCAGCCTCACAGGAGGGCTGCTCCTACTTTCTTAAGATAGCATTTCCATTTTATGCCCCAATGGCCACACTTGTCCCTACTCCTACTCTCCCTGTGCTAATATGCTTTTGCTGGAAGAGTTACGTCCCATTATTTATCGTTAACCATGCACAGCAGTTCTTCCCTTAAGCTTGTTTAAGATAACATTTAGTCTGATGTAACTGGTCAGCCCACTAGTTGTACCATCTAGGCCAGGAATTTTATCCATATTTGTGAACTGCTCAGCTTTGTACCCTGCACCACAACAGAAGAGCCACGGCTTTCTCCCCCGTCACCCCGGGAGCCCCTAGTGCCACGGCAAAGGCCTAGAAACCTCCTGCAACCGCGAGGCCTTCCCACACTACCTCAGGAACAACCGGTCCCTCGCACCTTGCTGCAGATCTCACCCGGCTATTAACAGCTGTGCGGTTCGCAGCGCTCGGCGATGGTCACCGAGACACTGCTGGCCCGTGCGGCTCCGCGCCCGGCCCACCCGGCACTGCAACATTTAGAGCAAACCGGGAGGCACGCAGGACGGCGGGAGCGGGTCAGGGCCGTGCTCGTGGCTTCCTGCACGACAGGGGCGGCGCGGGTGCGCGCCCTCTTCACGGCGCCGCAACGGCAGCGCGAACCCCGCCTCAGCACAACGGATAGCGCCAGGCCCCGCCACCTCCCCCAGGAGCAGGGGCCTGCACAGATGCCCGGGCCGCCCTCAGTCCACCGCCGCCGCGCACCTTTCCGGATGAGCTCCTCGCTGTCCGGCTCATAGCCCGCGCGGTGGCAGCGCCTCCAGAGCCCAGAGACGGTGGAGTTGAAGCGGCGGCCGCAGTGCGAGTCCAGAGCAGCGGCAGCGGCTGCTGGGGCGGGTGCCGGGGGCTGCCCGGGCAGCAGAGCCCGAGGGGGCCGAGCGCGGAGCGGCAAATGCGAGCTAGGCGCCGACATGGAGCCAGGCGGGTCGCTGCGCTTGTGGCCGAAGCCGCGGCAGCGCTCACGGTGCCGCCGCGCGTCCGTCTCGTACCAGGAGTCGGTGCCGATAGCCACGGCTAGGAGGGTGAGGGCTGCGGCGGCCAGGAGCAGCCCGGACCCGCTCAGCGCCTGAGCTGCAGCCGCCATCTTACCGCGCCGGGGGCGGCAGGGCGGGCGCTTCCCCTGCAGCCCGGCTCCGGCTCCCGCCTGCCGCGCCGCCCCCGGAAGGGAAACGGGGCCAGCACCGCCTCCGTTGCCCAGTACCTCTTGACACTCCGCCCCGACTCTTCACACCACTGGCAAGCGGACCCGCTGAAGCCAACAGCGGCCGTGGCGCGGCGAGGGCCAGTCTCCGCCTCAGGGCACAACCGGAGACTGGGCGAGCGGAGCCCGGCCCTGCCCGCGGACCCTCCGAGCTGAAACTCAGCGCTGCCTGCGCTGCTGTTTGGGGACAGTTTGTCGTCAGCCCTTCGCTGTCGGTTAACAAAAAAGAAGGCCCGAAGCCCTGGAAAACGTCAATCGATTTCATGCAGTGAGATGCTAGCCAAACCCGAGCCGCTGGTTAAGCATGCCGTTTCCAAGGGCACACAATCCCTTCTGATGCTGCTTGTTTTGTGGAACCTGTTCCTTCAGCTGCTGCAATACCCGTCCCCAAAGCCAGTTGTCAGGACGCTGTCTTTGCAGTTGTGGCCTCCAGACCTAGTGATATGGTAAGTCTAAATTACAAACTAAACCTAGTTTTAAATTTGTTTGTTGAGAGTACTGTGTTTCCCAGGAGCAACTGTTCAACTGTAGGAGACTGAGATCCTCTCTCCCCAGCTCCATCACTTCTTGCTCTCTTGGCCACACAGAACACATCTTAAGTGCCCTCCTCAGAACTGCTCACAGGGACCCTGCCCAGACCGGGACTACTTCACTCCCCTGAGCACTATGCCTTGTGGAACACAGCCACATATATGCTTGTTATGACCACATTTCAGTGTGCACTAGACATACAGGGTTATTATCCATGCAGCTGCACATTGGTGCCTTCAAGGCAGACAAACTGAAAGGACTGCTGTCAAAAGAATTTTCTTACACATACCAGCCAAGTTAAGTCTTCTGCATCAAGAGTGAAAAATAATTTTCAAGCACAATAATTGCTCTAGATAACATGGAAAAGTCTTTCAACTACAACATCTCTTTCCCAGAAAGATCCAAATATTCATTGTTTCCTAGACCTGCAATCCTATGGTGTCACCCTACTCTCTACATCATTCCTCACACTATAGTCAGAAGACTGGGCTTTGGCAAGACCATAATCTTTGAAAGTTCTCACATATGAGACTCCTTCCTGTTCTCCCCACTGTGCTATTGCAATTTTATCAGACCCATTCTTTGCGGAGCCTGTAAACCAGGCTCCCAATTAACCCATGCTACTTTTTTATTATCTTTGAGAAGTAGGGAGGGGGACTCACAGCACAGCCTCACAGGCCAGGATACCAGCAGAGCCAAAGAGTGCAGCATGGCAAAGCAGGCCAGGGACTGTTACCACCAAAAAACATGACCTTGATCACCCATCTGCCTTTATCTTACAGCTCTCATATTAGTTTTCCAAAGACTTGCAACAAGAACTGAGAGTTGTGCACTACTATCACTTTAAAACAGAAGCTGGGATAAGACATGTTCCAGATCCATTGTTTTGAAGAGTAGAGAAAATCCCTTTTGCCATTTCTGGGAAGCTCCTGCATACAACATTTGCTGAGTGCAGTGTGCCTTTGTCCCAGATGGCAGAGAACCAACTTTAGGTTAACTGACAGCAAACAGGCCTTGATAAAAAAATACCCCCACAAAGCATGGTAGCAAAACTCTTGGGTAGTCAATTACCATGTAAGGTCTTTCCTCAAAGGGGAACACTTGGTGATGCTTTTCAGGGAACCCCAACCAGCAGCCAAGAATTACCATCTGACCACACCAGTCCTAGCCCACAGTGCCACAAGAGCAAGAACAGAAAACTGGTTTACCTTCTTTTTGTTCAATTGTGAAGCTCTGAGGACTAGAAAGGCAAGAGAAAGTTCAAACTTCTGCAGACCAACCCTGAGATACTGCTCTATAATTCAAATATAAATTGGAATAAATTTTTAATTAGAATAAACAGTAGTTTTGACACAAAAAACAAACCAACCACAAACCCACAAGGGAAAACTATTTATTTCATCTCTATTGTCTCCAATGCAGAACAGACCAATACAGATGAACAAGAAAAATGCGTAAGAACAGTTGAAAAAAATAGAGCTAGAAAATACAATTCTGTCTGCATCTCCCAAAGTGGCAAATGTGGTGGAGTGATGCTCCATCTCCTCTAACACTTCTTCCCTCCCGCAAGCCCTGTGCTACCTTCTCCCAGGGTGTCATCCCAAGAACTGCAGACTATCCAGGCCTGTAGCAGCAGCCAAGAAAAACAACTCAGAAATTCTTTCTTCAGTTAAGTCCACTTTGCATTCCTCAAAGACAAGCACAAATTCCTTACTGCGATTTTCAGTCCTGAAGCAACAATGCCAACTCACTGGCACTCATCTGGCAGTGACTTCTAATGCCAGTCTCATCTTGAGAAAGACACCTGGGGGAAGAGCAGGCATATCCCGTGCAAACCTCCTTCCTCCAGAACTCTACCACAAGGGCAGCTTGGCTGCAGTTCCTGGCTGGGGTAGTGGAACTCTCACAGCTTGAACTAGATGGTTACCATACTTGCCTAGTGCCTGCACACCAATCAGGTTAATCCTCTTTCTAGACAAACAGGAAGTGGATGCTACCCTCAGACTATGTGACAGAGGGAGTAACTGGCAAAGGAAGGCAACTTCGTAAAGAGGAATAAAAATTTTCATTGAGCCTTCCTTGCTGTTGCTGATGTTAAGTCTGGGGTAAGGAGAGCTGAAAACAGACAGTGGTTCCTGAGAGTTCCAGGTTTCAGTTCAGAGAGAACTGAAAGCATGAGATCTCCAGCACTCTCTGGAAAGTAGGCCAGGAGCTGTCATAAGAAAAGAACTGTGCCAACAGTTCAGGAATCTCTTGGGGAAGTAAACGCCTCTGCTGCAAGCAGCATACCTGCCACGTTGCTCTGACCCCAACTTCCCTCTCAAGAGACAAGCACTCTTGATAAGGTTTTGTACAGACTGAAGAGCTGCAATGATCTACAAAATCTTTTGAAAGACATTGCTGAGGAGCTGGTACAATTCACATTGTTGCCCGTTTTATGCCCACTGACTCCAGTAGTTCAGTTAGACCTGTTTCTGAAACAAAGTGATTATAAGCTCTGTAGAAGAGATGATGCAGAAATTGTGCGCATCTCTGTGGCAACAAAACATCCCTATGGAACAATGGCCTAGCCAGCCCTGTGGGCTGGGATGCAGGAAAGCACCAGAAGTATAATTTTTACTGGTCTCGAATTGCTAAAGATTTTATCGCAGATGTCACTCATCGGAAAACTCCTCTTAAAGCATATCTACTGTCACCCTTTCAAATCCCTTTCCTTACCTAGCAGACAGCTTTTCTGGATCCATTTTGTAAGATCTTTTCATCAGCCATTTCACACTTCCCATTTCACCATCCCTCTAGTATTCCTTGCTGCTGTGTCCTTCCTGTATTATTTCTTATCCATCCATTCATCCCCAACAGACCAAATCCAATGTGAGGTAAAAAGCCCAGAAACAGACTCCCATCTGTAATTTTGGTTACAGCATGCTCTTAGTTGTTTTGATAAGGCTGTACTACCGCCCAAGGAGCACAGCCATAAGCAGAAAGCACAGTTCACTACTGGATTCTGCATATTGTAAGCGTAAGTTTATATAACTCGTTATCATAGAGGCAAAGGAGACTACCTGTGACCAGAGATATCTGTAAAGAACACAGAGGTAATGAGAAAGTCTGTAATAAAAAGAAAACCCATTCAGATCTACTATCTGTTAAACTTAGAGTCTACCAGGTCAAGTCTGTTATTAGCAGCAGCCCAACCACACAGAGGCAGCATAGCTCTACCTCCCTCCTGGGGCCTCTGCAAGCAGCCTCCCTTATACTGTGCTGTTGCTTCAACGATGTCCTCCTGAATCTGTCACCATTCAATCCTGAAGCAAAATATCTGCTGCCATTTAATCCAGATTCTATCTTAAAGTTGCCTGCCTCTGGGAAGGCAAGTCAGGGGAGCATTTCTCTTCACACTCCTCTGTAAGAATCTGGACACTGGCAGCCTCTCACAAGAAGGTAGTTTCATACATGTTTCAGCCTCAGTTCTTAGCACTTCCTTAGTCTACACAGAACAGAGGAAAAGCTAGTCTAGGGTTACTGGATGCAGACCAGGCTATGGCATTCAGCTATTGCCCAAACTGCCATAGTAGGTCAGGGCTAACCTACTGTACCTTTAAGAGAGCTCTGAAATGTGGGGCAGATGGTGGCCAAGCCAGGTCCTGAGAACAGGCTCAGAGTCACATTCAAATAATGGTTACAAGGAGAGGGAGCTCAGTCACAACAGCTACATGTCTTCCAGGAATAGGTGAACTGATAAGTCTGGCAATAGAAGAAACATTTGCTGACCATTTTTCAGATAAGCAGTTAAGCAGGACTGGCTATTGGTTAGGGCTGAGGCAAATAATCTCCAAGCTGAGCCATTTAATTGTAGTGACCTATCCTAAAGTGTCTCACGCTTTTGCTCAATCTCAATGTAAACAAATACAAAATGAGACCAAAGAGGCTGACCACTGAGGCTAATGCTACCTTTAGGAACAAGTTAGAGCAACAAAAAGGTGAAGATTAAGTTGGAAAGGCTCCTTTTCACTCTGTCTCATAGCACCATTAACTTCTCATGGGCAGGGAGCTCTGGCCAAAGTTGTTAATTTACTGTTGTTTTGCCATCCCTGTTCTGATGCCAGCCCTTAAGAGTGGTAGGAGAAGTCCTTCGAAGTCCTCACCAGCTACAGGAATTGACACTGTTGTTCTCATACAAGAGCCTGGAGGTGCAGTTCCATCAGAATAAAATGAATGAAACTTCATCCATTTGCTGTGGAGCAGCTGTTCAGTTCATCTCAGATCATTGCTTCTTTTGCTCCATAAAAAAAAAAACCAAAAGAGAAAAAATAACCAAAAAACCCAACCAAAAACCAACAGAAGCGCTGATGTGTGGATTTTAGCTGAACAGGGATAGGAGAGCCAGGGAACGAAGTCCTGCACACCCAGAACTCTTTCTCACCTGCTACTCACACTAGCAGCCAGATCTGTGTGCACATACATAGGAAATAACATTAGTGTTCTTTATTGCTATGTAACAGCTCAGAGTCACTGTGGTGGGTCTAGGAGGCATCATGAGGTCTGCGCAGAGGTCATTCAGTTGTGAGTGAGAGTAGCACCATGACTGTAATGCCTGTACACAGGAGCAGAATTTGCTGCAGGGAGTTCCTGGGAAAGAAAGAGAAAAATTAGGAGGGACCACAGACCAATCCAAACAGGCAGCAGCATGGTTTGTTCTTTGCCCTTCCAAATCTACTGCAAGAAACACAACAGGTGTATGAAAACGTAACATAGCTGAGAAGACTCTTTCTCAGCACCCCAAGCACAGATACTATCTAGAAACTGACATATATTTGTTCCACTCAGCTGAAACACACACGTTTCAAAATCAGTTTTAGCTGATTCAGTCATGTAGCTACCCAGGTATAAACTCTCTTCCTTTACAAGAGAAACAGCACTTCTGCAGCATGCCCACAGATGTGTTAGTGTATATATTATAATAACTCAAATGTGAAAAGGAAATACGAAGTTGATTCATTTTGCCATTCTTCTTGCACCACCTCTGGCTTACATTGGAGTGAAGTGCCTCTGTGCCTACCACCTCTGCATTGTCTGCCGGCACAAGAGTTTACCAACACAAATGCAAGTGACTGAACACTCATTAACATTTCTCGAACAAAAGTTCCCAATTCCTCAGATACAACTGTGTAGCTGTTGTTTTGAGTACTTCCTTTACTGTTTAGTCAAAATGAAATACGTGAGCTAAGGCTTCTTATTTAAACTACTGAAATTGCTTGTCTCATTACAATTTAAATAGGAGGAGCAGCACCACCACCTGATCTAAAAGGTTTTTTGACTGTAGACCTGCCAAAGGGCACACTGCGAGAAGCTGTAATACAGATGTAATACAGATGTAGGGAGGGCAAATACACCAGAATATACACGTATATACATATATATACACACATATACATACACACATATATATACATACATATATATATATACATACACACACACACCAGTGTAGAAGAGAGACAACTGAGGTGGGATACAATAAATAGACTGAAATGCTGAATGTCAAAGAGAAAACTGATTTTCTACTCACACAGCAGCACCTAAGAAAAATTGATAAGCAAGATGCTAAAACACAAACAGTAAGAGGCATCATTTAAAACAGTCAAACCATGCAAACCTGCTGCCTAAGGAATACTGTAGAAGCCCAAAGTAACGTATAGGGTCAAAAGGAATGAGAAACGTATGTAAATGACAGGTTCATGTGTGGTTATTAGAGGCACTCAAGGGGCTCTGGCTGACAGTCGTCAGATCAGTACATGACAGAAGCAAACACAATGGGTGCGGTTCAACTTTCTGGACGTGTTTCAGAGCAACCTGTTATAGCCAGTCATGGTACACACTGCACTAGCACAATCTTTCGGACTGATCCTGCTGAAGGTTCTCACTGTAGTCCCATAAACACAATACACTTAGATTCCAGCTATGCCCATGGAATTTGGAAAGCCAGCATTTCCCAGAACAGGCCGGAAGAAAGGTTACTTCCAGGCTCCACAGCAGCAAGAACTGTTGCAACAGAACAGGAGATAGCACCTACCAAGGATTCTTTTCCTCCAAGAGATCAGGCACAACATTTACCAAGGCAATATACAGAAATCCTCCAGAAGTGAAAGGGAGTATCCAGGCTACCGTTTCCCCTGTGCAAATACAGAAAGCTTTTGTTATTATGGAAACAAAGCTGTGGGAGAGAGCAAAGAGAGTAAAGAAGACAAACACATGTGGATAATTCCACCCGCCCCAGCCCTGCTCTTATTCCTAGAGAGGTCCTAGGGAGCTTTACCTGCTCCTTTTGGTGATTGAGCACATATTGCAAAGCAGGCTCCTAGAATCCCCCCTAGAGCTGTGGAAAGCTGCATCTTGGCTGCACTCCAACGGTCAAAGCCAGCCCGAAGTAGGATTGCAAAGTCTCCAACCTATGAACACCAAGAACTGTCAGTTAATGTGAACATTCACACACACAAAGGCCATTTCTAACAAAAGCAGCACTTGAAGATTTTTCCTAGTTTCCCATGCAGCCAGTCTCCCAGAGGAAGCGGCTTTCAAATGGACAAGAAAACATTAACCAGACCTAGCCCTCTTCTCAGTAGATGAAGTACCCTTGTAATCCCTCACAGTAGCAGGATACAGAGTCCTCTCACCTCATGTGGTATCTCATGCAAGAGGATGGCCATTGTGGTTAGGAATCCAACCTGTATCAGAGGACACAAGGTGATGTTGCATCACATTTGAGAATAGGCCTCTCCAGTTCAGCACACAGCTGGTGACAGACACCTTACCTTTCTGCTGACCAGGAAGCTGGCTGCTACAGCCAGGCCATGTGTAAAGTTATCGATGGTGTTGGCCAGCAGATTGAGGTATCCACTAATCTGCAAAGAGAAGGAATAGCCCATGATAAAGGAAGAGACGTAACAAGAGAAGAGAAAGCACATGCTCAGACATAGGCTATACAGAATCACAATCAAATAGGAACGGTCAGAACATGGAACTTATGAGGAAGATCTTGAACTCTGTCAGTGCTCAAGTACATATTTCATTATGATCAGTTTTAAAATAATTAAGTTTTAGGGTAGGCATGTACTGCCTGAGATTAGGATAAACGTTATACGCAAATGACAACTTTAGAAATAGGAAAAAAGAAAGGAAAAGAATAAAGTCAAAATGTAAGAATAGATCTGACTCTAATTGAAACAATTTTAGGTAACAATGACTAATTTATACAGGTGACTGGCTTCATTTATCACTTGACCTTGTTTTTTAGTAATGTACTTTAATATCCAACTATTAAATATCTTCTCTTCAAAAGCTGGCAAGAACAATGCAACAGAACAAACACTGCTAAAATTGCTTTTTATGTCTAAACAAATTGCCAAACACTGTACTAAAAAAGCCTGTGCTTGTGGGTTTGCTTTCCCTTAACAAGGAATAAAAAGAGAAGATAGTGATGACAGTTTCCAAAACAACCCACTGGTAGGCTGGGTAACATGTCTATAACACATCTCTTAAAATTATAAGCACAATGCAGCTTCTATCCTTACAAGTCCATCTCCATGTTAGACCTCCCTATCATGCTAATTATGGTTCACTTCCCAACAAATCCTGAGTATTTGACCTAAAGCAATTTATAAAGGTACCACCCCAGCTCTTTTGCTCATGGGTTTGTTTTGGGTTGTTTTATTTTTTCCAACCAGATTGAACAAAAACTACTGCTTGTGGATCTTGAGACATAGCAGTTCTCATTTAAGTAATAACATTTAAGTAATTTATTTAAGTAATAACCTAACATCTCCACAATGAGTACTGCAGGCTTTTGTAAGAAGGAGCACACAAAGCAATGCGTGCAGGCAGACCCATTAACACAGTGGTGCTACTTCTCATTCCTTGTTTTCAGTCAAATATGACTGTTTAAAATATTTCCTTTTCATGTTGAGGTTTTATGAGATTGTATTTTCCCCACAGGTGAGTAATAATTATTCACTTAAGTTCTACAGAAGAATGCTTCCCTATACCACTGTGTGGCAAAAAAAAATAGACTTCATGACTAAAACATCATGACATTTTCTTGTCAGTGGCTTGGGCAAAAGCTGTCACTGAAAGAAGCAAAGCCTTGAATACTCAGAAACAAATTAGGTTGATTTGACAGTTAAGAGTCTGACATTTACATTCTGCGAATTCCTAATAGGATGTTCTCCTTGCTTATAAAGAGCACAGCCAGACGAAATGTTTATATTCATGCTTCAGAATCAATGTCACTGTGCAATAAAACACACTTGTATAAATCAGCAAGGAGCCCATGTGTCACAGTGAAAAAGAAAGAATAAGCAAGGCAGAAGTACTTGACAATGTTTTTACTTGTTAAGGGAATAAAGGCTGCAATGCAGGAAGAATTGGAAGCCTCCCACTTGCAGTTTCTAAGCTAGGAAAATTTATTAGTGCAGCAGCTGAAGAGCAGAAGTTCTAATATATATGGATCAAGAATAACTGCTCATAGCTTACTAATCACTAAGCCCTCAAGGGTCAGTTAATTTGTTTAAACAGTACTTCTTCATTTTCGTATTCTGAAAACAAGGTAGTTGAGTGAATAGCAGGACCAAAGAAGTCTGGCTCTTTACAGCTTTCTCTCTTTTCTTTTCAAGCACCTGCTTTGCTCACTGCCAGCAACAGTTTCCCTGCATGATGCTTCCCCACCCTGCACTCCATGACAGCCATGTGCCCACCAGGCAGGGACACTGATAATTACCTGCTCGTCTGCCAGTCAAGCAGCATCTCAATTCTGCCAGAGGTTTTCCAATAGCACATTAGTTTGCATTCCTCCTCTACTGCCACGCTGAATTTTATGTAGCTCAGAAATTTGATTACCCTCAGGACTACTCTCCTCTTCTGAACTCAAAGAAAACTAATGATGAGGTCAGAAGTTACTGAACATGAAGGGCAGAACAGGTGGACAAACAGATGGAATGCTTATGTTGCTGCCTAAGGCAATAGTCTAACAATGCAGGAATATCTCGGTAGTTTTGATACATTTCCCCCTATTAGAGAGACACTTAAAGTATTCAGATTATTTGCTCATAGAGGCAAAAGATTAAAGGTACACACTTTAACTCACTGGTTTCTATTTCATGGATGTGGACAACAGTCTACAGGACTGAACAGATATGTTTGGATTTGAAAACTAGAAGGGCTCTCCATGGTTATCTGGTCCTCCTGCATAACACAACTGCAAAAATCCCATTCAACCTCTGCACAAAGCACACATTATTGCTTAAACCACAGTGTACTTTGCAGAAAGCAATTCAAATCACACCTTAAAGTCCAGATGTGACAAAATCTACTGCATCTCAAAGTTGGTCTTCTGGTAACTTATGCACAGTTACAGAGTTGTCTTTGATTTCCAGTTTGCTACTGTTAGGTATAGCCTTAACTATTAAAATTTAATCATGCCTCTTACATGGGTACTTCAACTCACCCCTGATCTGTCATGTTTACATGACAAAAAAAACCTACAAGATTAAAAAACTAAAAAACCAAAAGAAAATCTTATAAAATAATACAAACCTATAATAATTATTTCAGCTCTCTCCTGTTCCCTATCTGTAGTATTTTAGATATTGTGAACAACACTACCAGCAAAAGGCAGATAGACATTTCATTCCTGCTAAGGAGAAAGAGGAACACTTGCCACTTGCGTGCTATTTCCTACTCGTCAATCCTGGTTGCAGACTCACAATGGAATAATGCGTTCAAATGATTTCCTGTGTGTGATTCTCATGCTTTTTTCCAAGGCCTTGACTTCCCAGAAATCATCCCTATAACATAACTATGATTTGCATTTGTTCTTAGTCTGTTCCTTAGTATTTGCATCTTTTGATTAAACTACTCATTTTAGCCTTATGCACTCAATATGTCATTTAAATAATATAGTAGTACATGCAATGGTGATTATATAGGTTAGACGGTCAGTTTGTGTGTCTCTTACCTTGATTCTCTTGTCTGTTGGACAAGACTGACGAGAGGAGCCATTACACTGAGCTGAATGTGTTCCTGCTCTTGGGGATTGGCCTGCCACCTTTGGCAGGGGGTAGCCACTTCCATTAGAAATGTTCCCAGCTGCCGCTTTGGTATCACAGCCCTAGATTAGGGGAAAACAACTTGTCACTGCTTTTTTCACAGTAGTGAATGAGTATGGATCAGGGTCAGTAATCTAACCCTTGCCTTAAATACTTCTGTCCTCACAATGCAAATCAGCATCTGTGGTTCCCCAGCATAATAATGGCAACTGCCAGAAAATTAAGACAGATTTCCTAGAGCACTGTGACACCCACATTGTGATATAAGAACAAAGACTTCCCCAAATTTCCAAGAGGAGAGTAGAGACAGGAGGAACTGGAGCTTATGCAGCCTTTGCATAAGCTGGGTTCCATTGGAGTGAGCCTGCATCCTCTGCTGGCATCTGCTGCCCAGAGAAACTCAACTCCATCTAGGCAGGGAATGTTGAGAAAAAGTCTTACTATTCCTTGTGCATCAGGACAACTAAATGTAGAAAATTATTCTATAGCTGGCACTGTCACCTTTCAAACAACAGAACATTCATCTCACATTTTAGCCTCTGTGTAAAGGAGGAGATTAAGTTCCTTTCAGTCTTTAAAGCCTCAGCTTGAGTCAAAGGAACACCCAATTGCTCTTACTCAGTGCCTGACTTGCAATTTCACCTCCCAGAAGTCATAGCACAAGCAAGGACTGAAAAATATACAGGAGCTGCTGCTAGGAGTTGTGCAGATGTCAAAGGACTGCCTCCTCTTGGAATTACTTTCCAGCACTTCTGCCTGCGTTACCCCTTTGCAGCAGGATGACTGCCCTATGATCCATTACTAAGTATTACTTGGTCAACCAGAATCCCAAACAAACACCTAGTCCAGGCTACATGCAAGCAGAGTGGGCAGTGAGGAACATCTTCCAGAGAAGGCTGGTCTTCATCCTGCCCAACAATCCACAAAGGAAGTGAATCACGATGCCTCAGTGGAACATTCATCAGCAAGCTGCCATTTCTCAAAGTTTACTTAAGCAAAAGTCACATCTTCAGGACCTTTCAGCTCCTAGTCCCCATACAGGGGAAAACTCTTTTACACAGGCCACATCAAGGACAAAACCATCCCAGAGGCAAGGAATCTCAGCTACAACCACAAAACCAGTCTGGCGCTGCCACACCTTCCCTTCCAAAGTCCCATCCCAACAAAGTGGCAAAAAGCTCACAAAGTGTCATATCCAGCATCACTGAATGAGCCTTAGGGCAGATGAGGTGTTTAGTAGCAGTCCTTCCCCTCTGAATGCCGACTTACCGCACCAGGGCACTCCTTGTCTTCCTTCTCTAGGAATATCTTCTCTAACACCAGGAAGGTCAGGAAACCAATGATCACCCAGAGACCCAGAAGCTTCTGCTGCTGAAAGCTCTGCCCTTCTCCTTGTGGTATAAGAGATGAACCTTCATGTCACTAATGAGTACACGGTTTCCCACATAAGAACCCACCCTGCCCCAAACAATTTAGCAAGCAGTTCTAAGACAAAAAAACCCAGGAAACACCAATGGAAACATCTTCTGCAAGGAATAAGGTGCAAACACATCTCAAAGTAAATGAGCTTAGCTTGCTCTTCTCGAGATAACAGATTCTAAGTAACATCCCAAGACACTCAGAGTGAGAGCCTCCACCTCTTTTTCTTTGATAGTGCAATCCAGAGTATTTCCTGTCAACACTGGGAATTTCAGTGAGCTCTAGAGGCAAAACTACATAAACAAAAATCCTGTAGCTGTATCTACTGAGCAGCATGTTCTGACATGAAATCTTCCATTAGAAGAGCTACCGACTCACCTTACCCCTTCTGCCTCACCTGTGCAACTTATTAAACCCAAAGCTATAAACTTCATTTTCAATTAGAGCCAAACTGGTGAGATAATAATCTGTTCAGAGATTATACTGCAGTAGAAGAACAGAATGACTCTATACTGGGTCTTATATGGGTCAAGGAAACCTTTATGCTTCAATAAGGGAATGATTTATTGGTTTCTCAGTAGGTGGAATGCAGCAGCACTTGCCTTCTATGCTATCAGCTTGCTGAAGCAGAGAAATACAACCAGCACAGATTTCAGCAACTGTAACTGCCTTAGGGGTGAAGGAGATAGACCAACAGCTCTGTTTTACCCCAAACACCAATTAATTTTCTGGAGAAGAGTTTTTATGTCACCTTCACTTCATTTTTCTCTCCATGCCCCATCTTAGTCATGGGTCTACAAACAGCTTTCCATGAATTGATCAAAGACTAAGATAGCAGCACATTTAGGCTCCTGCAGTTTGAAGCACTCACCAGAGGACCCCCAGTTAGGTCCAAGAAAGCAGCTCTAGGAATAACATTGTTATAGGGATAGGTGTACAGGCAAGATGCATCTGATGGGGCCCTAACCCTAACAGCAGAATACCCACCTGAGAGTGTGTACATTTTCACATACCAGAATACACATTTATTCATAACTTCCAATCAAGTTAAAGAAGAATTTCCTTTCCTTACAGAAAGGACAAAGAAAAATGAACAGTGATTTACAGGAGTACAAAGCAAGACAGAAAAAGACCATAGGGAAGAAACATCATTGCAGGTTAATAAACAAAGACATCACAGTCAACTCAGGAAGCCTTCAATGCCAAAATCTTTGAAAGATTGCAGAGCACAAAGGTGAAATATTACATGTATTTTCATTGTTCTTACATGCTTCTCTGGCCATTTGCTTTAAGAGAGAATACTGGCCTAGACCAGTTTTGGAAGTGACCTAGCCTGGCTGGTGTAGCAGTATTTTCAAGATGAAACAGACTAAAGTAAAATGCAGCAGTAAGTTCAGCACAAACTGCTTCTAGGTACACAAGGCTTTCATACCTGTTGTTGCACTGCATGTGTAGGCCCAGGCTTCGGGAAGCAGATGCAGAAACACATTCCCCAGTAGTCCACCAATTGCAAAACTCAAGAACCGTTTCAAACGGTGTGATCCAGCTAAAACAAACAAATAATCAAGCAAAAACACCAGAATCACAAGTTGAGCAGGAGGCAAAACTTCTCCAGCTGAGGTCAGCACAGAAACCTAAACTGGAAGCATTCACAAAGCCAGCTTGCAAAGAAGATGAAATAAAACAAACAGCTGCAGTGCAAGAAAAAGCCTTTGAACCATTTGGATGGAACAACAGTGTGGGAGGATCTGGGACCAAGCGAAGGGCAAACCAAACAACACTCTCTGTACAAGCTCCATCCAGAGATTGCACTTATCCAAGGACTCCCCATGAAACTGGCAGGTATTGACTAAAGCACTAGAAACAGACTGTCTATTTTAGAGGACAGTATTCTTGTTTCAAGGACCTATTTATCACTGTGTGGCTCAGTCACAACCCAAGATTTCTGGTTTCAGAAGGGCTGATACAAGCAGCAGTCCTACCTTCTGACCGCAGAGCAGCTCCTGTCTCAAATGGGATCACCAGCAAGGGGAAGATCCCGCTCAGCCCCACCACGAATGAACCGATGAGGGAACAGATCCATGCATCCAGACGCTCACTGCTGAAGAGGTTTCCCCAGGACTCTATCTCCTTCTCACACAGAGGACCGGAAGCAGCAGCAGCATGACCCTTTGGAAGTTGCTGAGCTTCACAAGCCACGATCAGAAACAAGGGAAGTGTCCCCTCAAGCAGAAGTCTTTGTTTTCTCATTTCTGAGTGGTCTCAGCCAGGCTGGCCAAACTCTGAAAAGAGCAGAGAAGAACAGTTCTGAGAGCATACTCAAGACTCCCTCCCACCATCCCAGAGGAAAGGCCTCAGTCACACTATCTCCTCCCTTAGCACAGGTATACATCTCCATTTCCTCCCGATCTCATCACAAAACTGAAGGACAGAGAGGCTGCTTGTCATCAGGTGTAAAAAATTGCATGAGACATCTTGTGAAAGAGCCTGGCTTCCAGTACCTCCCTTCATGTGAGCTGGACAAGGACTCCAAAGTATCTTTGTCTTGTTCCTCAGCATCCTAAGGCTTCAGAGATGCTACTCAGGGAAGTCTTCCATGGAGAGTATAATGTAACAAACTGGGATGCAAGAGAGGCAACATAACAGAGGACTGTGAAGTCATGAGCATTGTGATAGTGAACAGGAATGGGTTATTTACTGCCTCTTCAGATGCGACTGCTAATGACCATCACGTGAAGCTAGTGAGGGTCAGCTTCAAAAGAAAACAAACAATACAAACATTCATCAGCAGGTAACTTCCACATTAGTACTTCTCCAAAAACGATGGAAAATTTTGCAAGGATTCAACACAATACAGGATGTGTAATGTATTGATTGTTCATGGTTAGCAGCTCACTTACACTCAGGAAATTCCCTTACCTGAAGGGAGCTGGAGACTGGAATAAATAGTTGGAAAACAGCATACATACTTCTCCTATTTTTGTTCTTTCCTAGGATACTAGGTTAGGCGGTCTTTCAGGCAAAATTAGCACTGCTAGTAGTAAGAACTCTTTAGTCACAAGAAAATTGAAGAAGTAGGCATGTTAGAATAGGAAAAGAAATATAATCATACCCTCACTAGCAAACAGAAATGGAGAGCAAATGATGCAAAGGTTGAAGTATAAATGCTCTTTCAGTCTCCAGAAGAAAAAGTGAAATGTGACAAGCAAAATTAGTTTGGAAATGGGAGAAAAGAACAAGTTAGAAAAGAATAGCTTAACAAATGATCAGAAAACAGCTGTAGATTGAGAGGGAATATCAGAATTCACCTGAAATCATGTAAGAAACCACTCCAATAATCTCTGAAGCATTAGTGATAATCTTTTGATATGTACAAGAATATGGGAAGGCCACAGAAGGCTGGAGAAGTATCATGCCCCACCTACCTTTATAAAAAGAAAAAGAAAAAAAAGGTGGGAGAAGACTTAAGAAGCTACAAACCAGTAACTTCAATCCTCAGAAAGACTCTTGATCAAGTTAAATGATCAGTTTGTAGTTATCTATAAGATAAGAAAGCATTAATTTCACACCCCTTTCTGTCTGGCTATTATTTATCAACACAAATTCAGGGTTATTGAAACCAATCTAAAGGCCACTGACTGACAAAGGCATCATTGCCCCGTGTTCCCCGTGAAGCGTGCCCTCCTCATACTCACATCTGACTCCATGAATGAGTGGGGCCAAAACAAAATAGCAGGAAAAGCTATTTTTTAAAATGCTTGGGACTCTGGACTAAATCTTCCTTCACTGCAGGAAGGCCAGTGAGCAATCGAAAAGTGAAAGTCCCATGGCTCCTGTGAAGAACACCACCAAGCTCCAAGCACAGTGAGCATGGATGTCAGGAGCAGGGAGAATGCAGGAAGGAACCTGTCAATACAGTGGTTTGGTTAGCTGTCCAAGAACCACTAAAACTTTCTGTGGTAAGATAATGTCTTTTCACGGGTAAACTCTACTGACCCACACAAAAGCCATCAGTTTTGTTCTTGGGGGGATTGTTTATTTTTGACAAGAAAAGGAAAAAAAATCCCTCAACCAGCTCACAATTTTGTGGCATCTGACTGCATTCAGCATTCTGATCTGAATGCACGATTCATGGATATAGCCATATAGCTCACTATGAATCCAATATCAATAAAGATCAGTACAAGACAAGTATTAAGGGAGGAAAAAAGTCAAATTAACATTACAAAACAGTAACTTTGATGTGCTACCAGAAAAGACAAACAAAAGAGGAAACACACAGGCAGTCATTCATTCAAAAACTAATTCCAAGCCAGCAGGCTTATATTGCTGCCAAACAGGCGAATGATGTCCTGGCTCATATTAGTACCTTACGTATTCTTTTTCAGTTAAATGGATGCAAAAATCAGAGACGCTGCCTTAGAAAGCAATAAGAATTACTGTGTAGAAATCATGACCAGGAAAAAACAACTGTTTAGTCTTAAAAAGATAACACTGAAGGGAACAGAACAGTCTGCATACATTAAAAGTCACAAAAAAGGGGAAAGCGCCGAAATATTTTTCAACATCATAGTGGCAGCTGGATTGCTAAACAGAACTCAGTCTGGATATGAAGAAACAAATGTACATAGTGCCAAAGCGATGAAGCAGGTTATCTATGATGCAGAATCTCAGCATGTTGGGGGGATTGTTTGTTTGTTTTCTTTCAACAAACATGGGATGTAGATGCTATTTCATGGATCCCTTCTTAAAGTCCCTCTAGTCCTACACCTGTTACTCAGTATAAGCTTGGGAGATCCTTGTTCAATGGGCAACACCCCAAGAAGGGGCAGGTTTTCAGCAGTAAATCACAATGGGCACAATCACTTCAAAACAATCTGGATTTATACAGCCACCATATGCCTATGAAAAGGCAACAAACACACAGCAAACTGACTGCTCTCCACAGCTTGGCAATGAAAGGAAGTAGCACTAACTAGCCTCTTCTGCAACACTCATCACAACTTTATAGAGACTGTCTGAAAAAGTAATCGCTGCTCCAACAGGTGTACTTCTTCCACCTCATCATTTACTTGCCTGTTTGGATTACCACACTGTTTGGGATCACAGCTCACTACCATGATGGATCACAGACTGGTCACTATTACCACTGGCAGAACTCCCCAGAGCACTACTTGTCCTGTGCACATCTTTGAGCTGAGCATTAATTAATGAGTCAGGTCTGCTCAGCTCCATGTGCAACAGCCTCAGGACTGGAATAACTATGAAATCGTCCTAGCTGAGGAAGAACAAACAAGTGAGAACTTGCCACTTACACACAGTTCCCCCCCGAGTATGGGCAGGGGGAGGCTACACACCAAACCAGTAGAAAAGTTCCTGCTCTCCTCCCGCTCCCAGTGTCTCATCCACCTCACAGCACTCACTGAATGCCTCTATAGCAAGCAGTACCTGAGAAAACACGGACAAAATTTAAAATGCCAAGGCAAACTCCCATCAGAAAAGAGAAAATATAGACACAGAATTGATTCCTGCAGCAACCCATCCCCTCTCCTCCCAGGCACTGCCATCAGGACACACAGCTTCAGCTCTGTCTCAGCACAATTGCTCCATGCCACATAACAACGTTCAAAATGTTGTTGGAGGAAAAAACGAAAAACAGAAAAAGCTTGTTTACAAGTGTTTTCCCTGGAAGCGGGCTGCCTGGTCTGACAGCTGCAAGAGTACTGCATGGAATGGAAAAAAGTTTCTTTCCAGGGAGGAAGCATAATTTTCAGCCAAAAATTCCACAAGACACCTCCCTCCATGACCCACATAGAAAGCCTTAATTCCTCGGGAAGGCCTGTCCTCAGCAGAGGCACAGATGGCTTTTGCCCATCTTTAGGAAATATGCTCCTCTGGTGGGATGCTTCTAATTTTCCCCATCCCTCTCACTAAGAAAACAAGTGTTTCACCTAACATCCCAGCATGTGCAGCCAACAGCTGGAGACCAACAGCTGCAGACGCACCGGGTGCATAACGGGCCACTGCAGGTCAGAGTGGACTGATAACAGAGCTCAGGCGAACGCGGCAGCTGGCAGGGAAGGCAGTTAGGCGGTCACCGAACGCAGCCGTGCTTCGGGCGACAGACCCGGGATGTGAGAAGGAGGTTCTCAGGTCGGACAGCGGAGGGTAGGATTCCTTTCCTCCCGGCCCGTTCGCCGGGACCGTCCGAGGCAGAGGCCGGGCGGACACCTCCCACCCCCTCCGCACACCCCGGGCAGCCTTCCGCTATCGCCTCCCGGGCCAGGCTACGACACAACCCGGCGGCCCCGCTCTCGTCTCCATCACCGCGGCAGGGCAGACTGCGAGGGCTCGCGGTACACGAGCGCTGGAGGGCCAGCACGCAGGGAGGAGACGCGTTTGCCGGGGTGATAGGGAGGGACTGAGCCCGTTCACGCACCTTACGGGGCCATTCCATCAGGTGCCACGGTGGCCAAGCAGACCCCGCCGGAATACCGCCTCCACGGGGAAAGGGACATGGAGCGGTCCCACCGGGCCGCCCCCCGAGACACCGTCTACCTTTAGAGCAACTTTAGAAACTTTCTCTGTTGAGCTTCAGCCCAGGCGCCGCTGCCCCAGTCAGCTGCGGCGGAGCAGAGCGGACCGAGGGGAGTCCCAGCTCGCAGTCCCAGGGGGCTGCGGCCCGGCCGAGCGCTGCACCCCCTCCGTCCGTCCGTCCGTCCCACCCACCATCTTTCACGAATTTGCCCCGCGCTCGGCCGGGTCGGGAAAAACTGCCCCACCATTCCGTCCCGCCGCCGCCGACTTCACCCCCACCCCGGCGACCCGGCTGTGCCGCTCCCGAGCTACGGAGCCGGCGCTACCTTGCGCAGACGCTGCCATCCAGCTGCGGCTCGGCCCGTGCCTGCCCCGCCCGGNGTTTCCGGCCGCCGCCGCGCGGGGGCGGGCGCCGCTCGCGCTTCCTGCCGTCCGTCTCCCGTGCCGGTCCGGTTCCTGCGCAGCGCTCCCCGATGGCACCGGCCGCAGCCCCAGCTCCATTGCGGGGCTTCCGAGGCGTCGGCGATTCCCCGAGGGAGGCGTCGTGCCCGGAGGCTACAGTCTTGGCAAATGGCCTCCTCACCGGGAGCGGGACAGACATCGGGACAGCGCCCCGGCACGACTTGCGGGCGGAGACACGCACGTTGCCGGGGCGCTGTGTGTCCGGAGTGTGCGTGCTGAGGTCTGCCTGCAGCTACCCAATCAGATCATCAATTCTTTGGATGGCAGAGGTGTAAACCCGAGCATAGGAGGAAGGTGTTTCGGGGCAGTCGCGGGCGCGGAAAAAATCTCTGGGACTCGGCCTCCCAAGGCTTTAAAAGAGGCCGTGAATCCTAAACTTATTTGCCTCCTCCTACAGGGTCGTTACGACTTTCACAATGATGCTTCAGTGACCCCAGAGTTCTGTCAGAGCTGGTCTCCTGTCTGTCAGTGTTGATGAATATCTCTTACAGCAGAAACTGCATGTGCTCAAGATACCAGGTCGGAAGAAAACAAAGATTGACTTATAACTGAGCTGAGTTAGTACAGAGCTATGCAGTTTCCAAAATGTAGTCATGTGCTTTCTTACCTCTTACCATCTTCCCTGACACACAGAATGTTTCTTGCTCTGATTTTCAGAATTAATCCCATTCCCCAAGCAGGCACTGCTGATGCTGACCTTTCTAAAGTTTTTCCCTGGCCCCATTACATTATACCTAGCATCATGCCTTGGAGTAGGAGTTAGGAACTAAATCAGACACTGGTTTAGCTGCTGCTCTTTCTGTGCTTGTGCAACGGAAACACGATCTTGCACTGCAAATGCAAGCGTAAGAAAAGTTGCATCTTTCTGACTTGCAAGCAGAACTTTTTTACAGGAAACTGAATTCCAAAAGTGAACTTTTTATTAAAGAGTATTTTGCATTTTCTTCTCAACTTGTCAGGGCAGAGTTCTTTGTACTGGTGGATTGAACCTGTGATTATCACAGTCAGAACAGGCAAACCAAACCACACTGAGAATTTTGGACTATTGCAGTCAAGAGTCAGTTGTCTTAGAGAAATGAGTGTGAGTTGGCATTTCACTTCAGTGATACAAGATTTTACTACAAAACTTCCAGTTTTCATGACATCCTGCCACAAAAACTCCCAGCACAGGAAGAGTTCTTGACAAAATGTGTAGTCAGTAGACCATGTCATCAGGTAGCAGCTGCACACCGTGTGTCAATGTAGCTTTATCACAGCTGGTGTCTGTAAGGTGAATTTTCAGAGATAGTCTAGAGATCACTATGGCACATCAGAGTACAGCAGACGGGATCCAAAAGGTGGTATTTTGTCATGATAGCAACTAGACGACTGGAGCAGGGATCTGGGGCCTCCTCCCACCTCCTCCAAATCACAGAGCTGCTCCAACTCAATTTCTCTGAAAATGGCATTTAGGCTTCTATATTCTTTACTGAATTATTTAATTAGCTGAGGAGAAATCGGAAAAAAAAGAAAGATGCATTTTAAATGCAGGCTAATAAAACCTGCCACCATATATCCAGTTCTTTCTGACTTTTAACTGGTGTTCTTGCCACTCTCTCTTAACATCTTTACACAGCTGCGTTTCTGTGGTGACCCCGCACGGCGGTGCTGCCTGGCCGCACATAGTATCTCCAGGCTCTCAGCTGTGTCCTCTTCCCCTTGCCCTGCTGGGCTGTCTGCTGAAGCCTGTTCTTGTGAGGAAATGGGGAATTTCGCTCGTGCCAGGCCAGGAAAGAAGACACAAGCTGGTAGATTACTTCTTATCCTTCACACAGCTGCTGGACACAAGCAATTAAACCCAAAGGCAATGCTACACGAGTGGCCCTTGTGAAATTCCCAAGCATCCCCAGGAGCTATGTGGCACCTCTTGGTGAGATATGGACAATGACTTGTTTTGCCATTGCAGTCCTCAGCTCCGTGTGGTGACCAGTCCGGGTTGCAGAATGATACTGGTACAGCTGCACCTATGGTCACTTCTCTCCACAAAGATGAGTTGGTATGCTGGCAGGACAGGAACAGCCCATGTCCAGGGATGGGGCTAAACCTTCCCCTGGTCACTCTTACACTGTGGGAGACTATCTTGAACCCTCAGTGGGATTTTAGCCCTGACTGTTTCATGTAAGCCTGGCAAACATCTGCTTCGGTTGAAGGAGGGGACCTTCTGGAGGATTCTGACTCCCTAGCCACCACATAGGTTATTTTCTAGGAAGCCTGACTTCCACGATAAAATTTGTTAATAAAGAGATCAGAATGACACACAGCCTCTTAAATATGTGGTATCCCTTGAACATCTGCACATGTTTGACTGGCCTCAGCCTGAAGCAACTTGATCTAATTGTGAGGCTTTGAGCAGTAGACCGGACTAGGTCACCTCCAGAAGTCCTTTCCAACCTGATGTTTTCTGCGACCATATTATTCAGACAAAAAGCAGTATCGGGGCAACAAATGAATCAGAGGGAGACCCCTCTAAGTCTTTGAAAGAAGCAGCAGGATCCCTGCAGCAGGCATTTTTGCCTACTATTTGGTAGGAGCCAAATGCACTAATTCTACTGTCTGGAGGTCCTGCTCTGACTCATCCCAGGACACATTTCTGCAAGGCAGAGCAGAAAAGGAGAAGTGAGCACCAAATATGGGGGAGGGGAGCTGGCCTCATGGAAGCTCAGAACAGGGAATTTTAGTCTTACTCATCATATTATTTTTATATTTGGTTTTTCATATGTAAACCTCAGTGTTACTGTCAGCACGTTAACTCTGTGTGTACCACAAGTTTGTCCTCTAGCCAAGTTTGTCCTCTATGCATTGTTTCCATCCAGGCGCTCAGTCTGACACACTGCATATTAGCGTTTGTAAAGAATGAAGGGACTGCCTGGTGAGTGCTGTTTAACCTGGGCAGGTTTCAGTGTCATGCTGGAGAAAGAACAAAAGAGACAGGCCTGGTCTGGGAAAGGTGCAGCTAAAGAGCAGGTGATATATAAACCATAGTGGATTTACAGAAGTTAGAGTGGAGATTCATCCTGAAAAGGTGCTCTACCTATCTTAACCAATGTGAGAATAGTAAGGTAAATCTCTGTGACCGTGAACACTGCTGGAAGGCCTAGATTCTGCTAGCAGAAGACCAGCATGAGTTTGTTCTTTTCTGAGGTTTCAGATTTAAATAATGAGGCTGTGATTTTGCCCTACCAAGCTGTGTATCAGTGTGTGCTATGTGTTTGATACAGTCTTTAATATCTCTCTGTACTTAATGCTGGGTTCTGACCATGAAAAAGGGTTTTCTTACATTCTTCAGTGCTCAGTAAGGAAATCCCTGATTTCTGCAACCTAACATATCTTCGTATCTTTAGAGTACAGCCCAAACAATGATTCGTGTTCTTCAGCTGGCAGAGGACAGGCTGCAGTTCAGTACAAATGTTTCAATATCAGTGTTGCAGGCCTACACTTACAACCATCATTTACACTTTCATTCTCTGCAGAGTAAAATCTACATCTCTCCCTAGTGAGGTCCGTATTTGGCTAGCGCTGAGTTTCACATGTCACGACAGTGAGTAGTGAGATCCTGAGTGCTGCAAGCTCCAGACCACACAGTGTTCAATACCCTGTATGGGGAGTAGCCATCACTTGGCAAAATCGCAAGATCTGTGTTTACCCTCTGGGGCATGGTGTGCAGAAAGGGTTAAATATCAGGGTTCATGGAGTACAGAAGGATCTCCACTGCAGTAACACTGTGATTCAGAACAATGCTCACCTCAAGCCAGGAGAGACAGAATTAAATTATCCAGCTCGTGAAATACAGGAGGATCCATTATTGGCATTCACAACTCAAATGCTAAGTCTAGGTGTCAGAACCTAGTTTAGATTTCTTCTAATGAGGAGCTGCTGTTTAGAGGTCAGTGTTTCACAGCCTCCTTCAAAACTCTTGAGGACTCTCCATTTGAGTAAAATACAAAAGTACTCAGTAGGCTGGTAGAAACAGTTGTGTAAGAAGACTAAGGAGAACGTTTCCTGTTACATTTCAATCTGACACACTGAGTTATGATTATATGCTCAAGGGTGGAAGAAAACTGTTAAATCAGGGTTTTTCCATTCTGTTTGTCTAAGGTGACAGAAGTTGTGTTAAAAAGGTGCGATTGATAGCAAAGTTCATCTGAGGTGCTTCAAAGTAGGTGGGGGAAGCCCTTTTTTTTCTGGTTGGCAAAGCAGCTCATGACTGAGGCAATAATGGGAGTGCCACAGAAACTCAGTTACAGGCATTGCAATGGAGGACAATTCAGAACAAGAACACCAAAAGAATTGCAAATGTAACTCAGCTAGCATCCACTGCTATCAGTAAGCCCAGAAATTCAAAGTTTTGGTTAAACCAAACAACTGACATCAAAGATGAACAGTCTAGTACAAAGCAATGGTTTCCTGGTGCTATGATCAATGATGAAAAAGTGTGGGCAGAAGTAGATGTACTAGATACATCAGCATGAATGATTCAAAGAGTGAAACAAGCAGCCTGAGGCAAGAAAGGTTGTGTAGAGACCAAATCGAGATAAGTTTCAGGAGGAGAAAATTTGGATGCAGGCACAGTATCTCAAATTGAGATGTAGAAAACTGATCTTATTGCAGATGGGCATGGACAGTATCAGATACGATAGGTGAAAGAGAAAAGAGGGCTGGGAGGAGTTGTGAGATATAGTACTGTCAATTTTTTTACCACACTGCTTTACACTAAGTTTTTTATATGTTTTTTATATGTTATCATTTGTTTAGTGTTCTCAAAAGTCAGACCTCTTAGCATACCGAGAATCTTACTTTCTCTTTCTTCCTGAAGGTTTTTATCCAAGCAGCTTAAAAACCTTGAAAACACGAAATTGGCAATATTGGAAAATCTGAATACAAAAAGGGGAAACTCAGGTGAATATTGCAAGAATCTGAAAATGTTTTAATCGAGCATGACATTTTAGGTTCATCCCATATTTTTAAAATATTAATCTGAAACAAGGAATGTTCTGAATAGTGCATTTTTCCAGCACTAGTATTTACTGAGCAAATGCATCCGCTGGTTGGCAGAGCCAGTGACCCAATAAAGATCATAGATTTGTATTTGAAAAGCTTATCTACCACCCTAATTTCTTGCTATTACCACAGATCTCTCCTCAGAAGTCTGAGACTTTGCTCCCCTACTGCTGGACTTGTCCCACACAGCTGCCCACCCCTGATAACACAGCTGAGGAGCCCAGAGGAAGTTGTACAAGATGCTTTTGTCGACACTCCTTCCCACACAGACCATCTCTCGTCTCCTTTGTTACTGTAATTTGACATCAGAGCTGCTGAATCATGATACTGGAGTCACAAAAATCTTGTTTATGCTGTAGAAACAAGGCCCCCTCCCTCTCATTGTTTCCTGCCTGTGTCAAAATGGAGTCACTGACTTGACTCACAGATCGTTCTGCACTGGCACTTTGTGTGATGCAGGTTGAGTGCTAGGATAAAATATATGTACATACGCTAGTAAGATTTGATTGTGACCTGCTAAAAGACAATTTTGTTGTGCAGACACTGTCTGTACACTTCATCATGAAAAGCCGGTCTCTAAGAGATTTGCCTTCAAGGTCAGGCCTCCCTTTGAGAAGTAGGCCTCCCGTACAGGTGACTCCTTTGCACTGGTTACTGGTACTTCATTACAATGAAACTTTATTCTTAAGCCTGTAGACGGAGCTCAGCCACAGTGTGCCTTTTCCAGCACAACTAGACTCGTAGCAAACCATGAGTTTTGGGGGAAAAAAACTTGGTGGAGTACTGGGAAAGGGATGCACACAGAACAGCATAGAGAGTGACAGACAACATAGAAATACACGAGAGGAACACAGAAAAGAGAAGAAAGAGGCAGGGGAGCCACGTATAAGCGTGTCAGAGAGACACTGATTAGCAAGGACAAGAAGTTACAGAAAAACAGAATATTAAAATATACAGGGAATTAGGGTAAGTGATGTCTAAGGGAAGTCTGAGATACCTGGCAAAACACGTGGAAAGGAAGAGATCATTATCAAGCCATCTGAAAAGAGAAAACTTTTACAACGAGAAAACTTTTCTATGTATGAAGTCACAAGCATTTAAAACCCTTTATGTGCAAATAAATGCTTTTCAAAGCCATATTTTCATTGCCCATTGAACTTTAACTTTTCTACTTCAATACACAAACTCCATGCAGATATGCTACAGTATGAGGGGGAAACTTTCAGACTTTGGGTGTCTAAACATATTTATCAGGAAAATATAACTGTATTTCTTGCAGAAATTCAATTTAGAACTGTTAGAAAGATCGATGGAAATTCACAACTGAAAAGAAAGTCATGATTTCTTTCACTGGGATAATGTTTCTCTGCTGTTCTATTCCAAATTAATATTTTACAGCTAACTGATAAAGTTGTACCTAAAAAGAAAACATGGAGAACCATAAAGATTTCAGTTCATTTACTGACCGTCTTCCCCACTAACTATGGTTCACCCCGAGATTATCACAATATGTAATGAATGCAAAATAACACATTACTCAGGAATTATTAAATACTGTTTCTGACACGAATTGTCGATTTTCAACACATTCCAAAATTGATATTTTTGCTATTATTATTTGAACAATAGGCGAGGACAGCAATTGGATTGAATTATAAATGTGCAAGAGAAATCTTGTAACCTAACCTGAAACCGAATGCAGTAAATGACAGAACCCGTATAAGAAATTATTGGAGAGACGAGAAATCATTACAAAATTACAAACAGGGACTTGCATTCACTCTGTTACGCAGGCCATGTGAAAATTTCTTTTAACAACAAATGAAGTAGTCTCCCTTGCTGAGTTCAACTGTCATTAATTGGCTCACAGCACACTAAAACACAACACAAAACTAGAAGTACTTTCATAGCCAGTAAATCACTAAGTGGCTAGTTAAAAATAGACCTTAAAACTCTACATAAACTTCCCTATCATGTATTTTATGTGTCTTAGTTTCAAACATACCCAACCCAGTTCTATCAAGAAAACAGCCTGCTGTACCACTGTTATGTGAAGGCTTTCAGAACTGTTGTAGGCCGTTGAATTACCCTACCTTCAAAACCATTAGCGTATACTTAGTAAAAATGTGGCAACACTTTCAGCACTGTATTTCCATTAAATGTGGGGCACAATCAAGACTGAGTGTAAGTGGTTTGCTGTGGGACTTTGCAGAAAACACATGTTTTTCAATGTTAGATCTAAGATGGGGCCTAAGAGTCAGGCGAGACTTCAGAGCTCTTGTTTTGCCAACACAATTAGTAGTTTTCTAGCCATGGCTTTAAAGAAACCCCTTCCATTTAATATCTTTAGTAGCTTGTAATAGGATAAAATAACAGGTTTTAATTTTGGCTAGAATCTTCTTGGATACTGAATAGCCATGAAGTTTATCCAGTTCCATATGGAACACTGACTTTGGAATTTTTCCTCAGAATTAATTTGAGATCAGTCAGGATGACCCAAACACAGACTTGTCATGAAGTCATAAAATTTGAACTTGTTTACCAACTGCTTGATACTCTGTTCCTAAGGGATCCTGCGGATAAGCAGATAATTTTCAAAGCAATGCTGTATCTGAGGTTCGATGGGAGATGAGTATTTTGCCTAGAGGCATGTTTTTTCTCCAGGAAGTTACTTAAGAAACACAAAAATCGATCTTAAACTCATCTACATGTGTCACGAAGGATGTGTTTATTCAAAGTCTGCTAAAAGTGGGCTGGCCCTGCTAATAGGCGAGGAGATAGCCTGAATGCACTAATGGTTCTTTCCATCCAAATTTCCTGTGTGCGTCACAGCTGCTGCTCTGTGCAGCTGTCTCTGGTTTAGGTATTTTTTGCCTATCCCCTTCTCATGCTTGTAAACGGATTATCATTTTTTGTTGCAGTTCAGGCCGATGAAGAGTAAGAAATCCTATTGATTACTGCAACATACTAAACACAAAACTCTCAACCCCCAAATATCTGCCCAGTTTGTTAGTAGCTAAATAGTAAATGCCAACAGGTTATTACTCAGACTTTTACACTGTGTGTACCCCACATCCCCTTGCATGGATTATTTACCCAAAATGCATAAAAGAGTACAATAATTTCCTCCATTTATCTGCTGGGTTGAATAAATTTCAAATCAGATGTGGGGTGACGTGACCTTTTAGTGAGAGAACATTATGGGAGCTGCCATGACCTACGAATACAATGAATACATTCCCCTGGGGAGAGGCACTGGTTTTAGTCAGGGGTGTCTCCTGGCAAACTGAAGAATGTGCTATCACCTTCTGATTTCCTTCAGCTTTCATTTCATTCAGCAGTTGTTAGTTTAATTTCTCATCACCTAGAGAAGATACTCTGAGGCAAAAAAGAAAATACTGACGAAAAGCCCATCCTCTCTACTCCAAAGCTCACACCCTAGCAGGTTTGCACAGGTTTGCAAGACCCTTGCTTCATAATTGTTAGTCCTTATGCTGTCCACCTATCTTGTGCTCATCCTCCTTTTCCATTTCTATTCTTTGAGCTGATAGACCTCAGTTGTTGAGTGTTGCTGTGTTGCTTCAGGGTAAAGTAACATGTGGTGCTTGTGGTGTGGGAAGGAAGCTGGCTGTGGGAGATAAAGGTTGAGGTTAAGAGCAGACTGACTGTTATACTCCTGGGGCTTTGCTGCTCTTTGTATAACCTTGGTGTGGCTGAGTGATACAAATCAGCTCTACCTTTTCTGATAAAATCCATTTACCAAAGGCAAGCAGCAGCCATACGCCCACATATTTTTGTAGTTCAGTACAGTCCTGGCATTCCAAAGAGTCTAGATGTGTCCATTAGTTTTCCATTGTACTACTGAAAGAGACCTTCCAAATTTAGTTTGGGCTCAAAGGCTTATGGAAGAAACTAACAAAAGAAAATGTACTAGAGGAGCTGAAAGAAACAGAAGCCTTTGGGGAAATTCCAAGATTGCCAAAGAAAAAGACAGTAACTGAGACGGTTTGTGCAAACCCATCATCTTCTCCTTCTTTCTCACAAGGACTAGTGCAACTCAATTTGAAAGAGAAAGAAAGAATCCAGTCAACAAGGAGCATTTCATCCAGCAATTCTGTTCTGCAAAGCCCCACTGTGTTACTTCAGCCAGCATGCAAGCAGAAATGCAAAATTATGCCATTTGTGACCTACAGAGACAAAGCTCAGTGTTTGCAATGGGCAAGGAAGAGATGCAGTCAAGTTCATCACCACCTGGAAAACTGCAGAGTAGTTCTGATTGCTTTATCTCCCCAAGCCCCATGCAATTTTCATTTCCCAGGAAATGAAAATCCTAACTGAAGCCCATCTTCATTTGCAAAAGCATAATGTGAAATTAGATTAAAACTGCTAAAAAATTAAGTCACAAAGAAGAGTAATAAACATCTGTTATTTCTCTGAGGTCAGCTCTATTCAGAACACAGCTGTAGCTCGGTCACATAATTGTGACATAAAGAACTTACTCCCTCTAAGGAAATCTGCTGGAACTAGAATGGGCACGTAGAAGCTCTGTGTCATTCAAAGTACAAAATTCATGTATTTTAGACACTGATTTCATTAAGGCAGAGCTAAAGCACTTGCTTTAAGCCATAAATAAAGCTAATGACTCTATTTCCCTTAAGCTGTAAATACATCAAAAAAAGCTGAAAGGATTTTTCTGCACTAGTTTTGATTCAGAAGTAGTGCCAATCCTATGTAACACTTCACAGATCATGTGCAGCTCTGAAGAAGATTAGATTAGTTATTGGTAAAACATCTAGTAGAGTACATAAGCCCAAACCCTCAATGACTGTAATCAAATGAATGTTTTGACCTGAGGTTGCACTGAAAATTTGATGGACTAAAATATGTGTTAGTCTGAAAGTGATGAAACTGTGTTCTGAGCTTTCAGCCCTCCTTTCATTTTTCTCTTTCTCCACAGTTTCAATTCTTTTTTTCTGTCAGTTTTGCCAATTAGTATGAACAGCTGAACAACAATATAAACAAATAGACCCGGACCTACAAAATATTTTCTAATGAGTTCTGGCTTAGCAAATGGTTTTGAAGTAAGAAATGTGTGTTACAGTAAGGCTACTGGAAAGAAGATGCATCCTCTTGCTCTCAGTGATAGACTGTAAACCCACACATATATAGCTCTTACTTGAAGCACTGTATAATCTCAGTAATCACAGTTGAAAGAAAAACTAGAGGACCCAGCTCAGAGACTGACTAGGCTGAGTCACAGGCAGCAGTGACACCAGAAGCTTGTAATTTTGAAAAAATAATTGATTGAAATATAATCAAACATATCTCATAGCTTCGTTCTACAAAATCTCTAAAATGTGCTCATAATTTATTTCCATTTTCCAATCTGCACCCACATGATCAGGTCTAATACACATTATACCCTTGTTCACAGAGGCTGTCTTTTCTAGCTTTAAAAAACACATTTTACCTACTTGACTTGCAAAACGCTACGTCAAAGCCAGCCAATATGCTCACTAAGAGGCATGGGAAGAATCTTTCTGACTACAAGATCATCATAGCTTCCTAAGCACTTAAAATTTTGTTAACTGGCCCTGAACTGAACTCATTCTGTAACTCATTCTGGTTACGAGCATCCTCCTATTGAGGTTTAAGCTGCAATGACTGAGAAACATAGAACTTGAGTTCGCCTATCGGCCCGATAAACTGAAGCCAGGAATTGCACAGGCACTCAAAGGTCAGCAGATTTCTTGCCTGTTTTTCTGTGTACCGTGCAGTGTTCTGTTAATATTTTGCAATAGGTTCGGCAGCTCAGTTTTGGGGTGGGTGTAAGAGCACACCACTTCCTGTGGTGGCCGTTGTGCTTCCTGTTTTCTCAAGGCTCATGGAGACAGGCTGGCGGGGCTGCTGATTTTGAAACATAGGCAACTGCATGAGTGTCTTGTGAGAGCTCAGAATGAATCACCATCCTATCCTTTTAGAAAAATCCCGAATCTTTCCAGAGTTGGAACTCTGACTTTGATGGCATTGGGCTACCTGCTTATGCGTTGAGAAGAGTGTGGGGAATACCCAGAACACCAAACAGTGAAACATCAAGAGCCAGACCACAGCAGATCATGAGATTAGTTGAAAAACCATACAAGTTTTGGGAAATAATTTTCTCTTTGCTTAGTTTACATTCTTTGAGATACATGTAATTTTCTGCATTATGAACAATAACTATTTTTCTTTTTAATAAGAAAACACAAAGTATCATGAGATTTTTTTATAAAACCACAAGTCAGCAACAGTAGATGAAAAAGATGGTTAGTGACCTCATTCATGTCTATAAATATGTGAGGGGTGGGTGTCATGAGGATGGAGCCAGGCTCTTCTCAAGGTCTTCTGGTGACAGGACAAGGGGCAATGGGTGCCAGCTGGAACAGAGGAGGTTGCCTATCAATATCAGCAGGACCTTCTTCCCAGGGAGGGTCCCGGAGCACTGGAACAGGCTGCCCAGGGGGGTTGTGGAGTCTCCTTCTCTGGAGACCTTCCAGACTCGCCCAGACATGTTCCTGTGTGAGTTGGTCTAGGTGATCCTGCTGTGGCAGGGGGATTGGACTGAATGATCTTTCGAAGTCCCTTCCAATTCTAAGGATTCTGTGATTCTATGACATGGAGAACACACAGACTTTTGGCCAGTAAGAGCTGCAGCCCTTGGGAGGGTCCAAGGATACACTTAATTCAGTTTGGTGGAAAAAGAAGGTAACTTTTTGGTAAAAGACAGCAAAGGAAGGAAAGGGGAAAGAAAATGACAAAGTCTTCTGATGTAGGATCTGCAGAATACACCTATCTTGTTAAAACTTTATCTGCTTATTATTATTATTAAAACCTTCATATCGAGATATTCTCCATACTTATTTACAGATAACTACAATATATCCAGGAGATGTTTCCCTGAGCAGGACGCTCTTAAAACTAAAATGAATATTTGAAGCACCTGCTAGCAAGAACAAAAAGGAAACAAGCAAAAAAAGCAGTGAAAGTCATACCATACTTTGAGCTCCAGACTCACATCAGCCCCTAAATTGTCTAGAAATTTGAGACTAACACCTGCGATCTATGATATGCCAATAAATATGCTTGAGAAATCTTGCATAGACAAAGCAGTGTGCACTTTACTATGCACTAAGCTCACTGAATTAAATGTCTTGCTTTCCTCTGTGCTGTAAGGTATCCATCTCAGCACTACATAGTTTTGGCAAGCTAACACAATTCTTTTTTTTTAAACCTTTTTCAATTCAGGTACAAGCTCACCAGGTCTGTTCCAGATGGTTTCGTGATTAAAATCTTAATTCATTAGCGGTGCCTTCAGTGCTGTGTGCAAAAGAATCCCAGGCCTACATTTTGGAAACAAGAAGTACACAACATGGAAAAGAGACTGTGAGAAAATAAGACTACAAAATCTCTCTTAAGGCTGAAATGGGCAGAGCTAAAAGCAAGGACTGGTTGGAATCCCCTTGGGAAGAAGTATATGGTCACGCTGGCCATTTGGAGCCAGTCCAGAGAGAAAAAGAGACTACTATTTAAACCAAATAGCTCTGTTGCTGTTTGACATTACTCCAGGTCTTGTTCCTCTAAGTGATCTTACGTTCAATGCAAATGAGTGTCAAATGTTTATGTTATACTGCACACTTTAACACACATACTAGAGTACGCTTTTACATTCTGTTGTCTGCATGCTATCACCTCTGTTTTAACCATCTATTTGAACCACATGCCACATTATCTAAAATACTCTGAGATATTTGCATATTATTTACAAAACTGTTTTTCACTTCCTGGACTTTCACATCCACCTACACTTGCCTGGTCCACCACAATTTTAGCCTGTGCTTTATGTAAATATTCAATAGGATTTAATGTCTTGCTTTCTGAATTTTTGTCATGGGCCTGAGTTTCCACGGAGAACTGAATACAAAAGAGCTTTTAGTTCCTCTCCTCATGCTGCATTTGTTTCACTTTCTCCTTTTCTCATCCACTGATTTAAACTGGAGCTCTCTGAGCTCAAGTGTGGTGCTCCCAAGTTCCCAGTACATAGCATGAAGAGAGTGGTGCAAGACACAATGACACACCATTAGATACCTTCTTTCTCTGGTTCAGTAGTTCTACCATCAAGCATCCATTTCTTTACTCACATTAATTTCTGAAAATGTCACCAAGCCTGCTTAATGATGTCTACACTGTGAAACTCTAGGTTAAGAAAGGGCACATTTTAGTTTCCCTCCTGTACGACTGAGTAAAACTCTATGGTGCATTAACTTAGTTATTTTTCCTTCCTCACTTGAAAAACAGAATGTCTGCACTCCCCAAACACGCACCTCTTTGTTGGTTCGGCATGCTGAGCTGCATGCTGAATCTGCAGCAATATGCGACTAACGTGGTTTTTGCAGAGCAATTCCTTAGAAATTCAACTGAGCTGTTTTATGAATGGCAGTTGTCACGTGTAGTGACAAGTCTGGGAGCCTGAGAGGATGTGAAGTGGTAAATATGTAGACAAAGTCTAGGTATATGTCGTCTATGGATTTATCGGCGTCCATAATTTCAGATGACATGATGAATGATTATAACTTACCCAAAATGTGTTTCATGGAACTGAACTAACACAGAGGATCAAATCACATCCCTTTGCGGTTACTGATGTACAACAGCAGATCCAAAACTTCTGCATGAGGAAGCAGGCTTTTGTATACCTGAGTGATAAACCTGCCCGGTCCTTTGGAAACACGTATCATGAGTGATATATGCGATGAGAGACTATATTGACCAGAAAGGCAGACTGCTAGCTGGAAACTGGCTACCCAAGACTGCGACCAGTCCATGGCTAACCATAAAGTCAACTGTCAGACTGGTAGGTGTGGGGGGTGGGTTTGAAGTGTTGTTATGAAAGTTGTTTATCCACTGATTATCAGTAACAAGAACATATATGAAGTAACAGCAGCATTTTACAGAAAGAGCCTCGAGACTGCATTGTGGTAAGGATGATGCACTGCATTCATGGTTGGTGCTCCAGCAGAGGCCTGTGAATAAGTTAACCAAAATCGATCCTACACCTCTCTTCTTTAAGACTTGATAAACACAGACTGGTTGACACCGCCGTGGACAGCAAGGTGTGGAATGTGGGAATTCTAGGGAAACTGCACATATGCATGATGGGCAATCTGGATATTAATGTTTCCTATAGAGATAATCCTTCATCCGAGTCCACTACTGGCAATGCTGGTCCTTGGTCTTGTCCTTTGACATAACACTGGTGCTTTCACTTCAGATGGCCTGGTGATATGGGCATGAAAACAAGCCTGAACTGGTAGCTATCAGACAAATCTTAGGTCTGTCAAAGAGTAAAATGTTGTGGTGACAGAATTTTCCAGAACTAATCCAGAAGATTACTTCAGAAATACTTTGCAGAAACTCCTTGCATTTCTGGTCCCGACAAATAGAATAAGCATGCTCCCCCGAAACAGACACAAAATCTAGAGATAAGTATTCTATGGATTTATCAATGTCCTGAGAATGAGACACTCTGCTGTAGGAAAGAATGAAAATACCTCATCTTTGCAAGACCAGTGAATGTAGATCATACTTGTGGTGCCTGCAGATGTTTGAGAGATTTTACAGTTTTTGTCTGATAATTGGTAAGGAATAGGAGGTGTGTGCTATCTATCCTTACACAGCTGGAAGAAAAATCAAGTAGTGCCTTGTCCTAATAGCCATACATTCCACAAAAAAACCAACATCTCATTGGTAAAAGTCATATAACAAGCGCCAAGGAAGAAAGTGGCTTGGGGATTCCGTATGCACAAAAATAGAACCAGAAACTGCAGAAGTGCATGACTTCAAAACTGCTTCAGATGTTTTGTTAATATCAATTCCAAGTGGATTCCTTAATGACAAAAGCAGTCAGGAATTTCTGACTTGTAGGAAGGTTTCACCGTAGTCCTCATTACAGATTCTAGGTATCCCCTAAATCTAACATCTAACCTGGAAAAAATTCCCAGAGATATTGTAGACTCACTGACCTTTGAATCAATCCTGTTTTAGTTACTCTTGTATGAGACTATTGTCAAAAGATTCTGTGACGATCACCCTCTAAGGAGGATCTGTCAAGGGAGCTTATTTTCAGAAAGCCTGTCTTTTCTGATGGAATAGCAAATGAATACATTTTGGTGAAATGGTGGCAAATAAACAGACTGTCACAGACTTGACTCGTCAGAATTTTGGGTTTCCAAAATGCATGTGATTCTCTATAGGAAAATAAACATGAATCAGACCTAAGAAGAATATAAAGCTTTTTAAACTTCTAAGTACTTGGTGTGTTTATTGGATGGAAAGGGAGCCACACGGTGCCTCCAACCCTATGTATACTGGCCATAAAGTAAAACCTATGCTCTTCTGGTAAACAGGAATGGACAGAAATTACTAATGTTCACTGAAGGAGATTCTGACATAGAATACGTATTCATTAGGCCATCCTTTTCATCTTCAAGATGAAATTTTACCACTGTCTCCCTTGAAGGTTTGATGTTAATGTTTCAGAAAGGAAAAAAAAAGAAAAAGCAAGGCAAATCTCACTATCAACTCGTAGCTGTTTGCTAAACACAAAGTGCTCTAGCAGCAGAGCTGAAAACCTCTTGGATACTGGTATCTCAGGCACCACAAGCAGATGTACTAATGCCAAAATGTCAAAGGGAAAAATAATTCTTATAAAGCCTCGGTGTGCAAGCAAACCTTTGCAACTGTGGTCAGCAATCTAGCAGCTGGAAAGTCATGGGCTTCACGTGTTCTGTAGCCTTTTGCCTCCCACTTGAAGAGGAGAGTTGGCTAGCATTGTGACCCATACTGCAACAGTACAGGCTAATTGCAGATAAAACTCCAGGGTCACACACAATTCTAGGATGTGCCAATGGCAACCCTCTTAGCACAGCTACAGAAACAGATTATGACAACTTTTTGTGCTTTTCCTTTTGATTCTTTGTCTTCAGATTCAGAGCAATGAACATGCATAGAGAGTCTGCCATGTCCTTTCAGGCAGCAAACTATGCAGTGTAACCTGCAGAACCCCGAAAATCCTCCCCTTCGCAATGTTTTCTTCTTCCTAGTTTTACAAGACGTTAATTCTATCCCACTAAAATACACAGAATCAAAAATGGCAGAATGACACAAAACAAGAGAGACTGTAGTCCAACTGATCTTAATCATCAGAGTTTCTCACATTGTTCCTTGTGGGTTTAGCTTTATAGTTATCCTATCCTTTTGATGCAGCGTATCTGCCGTCACCTGGCTTAGCACTTGCAATTAGACCCAAGATGTAACCTCACAGGAGGCTTGTCTGCTGACTAGAGAATCTTTGATAAGCTAGACTTCCTTCCCAAAGTGAAAGGAGTCTGTCTGCCACAGTCCCCAGCTGAGCTCTTCAAGAGCACCTTCCCGTAGTGCAAGATGATGCAGTCAATAGTGCCTTAGATATATTTCCTGCTACTGGTGGTTTGAGGATGAGAAGCAGTCTTTCACTTTCCATAGGACAAGAAGAATTGCAAAGTGAGGTCTACAGCCTGAAGTGGATGGGAACATGAGGGAACAATCTCAGGAGAACAGCTCAGCATACCATGCAAAGGAGGAGTAAGATGGCAAAAGCTGTTGTACTAAAGCTCTATTTACTGGCATGCTGTTGAGCAATAGTTCTGAAAACATGGTGTGTATTCATACTTATGCACATACATAGATTCTCGCTTATTTACACAAAACCATAAAGAAACCCCTTAGAATTTATCCATGGTTTACAGGTGGTGTCCAGAAAGGGATGATAAATATTGTTGGACTATTATTGGACTAATACAAGATTATTGCTACTCTGGAAAGCACCCTCAACAGCAACTTAAAGACAAATCTATTTAAAAACACTGAAGGCAGAGAAGTGAAGTTGCCTTTGGTTGTGCTTTTTTTCTTTTCCCGTCGTAGCTTCCTCTTTCTCTTCACCAGCTCAGCACTGCTGGTAGCTTTTTATAAACCACAATTCCTACTGCTGTCAGCTTGTTTGGAAACTACATAGCGAGCTCAGTCCAGCAGCTACTGCTGTGGGTTTGTGTTTAAATGCAGACCGGATTTGCTCTAAATTATGTACCCACCACCATAATTTTTCTTCCAAAACACTCAAAGAGCTCAGCATATTCAGAAATACTTAGTACAAAGAAATTTGCACTAAATATATGCACTTGTGTAGCATACACTAAAGGTAGAAATGCATTCCTGTAAATAAGTAGTGAAGAACTTGTGTACAGTGATGCCCTCTGGGAAGTTATAATATGGCAGGATGGTCAGTAATGATGGATTATTCTAGGCTGACAGTCATCTGCACTGAGCAGGCGTGCCAAGTGATATCATGACCAGAACAGCAGTTGTGAAGCAAAAAGCAGTATTGAGGAAATCTTCAGTTCTAGAGAAATCTTCCACAATGCCTCAGACATCTCTGATAGGGTAGATGGGTATGTAGAGTCCTGTCTAGAAAGATTATGATTACACAAATTACAGGGAACAGCCTGTGCAAGGAGGGCATTGAGTCGCCATCCCTGGAAGTGTTTAAGGAATGTGCAGGCATGGCGCTTCAGGACCTGCTTTATCGGCAGAGATTGAAGGGGGTGTATTTTGTGTTTTATCTGGTTGAGTGTGTTTGGTGCTGGTGTCTGATCAGGGTTTGCGTTTTGTTGATATGTATGTGGTGAGACTCAGTGATCAGAGAGGTCCAGCCAGGAGTATTCTGTGATTCTGTGAAACCAGTGAAAAAGCTTCACCTAGCCATAGCATCAAGGAGAGATTACTAGGAAAGTACACAAAAGCCACAAGAAGGAGTGGGACTGAGGAAAGGCTGCAGGTGGAGATGGTGAGATACACAGCAACAGCATTCCCGAAGTTTTAAGTGCCTACTGCTCCAAAGGCAAACTTTGACATTGATTTGGTGGAGAAACTAACTTAAGAATTTCTTCCCTGAAAGGTTTGTAAAACATAGAAATAGACTGCCCAGGATGATGGTGGAGTCACCATCCCTGGAGGTATTTAAAGGACATGTAGCTGTGGTGTGGATGTGTGTGACTGGAAAATGTAGGTCTACATATAGCAACTGTACTGGTTAAGCTAAATTTAATTCCTGTATTACTGAATTAAATGAAAACAACATTGGTAAGAGCTGCAACTGCAAACTATGTTAAATTTAGTCACTGTTTTAAATACACTTTAATTAGATTTTAGATAAACAGTTAAGGCTTGGTATGTAGAGGAGGTCTGTGATTAAAGAGATAAAAAACTTGAGTAAGCCCAGGGGCACAGGAGTGGAAATAAGACTGCAGAAGACTTGAAGCATCGTTTATCAGTAGAGCACATTGTAACAGCCGCTTTACCTCTATTTGCTAGTGCTGTACATAACTGCATGCACTACTCATAGAACTGTAACTATCTCAATGCATTGTGTTACTGAGTCACAATGGTTACCGAGAAGACCCCACTCAACAGACAAAGCCATTAGGAAAATCTGTCCCATTCTCAGCTGGCAGAAATCCTGCAATCTGGGAACAGAGTGAGTTGACTTATGAATACTTAGCTGTGGCTCTGTTTTGGTGTCTACTCCTCTGCCTCCTACCATCTCCTACTCAGAAAAGAACCATTTCCCTTTTCTTAATGACCACTAAAATCATTTAGGGAATTTCCAGCACATGGTGTACAGATTCTGATTCACTTTAACCCCATAAAATGCTTAACTCTTTCTGGGAATTACTGTGAATTGATCCGGTCCTACAAACTAAGATATCCCAAGGTCTCTTGCCCTAATTCCCTTGCACTCATGTACAAGCAGTCAGTGTCCAAAGCATTCTGGTCACCTGCAGCCTTCTGTTACTGCAGTGGAATCTTATATTAGGCTCCCCTTAAATTGTGGATTTGTGCCCTATTTGTGAAAGAGTCTTCTCCTAAAATGAGAAGATAGTTTCATTTTTCTCATTCTCTGAGTAAGCTGTTTATACCCTGGCGTATTATTATGTAACGTTCTTTAAAATGGTTCACTGCTACCACTGATATAACATGGCCAAAACAAAACCTCTCTCTTCTTCCTCCCTATTATGTTCTTCTTCTAACTGTCACTGTCACTGGAGTGGTGTTGTCTCTGACACCTAGACAAGCAGGTTTTCTCAGGAATGCGCAGCTTCCTCGTGCAGTACACCTGAAAGATCAATTTTTTTTCACTTTCATTGCTTAAACTCTTGCTCACTGATGTCCTGAACTATAGCAGTCTCCTCTCTGGCATTCCTGGCTGTCTTCAGACTCTTTTCCCTCCTGTCCTTTCTCCAGTGCAAGAGAGAGGCAGGGAGGCTGGGATTAAAAAACTGTTCAAATACTCTCTTGTACTTCTCCACTACATTCCTCTCAATTACCACAGCAAAACCAGTCTTGAAGTTCTTTTAATACCCTTCAAAGAGCTGGTCCTTCCTTGTCTTTGTTTGATGTACAACACAGTAATGTAATTTTTTAATGATTGATGCGAAACTTCAGCACAGTCAAATAATGGTCAGTAAGTACAGAAGAATGCTTATATTCAAACTTCAAAATTAGAGGACCAATAACCACCATCACATTCATGAGAATAACCCAAGGGAGGAAATATAGTGTCAACCCATATATTGTTAGCAGAACAACTTCACAAAAAAGTAGTGCCAAAACACAGAGCAAAATAACTGAAACTAAACAAGAAATTAACTCCTTCAGTGGACCTGCATTCCTCACATGGCTGATGTAGCGTTTGTCAAAACAGTGCTTCTAAAACACTGTGCAGCTGAAATGGAGGTCCTCATCTCTGGGTTGTTAGTTTTTTCTACCAGAATATTAGTGAAAGCAAACCCTGCCAATTTCCAGCCTCCTAAAAATACCCACATGCAAGGAAGCAAAAATTAAGACTAAAGACTCCAGTTGCATGTGACTTTAACAGTAGAGGTGGTCTAAGATCACAAAAGAAAGAAGCATAATTAATTCAAACACAATTTTTTCTTACCAGCAGCTACTTCAGTAAGAAAAAGATTTCTGTAGACAATATACTGCAGAGAGAGTCATACGATAGTCTTACACACCTGTCTTAGTCATACACATAAAGCTGTGATGATGCTTGCGTGCATGCATCACCTCTTATACAGCTAAATGTCTACTGTGAGGATGTATAAAGAGCACTGGCTTCTAGTACTTCAGTTGCTCTGTTTACGCAAAATTCCTGGCACCATGTCCTTGTGAGAGTGGTGTCAGAGCACAGGAAGTGCAGTTGTAAATCCACTGACTACCCAAAGGTATGCTTACTTTTTGATAGGGCTTTTCTCTTTAGCATTTTGAGAGATGACTAGGAGATACAATTCTGATAAGATACAAGCACGTGCAAGTATTATTTACATTAGGAGAGCAAGATTTCTTCCTAGATACAAAAGCTGTCTCAATAAAGGACTGCTGCCAAATCTAACTCAATACAGCAGAGGTGTTTTTCTGTGATCACTGTGGTCCCAGGGAACAAATCCTAATGGTGCATATAGACCAGCATTTTAATGAAGTGCATTTCTAAAATTAATCTCCTGATCCTCCTCACTTAACGTCCTTTACTTTGTACCACACAGCAGTATTAGAGTGCATAAACTGTATTCTTTTCATATGAAACAAAGAGATGTTAGACAATACTGCTTGAATCTCACTGATGCTACTAACTGTATGTAGTATGTAAACTGGATGCAGACTTCAAGAGTAGATAGTATTAGAACACTCTTCCACGTCATTTGTTTGAAATAATAGAAAAGTTTAGAGAGAAAGGATGACAATAAATAAGCAAGAACGTGTAAATTGAAAATGAGTTGCCTGCAGAATGCAGATTATTAAAACTCACATAAAACCTTCTAGCTATTAGAACATATTCTAAAGCCAAACCAAGTTTTTCAAAATACAGTAAATAAGAAAATGTAGTTGAGATACAACTAGATCTTGAAGCCATATGAATTGCCAAAGGGAGATACTCTTCATTGCTGAAGTCTACTTTATGGACAGTTTAGAAGTTATTAATAAAACAAGAAATTATTTTAATGTCTGTAAGGGATTACATATTATAGTAATGCCTAAAAAAGTCAGTAAGACTTTTTTGATTAGTACCGTTTCAAATTATTCCTCTTCCTCTCAAAGAAAAGTGTTATTTTTATTCTGAGTGACAACCTATCATATGTTTCACTGGAGTCTGCATTCAGACTGTTACAGATGTGAAGTTGAAGATCCACATGAGAAAAAGTGGTAACAAAGCTCTCTTGGCCAGTACCTTAGCAGCCATTTACTGTTCCTACTCTCTTGTTATGGAAAACTGCAAGAGATATTTTAACTCTTCACCTCAGAAACAGTATATGTAATGGAAAGTTAAATGCAGAGGATTGTACCCTAGAGATCTAGCCCCAACATGGTCCACAGTTAGAGAGACATAGAAGATTTACTTATTAGAAGAGGGCAGCCCCCACCTCCCCCCCACCCCATGTCATCTGAATGGATATCCAGTATTAAAGGATGGTATGTAAGCTCCGCACACCACTTTACCTCTAGATAAAACAAGTTCAATGGAAAACATAGTTCTGGGAGGACTATGGAACATTGAAGGGAATCCCTTGGTTAGAGGTTTTGATTTACTGTACAAGAAAACTTCGTAACAGAATCTATGTAAACACCTGTTTCTGATTAAAAGATTGCAGGATGAGTGATGTTGTATGTGGTTTTAGAAGGGATAAAAATTACCTTTGAAGCACCAAACAAGGTTTGAGGTAATGGGACCTCTCTGTGATGTGGCTGTGAGTTGAAACCCTTTTGCTTTGGTAGCTTGTGGTTAGAAATAGCTTGAAGAATAAATGGGTAGAGGTAGGGGAAGAGCTGTTTAAAAAAGCTGCACGAAGTGATATGATACTTACGGGGAAAATCTCTCATATTCGTATGAAAGTTAAATCTTTTCAGAAATAATATATCTGAAACCCCGTCTGTGAACTTGACAGGCTTTTCTCTTGTCCAAAGTCCAATCGTGGAGAAGAATACTTATCCTACTAGCAAAGCCTTTTTGAAAGGCTTTGTGAGTAGCAGTTCACATCATATGCTTCTGGAAATTGGTTCTTGACTGTACAAGTGTTTGGTAATTCCTGTTTTCTGCGTGTAAGTCATAAAATGAGTTACTGCAAGGTTCTGGACCAAAACTATCATTTCTACCAGACTTTTCTTTAGGAGTGAGAAGAATCTGTGGTTACAGACATACAGTAAAACTGCAGTGGAATGCAAGAGCAAGAAAGTTATCTAGGTTGAATTCTAGCAAGATTGTTACTGATGATGCTCCTTTACAAACATGATAGCATTTGTAGCATTTGTTTAGCTTTAAAGCATTTCCACTTATGGAGATACTCTCCTTCCTATAAAGCTTATTCGTCTTAGGACTTTCTGCTGGTCATCACGTTCTGTGGCACATTAATTGTTTCTAATTCATCACTCAGAGAATCAATTTCATTATTTGTATTGATAACCTTGGTGTGCTTATCATTCCTCCCATGCTAAATGCTGGTGAAAGTGTTGGTAATTAGCATTCTCTGAGTGCAGGAAGGCTGGTGCAAAGTATCTATCCTTATTAGGTAATTTCCTGTGCTAAGAAAGCACGGAAATATCCTCCAGCATATGAAATAAAGTTGCATTCCACTGTAATGGAAGCCTTTCTGTGTAAAATACTACATTTTTTAACAGTCCGGCAGCTACTTAAGCTACTTTTCTGTTCTTTGTTATGAGTACTCTTTTTAATAGACACACAATTTCCTCAATTACTTTTAACACCTGCTATCCAATTACCCACTTTAAAATCTGTGTACGCATGCTGTTGTTGTTCACTCCTTTCTTCCCTGTTTGCATCGAATTTTATCATACAAACTGTACTTTGCCTCTCTCTTTCCCCCCACCTTTGTATCACTTCCAGTCTGGTACTGAAGGGGAGTCTTGAGAACCGTCTCAGAGACAGAAGTGGACTGTCTAGCAGTTTGTTTATTTCTAGGTTGAAGTCAAGGTTTGATGGTACAAATTATGTAAGGATTAAGTGCTGGTGAAATTCACTTTGGGGCTTCAAGTCTTAATATCCCATTATGTTCTTGATCTTATCCAATTGCTAATACCGTTTGCTTGTTGAGTTCCTTAGGGCAAGGAATGAGGGGAACTTGTGAGGGGCCTCTGGTTTTACCAATGCAGAAGGGAGGAAGTCTGTAGTGGCTGAAATTCCCCCTCAAATATAGACCCAGGTGAGTGGCGAAGAGGCTACTTCCAAAAGCAGAACCTGTGGCACATGGGCATAGATTGAAGGGGAACAACCCAGATAAAGAAACTTCACTTTTCCAATACATGAGTGACTAACTGCAAAGCAAGAAAGCATTTTGCAGAATGGGAGCATTCTCCCCACACTCTAAATCCTGCCTGGTGATCGGCTTGCCTCTGCCAGAACCTCTGTACAAAGGGCATTTGCTCAGTGCAGACAAGTGAAGTGAAACAGTAGGATGAAGAGAGGGATGAATACCAAGTGAAAAAACCTAAAGCAGAATCTATTTAAGAAATTCCAGCACCTGACTGTTTAGATCTACAGGTCTACAGATTTTTTCTACTCACTGCTATAGGCACTCAGGATCTGAGAGAAGTGAAGTCATTGTATGAGACATGTAATACTTTCTTCTTCTTCTCACTCACTTTCTCCTTGCAGGAGCCTGAAAAGAAATCACAAGAAACATGCAGGAGGATGAAACATTCTACTATATTGTGAAGTTTATTAAGAAAGTCTCAGAGGCTTAAATTCAGCGTTTTGTTGATACCGACTGTATATCTGAATCTGCATTCTCCTTTTTTTTTAATCTTTACTGGTAAGTATTACCACCTAATTCCAACATAGGGCTACTATTAAAGTAAGTTTATGCCACTGCACTGTCCTCACAGTTGTGTCTATGATACATCTTTAAACCAGAGAGCAGCACCATCATTATGGTTTATCTATAGTGGGAAGCGCATAGTCTTCCACAGAGCACTGCACTCATGCTTTTTTTACTGGTAGCAGGCCCAGGGTCTGGGTTGCTGATTATACAGTAAGCACCTGCCCATAGCAGATCTGGCTCAGGGCACACTTCCTGCTACAGCGCCACAACTCCCTGAAATGAGATTTATGCAAACTGGCTAAAAGCTGTGATGTCACAGCACCCTGATAGACCCAAGGGCTATCTCCATTCTACAGACATTTGACAAAAATCAGGAACTTCGCATACAACTCAGGAGGAATTTCACCTCCGAACCTATTAGGGCAAACTATGAAAACTTGTTAGGATCCTTCTCTTGTCCTGAGATCCATCACTGCAAAAGGACTTCATTGAGTCCAAGGATCTCAGTTTTTTAAAGAAAAATTGTTTGTTTCATGTGATTTTTTTCGAAGTCAGTTATTCTGGATGTTTGAAAACTGAATTAAGGAAAATTCACTCAGAAGGTGGCTGAATGTTGTAAGCTTGCAAAATGGAAGGATTTCCCCTCATTCCCCCTGTAAGTATATGGCATATGGGGTTGATTCCTAATATGAATCATTTGGGTCAGTAACAAAAAGGCAAAGTAAACCAGGTTTTATTATTTGAGACTATCTCTTTTTTGGTCTGTATTTGCAATGCAAGGAAGTTTGGCTTAGGTCAATATATAAAACTAGTGACAACGTTGCAGTGAATGGAAAATTAATGTTTCCTCCCTGAAGTTGTACCTAACTTTGATCTCCATTTGTGGTCACAGATTAAATGTATGACATTTTTGTACAGCATGCATATAGCAAGTCAGGAAATCTTTTTCTTCAGTAACAGCTTTATCATGTAAGGGGGAATGTTTCTCCAGCTTGTAATTCTTACTCATGTGGAGTCTCTGACATAATTTATGTATTTGTTTACCAGTCTCTGAAAGAACAACTGCTCAGTGCTGATTTTAGGACACCGTGCTCTTTGCAGTGATGGCATTTTTGCTTCTAACTTCTTAAATAGAATTCTCTCAAACTCATTTCTTATCAAAAACCAATTGGTGAATGAGTGGAAAAACCTGATAGCTCTTAATTGGGACTTTCAGTGTTTTTTCTAAGACACAAACTTGTCTGTATACTTATGGGGTTGTTTCCATACTTTTGTTAACTGTGAAGCATTGTGGTAATTTATCATAAGGAAAGTTTAGAAATTATTATTTATGAAGAACTTGTCACTAACCTGTTGTTCAGAAACTAAACCTATTCAAAAATCTCTAAGCAGAATGGGTAAAAGAGGCCCTAACTAAATTTCATTACGTTTGTAGAAGGTTTTTATGTGGTAGTTGGCTTATGGTAATTGCTATGTGTATTTAGAAAACAGAGACAAAGCAAATCCAAGAGTCCTTTCAGCAAAATATTATCTTTCACTTTTACTTGAACCATCTATGGAAGGCTTGAGACACGTTTCCTTATCTTCTACCCCAAAAGATGGCTCTCTGAATTCCTTTCATGTTTGATATCCATGTTGACTGAAAAAACACGTCTTCCTTTTGGGAAACCCTTTATTCTAGTACTAATCATCAAGTAGCCTTGAAATCCCACATCCACCCAGAGGGTAAGAAGACCCTAAAAATATGTTTACTTTTTCTTAAAAACACTGGTTTGTCCAGTGCATCGACTAGAAATGTGTCAGGATAGAAATCTGAAAAGAAACTGAGAAAATGAAAAAAGCACAGAGAGATTTCTTGATATGCTAATTGTTGGACTTAAACAAAAATTAAAAAGAAACTCCAGACTTGTCCTAAACTGCTCCAGAAACCAGAACCTCCATTAAAAGAAAGACATATGACTTTCATATTCCTGTCCACTCGTAGCCAAGCTTTCTGGACTCTGTTTTTTCAGTATTAAGTTCCAGTGCATACGTTGAATCCATGGCCTGGAAACCTAATGCAACCTGATCCACACAGTTAATACTCTGGCTGAAATCTGTCGAGACAAATGATGTAACAGGCAACAAAAATACATTTCTGTCTTACAAGAGCACTTAATAGGGCAATTTTGGTTTTATTTTTGTTATGTCCAATAATTAATAACTTTGTGGCTTGCATTTCAGAACTGCTTTAAGCACACTTTGAGCACTGACAGTTAGAGGCCCACACGGCATCGTTATAAATGTCTGTGCCCCATGGGACTTTTTCGGAGAGGAGGCATAAGTCTGTTTCTAGATGGGGGTTTGTGTGAAGCAAGACTTCCCCCCGCTGCCCCTCCCCTTTCAGTTGAGGGTGGGTCAGTAACTGCCTTCCTCTTGCCTGCACTGGGGAACTCTTACCCTTCGTTTGGAAAATGTTGCTGAAATGGTTTAGAAATACTGCGTCTTTCTCTGAAGGAGTTTTATATGGAGAAGTTCTGCAAACTGGTCTCATGTCTTCCAGTGCATCATGGAACTTGTGCTATGGAGCAAAAGATTATTAAGTAAAAAAATTTGGTTAAAGAGGGACCCAGTTATACATGAATCCCTAAGCAGCCACCTACAAGAGTCGTAGTTTTGGATGGAAGTGTATTAGTATGAGAGCAGAAATGCCCCGCAGAAGTGCCTTGTTGCACTTAAACTGCATTGCCGTGTCCAGTGAGGCTGACCAATGAGTGATTATGCTAAGATTTTTACTCATCTTTTCTGAAAGAGTAGTACTGTCATGTTTTTCCAAGGAAATGTGGTTAATCTTGGCCCTAAAATGTGTCTCAGCAGCACACCATTGGAAATAGTGGAGTATTTCTGAATCACATGTCAGTGAATAGTGATGTCAAGATCATGAAAAAAAGGATCAGCATTTAGTGAGTTTACAATCCCTGGAATCATATGACAAAGTCTCGGTGAACAACAGGAGTTTTGTGATTGCTGTTCAGTTGAGTCCCTTCAATCTCTCTTCACCAATGCCAATCAAGCTTTCTCTGAGTAGCTTTGTGGCTTTTCCCTTGATTTTCAGGGCAAAGGGACACAGAGGCAACATCAACTACCAAAGGCTGTGCAAGATAAAGTATTATTTGTTGATCTCTTTCTTGAGATTGGAATATGGTTTTACTGCATGGTATGTAGGAAAAGAGATACCAGCTTCAGACCACAGCCATGAGCTCCTGACAAAGCTTTCTGTTACTCTTGTACGTGAAAGATGGAAAAATATTTTACTGACATCAGTGAAAGGGAAAGAAAACAGTTCAGTGCCATAGGGGTGCTATTAGTATGATGATGAAATGGTTGTGTGGGTGGGGAGGTTCCAGAGGACAGGGCAAGCAGGTAAAGACTGGTACAAGAGGCAACAGCAGCACATGATGAAATCTATTTTAACTAGAGTAAAAAGTTTTACTGAAACTTGAAAAACCAGAGATATTAAAACTAGGTTCTTCTAAATAGTTTCTCTAATGAACAGAAGAAAACATTCCACCTTCTCAAGGGATAATCAAAGAGAATAAAGGCTGTGCTCTCTCCTTTGACCACCACCTGATTAAGTTCATTATATGTAAACCTTAAATATTTCATATGTGCCTTCCCATGTTATTTACTGTACCCTTGAAGATCAGAAACTGAGGTGGAAAGTGCTGACAATTATTTTTTATAAAGTTATATTTTTATAAAGTTATATTATATTTTATAAAGTGGATCACTGAGCGGAAAACAAATTCAAGGAAGAAAATTCTCACAATCTGTAATGAAGAGATTTCAAGTTCCAGGCTTTCAAAATAAAGTACATAAAACGACAGTGATTTATGTACAAGAGGGTAAAAGCAGACTGTTTTTCTCAGATATGAAGTATCTGTAAGTTGCTCTGCAGTCAGATCTGTAAATAATAAGGAAGTCACTTTTAAAGACTTTAACACTCTTTCCTTTAGCTCTGGTCATTGAATCTGAACCCGTAAAACTGACTAGCTTTTGAATGGTAAAATTATTTTATTCTCAACCCTCAGACTAGGAGGCAATTTTATACATAGCAAATTAATCATGGATTGTCAAGATACTGATTTCTTTGGAAATTGGTTCACTTTTGGCTAAATATCAGAATTACAAATCTGGAAGCATTTGGAGATGGAAAATTTTTATAAATTCAGCCACTTTCTAGTATTTCATTCAAAAGAAAGCAAAGATTCTTCTTCAAAACTGTGTACATTTACAAGGGTTCTTTAACCTCCACTTCTTGCCATCAGTATGATGTGCATTTTCCATTTGGCTATTGAGGTCTGTCCTTTCACAGAATATGAGTATGACAAATTAACAAAATGAAGGCAAACTCTTCATATATTCTGCAGTCTGACAGGATTTAACAGGAAATGGAGGGGTGGGGTGAATTAATTTGCAAAGATAATGAAAACTAGACGCTCCATTCAGAACTTCATCCTGAAGAAAGCAAAACATACTCTCATTACATTTTCTTGTCAGTCCACAGTTCTAAGGAATGGGGACAAGTCCCTTCTCTGGTATCCCTGATGTAGATACAATTGCCTCTTTTAATTAAGTATTTTCCTTACATTGCCTTTATTGTGGGTTACCCTTCTCAAGATTTCCCCAAAACACTTGTCCATCACCACCAATTATATTGGGAGTTGACAGCCAGACAATGAATTTGCTCCAGAATGCTTTGAATATTCCACGGATCTGATGCCCAGGTAGTGTGTATTCTGGAAGTCATCATGTGTTAGGCAATCTTATCAGTATGTTTGAATATGATATGCTAATACAACACACAGCTGCTATGGATCTACCAGGATCCAAAGAAGTATTTAAAAGAGTGAACCGAATGATGTCAGTAGAAGAATTACATGCTGGAGGTAGTGGTAATTCTGGTGTCATTTTCACCAGAAAAGAATATTTTCCTTTTGCCAGCTGACTATACACTACCCCCATCTGGATTGAAATGGCAGTTGCCCCCTTAGGTTTCTTGTTCTTGAGTAGTCTAGAGGAGGAGGAAAAAGAGAAGCTCATATGGATTCTGGCATGCTGTCACCATAGCATAAGCTTACAAAGTGCTGTGTTGGTGTGATAGCAACGTGGCTTGAGCCTGATATCCAAAAGACCTCTCCCAATTATACCTGCAGAAGATTAGAAGGTGGGATATAAACAACTGGTGTAACACCATTGGACAAGTTCTGCTACACAGACTGGGTCTAAGGAGATGAGTTACTTTTCATTTTTGAAAAACAGTGTTTGGCATCAAGCATTTAGTATCTGTTCAATATAAACTGAAGCTTTCCCCTTCTTTCCCTAGGAACTATAAAATGTGTTGATATTCCCCTTTCATCAAGTATATGAATAGTTTCAAAGGGATTTGTTGTAAAAATTCCTGTTCTCTTTACAGCCCTCTGAAGATATGGTACCCTATGAGTCAGACCTCTACCGTCAGCCCCATGACTATTACCAATATCTCAACAGTGATGGAGAGAGTCATGGTGGTAAGTTAAAAAATACCTCCTTGGAGCATAAAGCCTCTTGTGATAGCACGAGATATGGGACATTCAAGAAAAGAACAAACATTATCCTGTGGTCTATAATGTACAGGCACATACTTTCAAATCAGAAAATGACAATATTTTATTCTGCTTGATGGCACTATTTCAACCAGCAACCACAACACAGTTCTTCTGAAGGAGAATTGTGGAAACCACTGAATGATGCAAAAAGCTTCCAGCATATTCAGCGTATTATCAGGAAAGTGGGATCCCATGATCTCTATCCCTCATTATCTTCATCATGTTTTCACTTTCCTCTGCAGATCAAAAAAACTCTGCTTGTTTCAGAACTCTTTGTGGACATGGATTTGCAATACTGTGTTTCTCGTCTTGTGTTCCTATCTCCAATGTTGCGTGACGTAGGTCCTAGGTACTCTATTTGTGCCTTCATTTTAATTTTCTTCAGCACTTGGATTTTTTCTACTCCATCTATTTTTCTCTTTTCGTTTGCTCTCTTGTGTATGCTGCCACACCTAGCCTTAACTTTCACTTTTCTTGCAGTGTAACCAAGTACTTCCTCTCTAAATCTGTATAAAACTTCCTTGTAACTGTTTGTATGTAAACCTAACTCAGTATACAAATACTGTGATCCCAGAGCTTTGGGGTCTTCATATTTTCATGTGGACTCTAAATCAAGGCAGAAGGCAGAGCACTGCTTTGTGAATTTTGTCTGCTGTGCAGTACAATGGTCCAGCAACACCACCCTGGACTTAGGAGAGTCAATATTGACTCAGGAAGGAAAAGCACCGTTCTACTGTATCACTTGTGGCGGTCCCTTTAGATCCTGGAGTTTCCCTAGAAGACTCCCACTGATACAGCAACTAGACTCATCACTGCTTAATTTAAGGCTTCTAACAACTTCGCAGAGTAGCACTGCTTTGTCTTGCAATAGAAGCTACCTTAAGGGACAGCAAGGTACTGAATAGCATTGTTTAGAGCGTTTAACTAAACATTCTTTATACCTAAATATGTTTGTTCTCTACATCACATTCAAGAAAAACCTCTTGAACTTCTGCAGACAATTCACTTTTAATAAGTTATCTCATGGCATCTGTCAAGACACATTAATCAAACCTAGCAAATTCCACATGGAAATACAGTGTTTTTACATTACAACCTCTACCCGTTTACACACCCATAACACTGACAATAACATTCAGTATCTCAATTAAACAGTAAATATAAAAGGGGTTGATAAGGGATTGATAAAGAAATAGAAAGTCTTGCTCAAGTGTCAGACTACCTCTCTCTTACTGCTAGCAAATTAATTTTGTGGTTGGGTGATGCTAATGTCTTAATCTGTAGATCTGTGCTACATGCATTACTGTCACTGTACTAGAACATAAGGCTACAGGCAATGCTTACTTTGTGTTTATGTGTAACATAATGGTATGTTGCTAATTAAAGGATACTAATTTAAGATGTGGAGATCATTGCTAATAAGCGAATCCTAAATTTAACAAGGAAAAACAGACCATAAAATTATCCATGTGTTCCTTGCAACACCCAACGTGCATTGTTGGCATTTCTTTTGTATCCGGCAGTTTATCTATTCTGTACATACTGTATATAACTCAGACACAACCTTGCAGGACAGAAGCTATGTCAAGTGATCATATATTAGTCTATCACCATACCCTGCTCTTTATGCTGCTAAGGCTTTAAATGTAATGGCGTGTTTTGTAACACTAACTAATGCAATCTTAGTTATTACAAAATTCCTCTGCAGCTTTTTTTCCAAGTTATTACTAAACATTATTGGTCTAGTAATTTGAATGAAGCCGAATGCTAACCCTTATTCACTTTGAGCTAGCCTTATGGAACTTAGAAGATTTCATTCTTTGCGATTTTAGTTTCATCCTGCCTCTTGGAGAATCTCAGCTTTGATTTTGTTAGGATTTTAGCCCACAAAGATGTTGTGAAGCTTAAACATTACGTAGAACTCCGAATTTCATTAAAAATACTCTCCCCAAAAATGTTCTCATGATTTTTTGGGGCCTGACACAGATTTTCAAAAGTTTGGCATTATTAAGAGAATGATGTTTGTAAAGTGAGACCTAATGAGATCCTACTGCTGTTATAGAAGTGACTACTGCTCTGCCTATAAGCACAGGATTTAACACAGAGCAATTTGTAGGGAATCAAGACATACATTTTCTAGTGTTCTTCAGGACTTTTCTCATCTCCTCTAAGGATTTTCCCTGGCTTGTTTTTCCAGATGAGCAGAACACAGTGGGAACATCTAAGCTATGCAACACGGCAGTGTGTAAGACACCCTCTCCTAGTACAAAATAAGTTGGAAAATCTCTACAGCACAGAGCAAAACCACTCAAACACGCTAGCTCTGAACTCTAAAGTACAGTCTTGTTGTCCCAGTTGTCTCTTCAGATCGGGCAGAATTCTGTCCTGAATGAGCTGACTCACAGGTTTCTGCACAGCTTTGCACTCCACAGTGCAGATTTAGCCTGTTACTCCACTTTATAATAAACTATCAAATAGGCTTATGGAAGGTGTTTGCCTGTTGATTCCAACATTATTCATCTAGTAAAACAAAAGGAAACCAATTTACATTGGTCAGAAGATTACTAAGAGAGTTCAGTTATATTTTCTCACATGTAGAGTGAGAATCCACCTGCGTGGTGAATTAACACAGTGCCTCCAGATTTGCTATTGCTTCCCAACAGGCTAATATCCTCTCTATCATGGGAGTGAGTTCAGAATTCATGACTGTCCTTCCTCTAACCTTTCACTACATACAAGACCAAAACAATGATCTCCATGCATCTGTAAGAGAATTTTTTTCACATCCTCTTTCACTTCTCATGAAATTTCTCATAATCACTCCATTGTATAGTTGTAACTTGGCTTTTAATTACATTCTCCTTTACCCAAAGAGTAGACACTTTCTATTTCTGGAATGTTTCTTCCATTTCTTTTTTCTTTCCTTCTACCTTTCCATTTTTGAGCAAAGAACAGGTTTGTTATGTGTTACTGACATAAAGCTAACAAAGAACATGGGATTACATAGCTGTTGGTAACTCTTACAGCTGCAGAAACAGATAGATAGATAGACAGACAGATAGATAGATAATCTCTATGTTTTCATGTGCAAAAACATAGCCAGAATGGTTAACTGCAGAGGGGCTTGCAGGGCAGAATCTGGAATTTGTCTTTTAATGTAACCAAAATAATATTGCTTTTCCTAAGCAACAGTCTCAAATTTCAGTTATTTAGCAAGAAGTAAGGACTTTTCCTGCTATCACAACTTTGACTACGTGAACACAAATTGTGTTAAGTAATTGCTGACAGAGAGTTATTTTTGCAGTGGGTCGCTGCACTCCCCTAAATGCATCGACCTCATTTGCTGTAGTAGGTTATCCAAGACAGGGAAGCCTTGAGGTATATACACTGCCATCTGACAGTGCACAAGTGACATCTTCATGCACAAGGAACAGAGCCATATCGTTCTAGGGAACAAGAGTATAGATCACTCTGACAACGTATTCTCAACAATTTATTACACAGAGGTGTCCTCAGTATATGGGGCTTCAGCGCTTGTCCCTACGAAGATAAATCTGCAATAATTTAACCCAAAAAAGCATGAGTTAGTGTGGCTCAGCCTTCCAGTTAAACAAAGAAGTTTCAGGTTGAAAGTGCCCAAAGCCTATCACCAGGACAGGACCTGGGATGACTTGTGGACTCAAACTTGCACACCACCGTTTCCTGGGTCAGACCAAACATGTGTGTTGAAGTACTCAGGTACAGTGACATGGTTTATTCAAGAATCAGAAAAGCAGAACTGACAAAAAAAAGTGAGAACTGGTGTATTAAATGGACTGATGGCACATCCAAATACATTTCTACAGGCCTCAGCCTCAAAGGCCGTTAAGAGAGCTTATAGCTTCTCAGGTACCTTGGAAGACCATTCCCCTGTCTAACAGCTCTCAGCATGAACAGCTTTCCTCTTGAATCCTGTCGGAATCTCCCCTTGTTTTTTCTACATGACTTCTTGTGAAAAGGGAGTCTCCATCCTCCTGGTAGCCACCACTGATGTAACGGAACATCAGAATAAGCACACCACCACCACCACCCCCCCCCAAGCCTTCTCTTCTCAAGGCTAAACGGACCCAGTTCTCTCAGCCTTTGTTCATACGGGAGGTCTTCCAGTCCCCTGAACACAGCAGCAGCATTCTGCAGAATGAGACAACTGCTCCTCTATAAGCTGCAGTGGATACATCCTGTTGAGTTCTGCCCATTGCATTAACCAGAAGGGTGTCAGCAGCTGGGAGGGAGCCTGGAGAAGTGCACAGGTGTGATCAGGGGAATGAATGCCTATTTATATTGAAAGACTGAAAGCAGAATACACAAAGCTGTGTTAAGGGATGATTGGGAGAAAATCGTAAGGGTGCATGATAGCACCCTGAAAACACATGAAGGGTAGGACAAAAGTTATTTATAATACTATACGGGAGGAAAACGTAGAATAAGAAGACAGGAATTAGAACTGCTACACTGAATGTCATCAAGAAATTTTGGCCACCCTTAAAAAGACGCATGGAAAGTTAAAATATTAGTTCCTGGCTTGATCCAGGATGTGCTGTTTGTCAAGTTTGATTTTAGAAACTGGACTGCACAAAACAAATATATGCATAATTATGTAAGCAGCTACTGTCTGTAAGAAAGAGATTGAATTTGCAATGCTTCACATTTCTACTAGCAGATTTTAAATTTTTAGAGGCAAATACAAAATGTAAAAGATTTTGGAGGCTTCTGTTGGGCCAAACGACCAGTCTAAAAATTAGAATTATATGGAATTGAATCTCAAAAATGCACAAATAAGGAAACAGGATGGTAGCTATCTGAGTACTTTTTTGTATTTTGAAGAAGATCTAAATCATCACAGAAATTTGAAACACATTATAAAGGTTAAAAAGGTAGAGAAAGAATGCATCAGAATGTAGCCTCCCTGCAAACAGTGTACACCAGACTGCCTCAACAATTTAGCCTTTAATTCTCTCGTATTGCTACCCAAAAAGTGCCATTCCAAGTCATGGTTGCAGGAACTGTCTGGCCAAGTGCTGTGCCTTTTCTTCAGCAGTCCTGAAATTTTGCTAGCAAAGTAAAGCAAAGTAGAGATTGAGGATAACTGCAGAATATTCAGTTAGTTTTCTCCATCTCCTCATTTCCATTGTTATGAGGAAAAGTGTAATGAATATATGACAGACAATATGCAAATCAGTAGAATTTGCTGCCTCAAGAACGAGAAGGTAAGATCGTTACGGGCTATTCTTGAGAAAGGTGCCAACGTTCGTGTTGCATCTTGTGTAAAACTACCACTGAAATCCACCTCTGCAGCTGAGAGTATTCTTCTAATTAAAGTGGCCCGAGTATTTCTTTCTAGCCACAGGCATTTATGAGGTTAGGAAAAGATACTTCACAGGGAACTATGTAGGTTATCATCTGAAACAAACAGGTCAATGAGTATGGTGTGGAGAGGGTGGAAAGGACAGTGAGAGGAGCAGGAAACAATGAAAAGTGGGTAAATGCCATGTTTCTTAATCCTGAAATGACAGAAAATCTATTTGAATTTTCTTCAGATCATTACTGGGAATATCACCCGCACCACATGCACAGTGAGTTTGAGACCTTTGGAGACAACCACTTCACAGAACTGCAGAGTGTACAGCCTCCCCAGCTGCAGCAGCTGTACAGGCACATGGAGATAGAACAAATGCATGTCTTGGATTCAACAATCCCGACCACACACATTGGCCTCAACCATCAGGTACGATTAGCAAACCTTGCTTGGAATTTAGGATGATAGTTAATGGTAAGGAAAGCAATGCATCAGGGATTGTGGACTCATACATGAAAGACACTACTGAAATGAATTACACAAGTCCGTACTGCGCTAGCACTTGGTATGAAACTCCGCATTCTCAGGACAAATGTGGATTAAGCATTCGTTTTTGGTTTTGAAATTCTGCAGAGGAACTGGACTAAAGAAGAAATGCCTTGTCTTTGCACGGGCATACGCGAGTACCAGGAATTATTCTGAGGTTCAGAATTCTGTTTTATTCCTACTCTTTTTGGCTAATAGGAAAATTTAAAATATTTCCTAACAGCCCTGACATTTTTACACAACCTTTACAAGAAATGTTGACTAAGTCAAGTCACTGGAAATTTTATTTTGTGAACCAGGCTGAGGACAACCTAATTGTATTTTTACCTGGGTGTGAATAAGCTATGAGCCAAAACACATAGTCTTGTGCTTTTTATTTATTTTTACATTAAGCCAATAATTTCCCTGTAAAAGAAGGGAACCCCACTGAGTAGTAATCACCAAAGTGCCATTCTCACTGAAGCTGAATTTATAAGGGGTTTCAGTATTCTACAAAGATACTAAGCAAAGTGACTGTGGAGATGACTTTTAACTCTTCATCCTGCAAGAACATGCCCAAAGTCATTACTGGGAGCAATAAAAAAGCTGAGCAATCTTGCGCTAAGTAGTTTCCCAAGGCAGGCCTGCTACATACAATGGGGTGAATACAAGAGAGTAGGATTGCGGATAGAGAAAAGTGTTTGCTGAATAATGGTGCCATAGCTAAAGTTTCCTGAAACTGCATACATGGAGTTGTCATGTTTCTTTTTTTTCAAAGCAAACCAAATCTGTACACTTTGTTAATCAAAACCAAGGGGAGAAAAAAAAGAGTGAATTAACACCATCAAGAGAAAACTGACTGCAAGCCATCTAACTACTCATCTACTCAGGAAAAAAAAATAGGAATGAGATGTAGATACAAAGAATTAGGAACAGAAAGTTACAAAAACAAAAAAAGCTTCATGGGACAGCAGTCTGGGGGAAGCTTGAAATGGTTTCAGTTATGACTAGTCATTACCTCCAACCAGGAGAGTAAAAATTGACTCCTTTATTGGAAGCATCACCAGAAAACAAGAGAGTTTGCTTCTGCTTATCCCGTTCAGTCATCCTTCTTTCCAGCACAAAAAGCAGAGAATTAGCTGTTGAAACTTTTGATAAATAGCACTGTGCTCTCTCTGCTACACCCTATTCTGAACTGCAAATGGAAGGCAGAATTCAATACAACCCTCCTTTCTTCCTTGCCAGCTGAGGATCTTTGGCTGTTTGACTTCAACCACCACAAGCTCACACAAGTGGTAGTTGTCACGCTCTTTCATGGCGTGTCTCAGCCATAGTCCTAGGCAACACTTAGTATAATTCAAGGGATTTTCAAAGAAACAGAAGCAGGCTTTAATCCTCCACTGAGTTTGCCAGCTGCTAGCTGCACCCGTGCTCGTAGCATATAACCAGTTAGCTTGTGAACAAAGGAGACACATGCAAAGATAGTGATCTCATTTTCTGTAGATACTACAGTATTTTGTGAAATCAAATTCGAGGGTCAAGATGTCCTCGGACAAAATTCCTTTAAAATGTTTTGTTAGTTCACCAATAGGTCTTTTCATAAATAATAATATAATTCTGAAGGGAGAGTGAGAGAAAAGACTGGAGAAGTGTGAAGGGCTTTCAAATGAGGAAGCTCCCAAATGGATGCCCCAGACCCAGAATCAGAATATGGAAAACAGACAGCAGTTTCTTACTCTTTCTCTCTCCAGAACTGCATTAGTAACCAGGTTCTTTCAAACACAGGTCCTCTGTGACTGTGTAACATAATTAATTGTGTGACACTGTTGTGTGTTGACCTTCCCCGAGTTTCAGCTGCAATATAAGTGTAAGCAAAAACACAGCAGGAAGGGAAAGTGACTCTATTCCCCCCTCCCTCCTCCACAGCACTCTCCAGCTGTCCCCCTCCAGCCCAAGCAGAGTGATTTCCTTTATTCCCACAGCCCCTTCAAGGCACTCCAGGTTTCCACAACGTTTTTCTCTGCAGAGGCACCGATCTCTGCTGTCTCCCATGTAAGACGTTGTCCCACCTTCTCATTCCCCTTCCCCCATGGCAGTCTCACTCTTCCTTTCTACTCCTGAGGCTGCCGCTTTCTTAACTGTAGAAAGCTAAAGGTGACTTTGTGGTGAGAGCTGAAGGTTCTCTGGTGGAGATCTGGCAGGAAGCTTACACACACTCTTACCCAATCCTGGCCTTCCTGCCAGACCAGCTCCAGCCAATCTGCCAACTCATTAACTGCCAGCCACTGTACCCCCAGACCAGCCCTTTGCTTACTCCTGCTTGGGACATTCTAAGCTGGTGCAAAACTCATCTGAAAAGCCACACTGGGCAAAGCCCCACAAGGGGTGGTTGCTGCAACTCATGAAGTGACTCCCACTCTCTGCTGCAGTGCCAAAAGCCCCATGGGCTCAAGACTTCCTCAGCTGGTGCAGAGAAAGGGAACAAGAGCAATTGAAAAAGAGTTTACCTTCCGGGACAATCAACCTGTCCCATTTCATGAAAGCCACACTCTTTGTGCTTTCGTGCTGCTGGATTTGTGGGGATGGTGGTTGGTTGTTTTTGACACAGGAATCGAGTTCTTACTCTATGCTACTCAGACTGATCCAGTTCTTACTCTTAAACAAGAAGCTGCAGTAATTCATGGCAACTGGCAATGATTCCTAAGCAAAACAGACTGCAGCGAGAATGCGCAGTGCTTGCACACCGCTTCTGACAAGACCTCTAAATAAAGGCAAAATAATCTAGCATAATGCTATCTTAGCAGATGAGAAATCCCAATTAATGCAGAATTTTCAGATAGCTGTTCAGGAAATGAAAATGTGAGCTAATATATCTTTTATCTTAATGTACAGGGTTGGATGCAATCCTGTAGGGTTCAGTGCTGTCAGATGGTACTGTTTGACAAAGGAAAAGGGCAACAGAGCCAAAGCCATTCAAAGCAGTGATGCTAGAACAGAACTGTGCAGCTCTTCCAACTATAAGGCTAGTTCTGGAAGGTCTGTGTTAGAAAAAAGTTATTCTCAAAAGTAGTTTCATACTGGGGGTAGGCAACAGGGATCAGAAATTTATTAAGAAGAATGCTACCTTTGGGGAGGTGTGGGGGAAAAGAGGCACTATCACTTTCATAGAACAAATCATATAGGAAAGTTACCTGGTTCCATCTGGTGTCACCTGACTGTCACAACTTTATTCCTCCATCCCTCTTATAACGGTGCCTCTCTGTACATCTGTAACTGTTGACTGCTAGGTGAAAGGGAATTGTATTTATTACATATGTAAATATCTAAGTAATTCAATTTAGCCTAAACAAGTTCATATGCCTCTAACCTTATACTCCCCTTTCTCTGCAGTTCTCTTCTTGACGTTTCCTTTTTTAATTTTAATGTCCCACTGTCTTGTCACTACATCCTCCCCCCACTACTCTTTTCTCTCCAAGGTGTCCTATTTGCCCCGGATGTGCCTACAGTACCCTTCTCCACCACAGCCCAGTTCTGATGAGGAAGACATAGAAAGGCAGAGCCCCCCACTGGAGGTATCAGATGGAGAGAATGATGCTGTGGACCCTGGACCTGGAATTATGCACGGAGAAACAGGCCAGTGAAGACAGATGCTTTGTCAGGCTATATGCTGAGCAGCTCTTACAATGCCATGATAATAACAAATAAAACTATAGAATTGCTGCACTAGTATTTTATCCTATTGCCAAAACTTTACTTTCCCCAATTCCTCGCACTCTCCTGTCCTCTGAGTCTTTTATGACTCTGTGTTTGTATCTCACATCTGATTTCTTCATGTACTCGAAGTTACTCCTTGTGACTTGACATTTCAGGCTTCCTGAGTGGAAAAGCTTTTGCAATTACTACTCCAATTTCCATTAATCGATGGAAAGGCCAAGACAAGGCCAAAGAACTGTTTTTAAAAAATATGTAGTTCTGTTTGTCAGTACCTGAAAGTCAGGTTCTGTATAACACGCACAAATTGGCTTCAGATTAGTTTCAAATTCTCAGTGTTAAATTAGTAAACTAACTTGAAAACAAGGGGTTGGCCCTCAGAATTGCTTTTTCTCAGTACATCAATCTACATAATCTCCTCGTGGTGTCTACTGTTATTAATATTGCAGACTGAAGCAGTTACGTGACTGACAAGCTAGCTGAAACAGTTATACGAATTACAGACATTCTGCTGAGAAACTACATGCTGATACTAATGCTCCACTGTCTTTCTTCTCGGACTCTCGCACAGGCAGCAAGAAAAAGATACGTCTGTATCAGTTCCTTCTGGACCTTCTTCGCAGTGGAGACATGAAGGACAGCATCTGGTGGGTTGACAAGGAAAAAGGTACTTTCCAGTTCTCCTCCAAGCACAAAGAAGCATTGGCACATCGCTGGGGTATTCAGAAAGGCAATCGCAAGAAAATGACCTACCAGAAGATGGCACGGGCTTTGAGAAACTATGGCAAGACAGGGGAGGTCAAGAAAGTCAAGAAGAAGCTGACCTACCAGTTTAGTGGTGAGGTGATGGGAAGGGTGGTGACTGATAGGAAGCATTACCCTCACTAAGGTCATGGGACCCCAAGCAAGAAAAATATTAAGACCTTCTGGCTGGATACCAACAAAGTAGATGGACGAATCTTTCTCTTTGCTTCCTGTGCCCCCTTCTCTGCCTTTAAACAGTCTTTACTGTCAGATGTTTCTGGTACGAATTTCCTTCTTTAGCATCTGAGAATGCTAAACATGGCAGAATTCTTTGCTTCCATTCTACAAGTTGGACAGAGTTGGGAAATTAGAACAATGTACAAACATATTATCGTCAGGAAAGATTTTTTTGATTGTATTGTAACTAGAGAATATAACTGATGAAGTTTTGCCTTCAGAGGTAGTGCTGTGTCACCTACTGTGACACCGCACTAGCTTACAGCTTTCAAACTAGCATTAATACAGACTCTGCCACAGCTCTCAAGGCTAGAGAGAAGTCTGCAGACCTTGGAATGATACTGGTTCTTTTAAATAGTAATAACGTGTACATATTTAATAAAATTTGATACAATGAAGTTCAGGTGTTTGCATAATAAATGATCGCTTCCCAAGCAAATCCCATGTGCATTCACTTAGGCAGATGCAACTCATGTGAACAAAACTGCTCTGGGTTATGGGGCCTTATACATCTGTCACCACTTTCTAGTTTACTTAGAAACATCATCAATGCTGTCAAACTAGGTGACAAAGTTAATAGGTGAGTTACATTACTGTGAAAGAGACAAGAGTACTGAAGAAAATTGTAAAATACATCTATCTATCTGTCTATTCATCATTAGTTTCTCATGTACAAATGAATCCCTGCCAATTGAATAATGTCTGTTTACTTATACCAGCAGTGGCATTTCTAGCTTTATCTGGTTTGAACATAACAGCCATTTCTGGTTTGAACATAACAATTAACCATGGTTTTTTTGTGGTTTCACTCATTTTCCTGCCTGTTCTTTCCTCTTGCTTGCTTACCTCAGTGATATCTTGATTTTAGCTTATGAACCTTTCTGGGAAATAAATTGTATTTAATCAAGCTTTTGGAGAATTCTAGTACAAATTTTTAGCTCCTACTGTAAAACAATGCTAACTAGTAACAATTGCATTGTATAGATTACACTAAAAATGCAAAATAAAAGATAATTCAACACCTATGTTACCATGGTAAAGTTACCCAGTACAGGCAAACTCAGAAAAGAAGCCCAAAATCAAACCACACTAAAAAAAAACAAAACAGCATTTTAACATTAATTAACATTATCTCAACTATGTTCAAGCACTCAGAAATCAGGAATTATCATCATGACTCTTCCAAAACAGATGAGGTGGAAGGAGATAGGTCTAGCATGAAGGAACCTGTTTAACACCATTAAAATGTAGTAGAATGTGCCAAATGTAATGATTTTGCATCCATGATTAATATAACTAACTGGCTTTTCAGAGCTTGTTCCTCAACGACAAGTCAAAAGTCAGGAGCTCCTTAAGAGTTCTTGAAACTATACCTAAACGTAGTCAAACTTATCTACACTCATAATCTCAACGTGGAAGTGAAAAGTCCAGTGGGTTCACTGGGCTGCAGCATATCTTTGGAGCCAAACAGAAAGAAGTTCCTGCTTTAAAAATAAATAACTCTCAATGTGGTACTTTCCAATTCTTCTTCCCAGATCAGGAACACTATAAATGCATCAATCAATGCAAAAATCAACACAGAGTTAAAAGTAGGTGAGGGCCTTTTCTACTGAAGACAAGATTAATAATAAACAGAACTTATCTTTCAGTCTTACAGAAATCTGGCAGCTCAACTTTAAGTTTCAGTTCCTTGATGATCAGGTATATTACAGAATGACAGAATCATTGGATGTGGAAGGGACCTCAGGAGATCATCAACTCCAACCCCCCTGCCAAAATATAGTCTTCTCACCAAGTATTTTTTTATCCATTTAGGGATAGGGTATGTCAAAGACATAAAACAATGTTTGTTTCTAAAATTGAACCTCAAGAATTTACTCATTGTGGGACATAATGTAATGTACTATTCTAGATTTGTACAAACTCCCCCTGCATCCATCCTGCAGTTGTGGGATGGAAGCTGAAGACACTGAAGACAGCTCCAGAAGATTAGAACACTCAACACCAATGTAACTAGGGTTTCTTTGATGCCGAGTTAAAACCTCAGAAATTTTCTGCTTGCTGTTGGTGGTGAATCTCTACCACTCATTTGCTGCTAGAAAGAGGGAAAAGACATTTGTCCCCCTAAGATTCAATATTCAAGGAAACTAGAGGATTTGTTCACCTCTTCATAAAACTATCTTTATCGCGAGCACCACCTGAAAAATAGAACTGATGGCTCTCTGACACTATAATTTGTAGGAGAAAGATAATTTCCTCTTGCAAGAACACTGCAATTGAAGAGCTCACTGGTGAGCTAATTGTGGAGACATTTAGGATATTACAGAAGCCATTCTGAGCTGGTCAAAAAGACTTCTTACATCTCACAGACTTAGTTTTCCATTTTTCTGGCATGAAAAAAATTGGATGCTGAAGAAGCAATATAAAACTTAAAATGGACACTCAAACAAAACTACCAAGAGCCCTTAACTGAGTTATTTGAGGACTGTGATTACTATAAAACATCATTTTAAAGCATCTGCTGGCACCTGAATCGAAGAACTGGCACTTTACAGTGGTTTTGGCCACAAAGAAACATGGAAATGGAAGAATCTGAGGAAAGTTATTTCTGGGGAGAGAAATAATTATATTATATTTTATATTTATAATTAAAATGTTTTTAAAAATACTGTTGAGCATACTTTTACAAACAGGTTGAAAAATTTTCTTCATCTCTAGAACAGAAGCTTTGTTTTTTTGGTTTTTTTTTCCTTCCTTTTGATAACACTTTTAAACAGCATTTCTAAAAATATTCGTTGCTTACCTGATTCTAGTTAGGTTTATTCACCTGTGGCATGATGAGTCTGAATAATCTGGTATTGCAGCTGTGAAGGAGACCTAACAGTGCTTCTCCACCACAGAACCATTTGTATCCCATCCAATCAAAGGAGCCTGAATAAAGGCTGTCTAATCAAGCTTAATTAGTGACCATGAAGTTGCTCATGCAAGCAGAAGCTCTTTGGCTGTTTCAGAGAAAAAAAAGTCCAAAGTTCATGTAACAAAATACCAGAAAAATTACAGAGGAGCAAGCATTCAGTTTTTTCTGAACGTGGCTAAGAAGCAGACAGGCAGAGAGGCTGGAAAAAGGTAAGTTGAGTGCCTCGCTTTACTTTTTCTATTTGTATTCCTCAGCTTTGTTTTCTTTCTTCCTTCCATGTATTTCTTTTCCTCTCCCTTGTTCAAATCCATATGCAACAAAAGTCACTTCATAATCTCCAAGCTTAATTAAAATTCACACAGCAAATCAATTCAGTTTATTTACTCTATTAATCTAATCTTATTTATATTATAACTGCACATTGTAATTTCATTGCAGTACTTTATTACTCGTGACAACACAATAACTGTTTTGACAAATCCCAGAACAGCAACTCCTCCATGGGAACCCCACTCTTTTGCATTTAAAATGTATGTATTGATGGTGGAAAAAACTATAATACAATCCAGACTACAGCTTTGTGTGGGTACAAGTTCTAAGAATTTGCATTTATTTCTGATTTATTTTGTGTGTTAAACTGTCTCATCACATTTCTTTCTCATAATCAATACTCCAACCAGGTTCACATAATTTTGTGTAACTATAGGCCAAAACAATAAAAATGTAAAGCTTGTAATAAACAAACTGCTGTTGTGAACCCGCTAATCTCATACTAAAGTCAAGTAACAGAAAGCTTTGCTCTTTGAAGCAACTGTAACACAGCTAAAATTTCATCATGTTTCACCTTTCTAACGAATTTCCACGTTACAGTTTGGTTGGTTCAGCTGAGTCAGTGCTAGTAGTGAGGTCTCTATATAATTTTTATATATATATATATATATATATAACCCAACTCATCAGAGCCCTACTCCAAGAGCTGGGGAAATGTGAAAACAGGAATTGGCTGCAGATACTCTTCCTCATTTTCTTTCTCATAACTTGTCCCTGTCTGTTTTAGCACCATTTATTTCTCTTACAACACCTCATATCAGCACTCAGATTCACAGAGCAACTTAAATCAGAAAGGACTTTTATCCAACGCCTTACTCAAAACAGGCTAATTAGATCAGATTTCTCAGAGTGGCTTTCTTTCCATTCTGTGTTTCTTACCATTCCCTCTGCTCACACAGCCTCATCCCCCTTCTTCATGCCTTCAGTTCTCCACAAAATTATGTTTTTACTATTGGGGAGACAAAGCATTATGTGAGAACATGCAGAGCAGCCCATGGACATGAAGAGAATGAGGATGTGGTAATGCAGATAAGGTTTAGCAGGAGATGGTGGAGGAGAAGGAAGGTTGGGAGGAGGTACTGAAGAGACCGAGGTTATGCAAAGGATTGGGGAAGCGGCTTTGTGGTAGGAAGGAATGCAGATTCTGTGCTTTAAGGGCTCCCTCTAAGCTTTTGTTTTAACTCCTCAACAGCAGTGCTCTGTGTATGAGCCCTCTGACCACTGGTGTCTTTGTGCAGAATGCTCCAATCTGCCTTATGAGAAGTGAAGAAAGTTTGGGTGTAGAGCTGGGCATTTGCATATACAAATGAGTTTGGTTTTTTCTAGATTAACTAACTAATGTTCTGAATTTTAAGTGTTTGCTTTTTAGAAACACAATTCTAAAATTCTTCTTTAGACATTCCCTCTTCCACATTTTCTCATCCACTGACTAATCTCTATTGTGTTCCTTTGTCAGCTACCCTCTTCCAACTCTTCATTCAAGCTTTTCTCCATCTGTAGACTCAGACACCAGACACCTCCATAATAAGGAGTGGATCCCAGTTGCTTTATTATTCTCAGTATCAGGTTCCAACTGTTGTCTAGCTAGTCTTATTTCTTCCTCTCAGACTAACATTTCTTGCATATTAGCTTCCCTTTATTCAGATGGTTCTCAGTTCCAATATATTGGTTCAACCAATCTATAGTTTTCCCATTTCACATCCTCTTACAATTTTAGCATTATCATTTACTGACTCCCAGTTCTCTTCCCACCCTGACACTTGCATCCCAGCTTCCCATTCAATATTTTTGTCCTTTGAGGATCTATTTCAATGCCCTCCCACAACTTCTAGCCTCAGTTTTCTTTTCCCCAACCCTAAGTACCCTTCAAGGAAAGAGACCCTTTTTTAGTGCATGAAGTTTCATCCAATATTCTTTCTTAAAAATTCTGATGTTGCATGCATGGGTACATAGTTATAACAATCCACTACACACCTTGTTGGGCTGCACAGCTGTTTTGTTATTAAAAGTGGCTAAATAAATAAAATGTAGAAAATGTTAGAAAATAAGTTAGCATTACAACAATATTGCTACCTGGTAACCAGGATTCTAATAGCAGAACAAACATTCATTGTAATATGCCCTGGACATGCAGACACTACTTAAGATAAAACCGTTTGAAATCACAAAAGCTGCAAACTTGTAATTGGAGTACAATAGTTTCCCTGTATCAGATTAAACCATTCTTATGGCTCAGTTTCATTGTGGGGAAAAAGTAACTCATGACCTCCCTAGAATAAACTTGATTCTGAATTCTGCTAGGGGACTGACTCCACGCAGCACCTGAACTGTATATGCCTGATTTTGAGCACATGAGCAACCAGAATTAGGTCCACATTTAAACTTATTTCTGTCCGCTAGTAGCTTGCTGAGTTACACCACTAAATGTACATTGAGAAAGTTATGAGACAGATGAAATGAAATCCTGAGAAAAGCACTCCAAAGAAAATATGATGTCAGGTGTTTCCCAGGCACTTACAAGAGACCGTAACTTTTCAAGTCTAAAATAGTTTCTAAGTATCTGTGATAAATAAGTAGGAGAGACTGGAAAACAATACGGTTCAACAAGATGCCAGCAAGCGTCAGTCAGATGAACTCCTGCATGCTGTACTCCCTACACTAATACAGAAAAGCAGAGGTCACATTCTGACCACCTTCCTCACTCACATGTAATAAATTCCTTCTGTGAAGTGTTTGGCCCCAAATAAGGAGAGGGCACGTTCTTGTACATTCACATTTGTCCTGACAGCCTACCAGGAAAGTCAGATGTGGAAGACAGACACAGAGTGAGAGACTTATGGCCTGTGTCTTCTGGGCACCCTGGCAAAAGCACAGGTCCTTTAGACTGAGGTTTTTACAGTCTTGTACAACTGGAAAGATGGAGAACCAGGCTAGCATTCAATACTAATGCTAGCTAAAACAAGCAACAAGCTGAAACAGCAGTATCAGATTAATTTTCAAGTGAGATTTCTCCAAGATATTTTCTGTATAAATTGAGCAAAATTAAACTTCTAGACATATCAAGTAGAAACTCAAAGCTGCTTTCTTATTGTACTTTAAAAAAAAGGGATTTCACAAACTATACCAGTTTTCAAAAAACATATGCTGCAAATCAAATCAGTGGATGAGAAGGGAGGACTGAAACTACTTCAGTAGTGTTACGCTTACTAGTTGTAACTGCAAATGTCATTAACGTGTCTCTGAAAAAGAAAGCTTCTCCCTGAAGGTTCACGTTTATTTCTGCCAATGCTGTCCTCCATAGAAGAGGAAAACAAAAAACCCCCAAGGAAAAGGCTCTCTGAGAGGCAGTTCAGTTCTAACTCGGTTGTAACAGTGAAAAGGGCTGATGTAGGTAGCAAGAAAGCAAGCAGTTGCATACCCCAAGTAAGTACGGAAGCAGCATACCAGAACCTATCAGGTGTGGCTTGCTGAATGTGCTGTAAACCTGGCAGTGTAAGAATTCTTAATGCAGCACATACGTGAGGCATTACAAGGTACTGTACCCGTGCGCAACAGCAGATTGAGCCCTGGTTTGTATCAACAGATCAGTGGTAGCCACTCTTGGGTGGTTTGAGCTATGTGGCTCCTGGAACTTGGCTATATTTATCCTGGCCGATGTAGCCTGTCAAGTGTGTCCTGCTGCCGATAAGGTGTAGCTGACAGCACTGGCTGATCAAGGGGGAGGAACAGAATGGGGGCTTCCATGAAGGGAAGACACACCCCACCACCCCCTGCCTTTCTTTAGGGGGGTCTCAAAAGCCCTGCAATCACATTCCTGTTTAGCTGGGAGCTGCATCAGCAACAAAGTGAAGATGCCAGAGCCTGTAAAGAAAACAGGTAAGCATCATTGCTGTCGGCCAAAACCTAAGAACAGCTTGACAAAGCAAAATGTGGGTAGCTTCTATATACTAAAGAAATGAAATGCCTTAGCTTAAAAGATAAAATGAAAATGAGTCAGTATTTCATAAAGTTACAAAGGTAAGAGATGTTGAGCCATCTTGCACAGAAATCCCTAAACAGTGTGGCAACTCAGACACTGGAAGTTCTCAAGAGACTTTGGATGAAGAAAGAACGGACGTAAAATATATTTAAGTACCATATTCTTCTGATTTATGACTTTTTTCCCCAGTCACATTTAGGACTCTGGAAAAACCTTGTGGTCTCTCTCTAGGACATTAGGCAGAATTCATCTCTCACGGGTTTGATTTGTGGGGTTTTTTGATCCTGATACTTTGGAGGAAGTGTAAGCATCAAAAGCTGATGCTATTTGTTGCTATAGAAATCTCACTGAAAATGACAGCAGATGGCACCTGGTGCCGACTTTACTCTAATTCTTCCAGCCAGTGACAGTAGAGCTCTAGCAAAAGAAAAAAAGATGACATCATAGTATAAAGAATATATGTGTATTTCTTTTCACCCAGCCTCCTTGCCCCTTGAGCCAGAAGGTAATTAGTCATTTTTGGAAAGCCGGTCACAAAGCCTAGTGCGAGTCGTGCTCAGCTAGAAAGCCATCAGGAAAGTATTTTGGATGTAGGACTGTTATAGTGTAAAATTAGGAAATAAGAAACTATTCAGAGGTTGCCCACACAGGAAAGAAGAGGAGGCCTAGGATGGGGGGGTGCAATGCAGTGACTCTGTCTGAGAAGGAGGAAGAGACCCTGGGAAGCAGAGGAAGGGAGAGTTTGGTTTGCGACACCTGTGTGTGCATAGAGGAAGATGTCTTGGAAGAGCTTTGTGCTCACAATTAATTTGGGAAAAAAAGTTGTCCAAAGCTGAGGTTATGATAGTTTGAAAAGAGAGCACATCTCAAATATGCAAGTGCTAGAGAAAATTTTACTAAATCTTCACTTTCAGAGCTCTCATTTTGCTGATGCCGGTGGATGCCCAGAATCACCACTACTGTACAAGGTGCATGGGTTTCTTTATAACGTGCTGTTTCCAGAGTGTAGGTACTACGATAGATGCATAATAGTTATTAATGTTGACCTCTGTGTTGTGCAAAGGAATAAACAGGCATCAGTCTCCCATTAGATTGGTCAATGGGAAAAAAATCTCCTGTGGTCACCACAACAAAAGTCAAAGAACTTGTTATGAAGAACTTTCGTTTTGGCCAAAACACTTGGAATCAGCCGCTGCCATAGGTAGAGCACAAATCCACCCCACATCTCCTATTAAGAACTGCAAAGCACTGAAGCATTGGCAACTGCAATATTTTCTATGCTTCCTGTATGTGATAATTAGAAAGTGGTGTCACCAATCTGTCAGCGTTTTCACAACTGTAACGTCATTTCATGTTCTTAAACTGCGATTTCTGCCATTGGATGGAATTAAAATCGTACCTAAAGAGAAGTATATACCAGACCTGGTAATCGTAGACAAAACCTGAAAACATAACCTGTAAAACTTCAGCAATTGCCACAAAAAACAAGACATTCCTCATCATAACCTTTTTTAGAGTGACGTGCTTGTAAGGATTTATTTAAATGTCTAATGCTTGTGATTGACGATGCTGGCAAAAATGGTAGGTAAAATCTGACCCTGCAATGACATAGATTGTGACAATTTCTAGTTGTCTAACTACCGTTTAAATTAATATTTTAGGTCTCTGTCGTTGAGAATTTACTTCTCCTTGTATGAAGATGCTCGCTTTTGCAAGCTAATGGTGAATAAAAATTCCATTTCTGGTTATTTCTCCGGGAAAATCTAACCCATGTCTAGCAGCTCTAGGCCCACAGCATTCTTATGAGAAAACCAGCCCCAACATTGCAATTATCACACTGGGGGAGGAAAAGCTCTTGTTACCCACTTTGACCGAGACAGAAGCTGTCACATACCCCATAACTTTTGGATCTTCTCATGCCCCAAGAGATGTTAATCCCTTTGGTTTTCTATTTCATGTTGTTTATATAGTTCAAGCCATTTTGAGACTGGATAATGTTGACTATAATCTCGTGAGGGTTGAATAATCATCTAGCAATCAATACAAAATGAAATTACTAATGCCAGAGAACCATCAGAGGTATCCTAGCTAGAATGTTGTTTCAGCATACCTTTCAAAGCGTTAAAAATCCCACAAAAAACCAAGCAAAATCTAAATCAGTGAAGTAGCTTTTCCAAAAAACATTGTTTTACTTAAAACTGTACAACTAAAATACTTGGGGATAAGGCACTGCCCTGTCTATTTGCAGAATAACAAAGGAACTGTCATAGTTTTTGGTACCCCTCCTAGGAGTGGGATCCTAGTAGGATTTAAAACATCTCTTTCTGCAGAGGTCTGTTGCAGAAACTTTACATTATTCTCTTTTTAATTGAATTGTTTCATACTTAATCTTTGTTCAAAGACTTGCCTTTTAGAAAGTTTTGATCATTTCTTTTGTTTTAAAAATTCAGGAAGTCTAAAAAAACCTAGCCATTTATCTAATTGAGAGGAAACAGCTGACCTTTCAAACACAAAATTTAGTAGATGCATGAGACTTAGTGGGAAACTTGTGCATTACTGTATCTGTAAAAGGAGAAGTTCTGGTATTACTCACCTTCTCTGAAAACCAGCCAAGTTTTGAGTATTTTGTAGATCAAATAATCTAAATTTTGCAGTTCACATTAGGAAATTTTATCAGGAGTTCCAAAATAAACTAGATTATAAGTACACAGAGGCTTTTGTCATTAATAATAATCAACGTTGCATAATGGAGAGCGTACTGCAGTTTCAGACTGAATATAAGCTCATTGTTTTACATTTGCAAGCACCTACGCCGGTAAAGTAGCACTTCATGGTAGTGAGTCTCTGTGTTCTTTGGTAATAAAAAAATGAAGAGTTGTACTGTAAGTTAGCTTTTGTACGTTAAAATTCAAAGCAAGCTGAAGGTTATTATTTTAGTTTTACGGAAGTATGAAGGATGCAGAGAGAGGGAGGTGAGTGTTTAGTGCAACTGTTCCTTGCCTATTGCTCATATCACAGGAATTTACAATCTCAGCTGCTGAAGCAGGCAAGGAATGATAAGATTGAGTAGTTCAATAGCTTTTGGATCATGGAATGATAAAGCTTGTCATTTCAAGCAGCCACTTGACAGAAGAATGTGCAGCATCTTTATATAGTTCCTCAGCAAGGAATTCATACTCTCCGTTACTGAAGTCTCTGTATCCACAATTTGGCTTTTACTCAGTGGAGAACTAAATGTTATAAAAGGAAAACTGGACACCGGCAAAGATGTTTTCAACATGAAGCTGTAATAAATAAGGAATTCCAAAAGCTAGTACTGCTTTGGTAATATTAATTCAATCCTTTGGCCAGATGCATATTTTAATACCAAATGCAGACAAAGTGTAAGATAACTCAGCTTTGTGGCAGAATACTTGTGACTATTTTTTTCTAATTACACTCGTGATTTGTTTCTGCTGGAGCTTCTAGCACATCTGATCAAACGGATGACTGCCGTTAACAGCTTTCTTTTCAGAAAGGTAGAAACATCATTTGAAATTCTTACTTAATGCGCGTTCCCCTCTCTGCCACGTACATATCAGAAATAATGAAGAGTGATGAACTGAAGTCATAGCCACAACTCTGAAAAGCAGGATGAAATTTCAAAAAAGCCCCAACAAACCTAAGCAAAAGTTTGTATGTGCTTAAAATCATTGCTGTGGAATCCACACTTCTTCCTCTCTTTCATTGCACATACATGATGCACAGTTTTAAATTCAGTGATTTTTAGGAAAAGCTTTTCTCCTTATAATTCTTAAGAAGCCAAATTATCTAAAGCATGTGGCTATGAATTGAAATTATTTCAGTTATGTATAGATTATTTTAATATGTATCTCATCTCTATTCTTAATGACAATAATCAAATGGGAATGTTTCCATTATCTTCTAATACTAACTTCTGTTCTTCTTAGGGATACAACGGTGCATAGCAGCTACTTGAGAACAATTTGATGCTGTATAAAGATGAAAGAAAAACTGTCTCAAAACACAAAATAAAAGCTCAGTAAATAGACAGTTTAACAAGCATGAAACAATGATTAAAACAAATGAAACGATGACTAGTACAACAGCTATCTGGGTAGTAGCTTAGCCATTTCCTAGGATTTGCATGTGAGAGTATGAAAGTTTTGAAGCAAAATAGTAAACTAGGTTAGAGGTGGATGTTAGATGGGGATCGCCTGAAAGTAGGTCAGAAAGTAAGGCACAAAGTGTGAAGGTGCTGTTATGAAAAAGTGGCAGGAGCAGGTAGGCAGAACACTAGTTTTATTTATGTGAAAAGTGAGGGAAAATTTCTTTTTGGGCTTAAATTCTTTGTTCTAGTTTAATTTGGCAGAAATCAACTGTATTTCATATATCTCCAGCCTTCTTATTTAAAGATTGGAAAATTATTATTAAAATGTGGTGTGATCGTGGGCCTCCAAATACAGCTTTCACTGCTAGTTAATGAAGGTGTAACTCCTGTAACAATCATAACTGCATGGCTGATGTGTACGTCTTCAGGCCTTACAAGCTTTTATGTGAGGGGTGGGTGTCAGGAGGATGGAGCCAGGCTCTTCTCAAGGTCATCTGGTGAAAGGACAAGGGGCACTGGGTGCCAGATGGAACAGAGGAAGTTCCATCTCAATATCAGCAGGACCTTTTTCCCAGGGAGGGAACAGGCTGCCCAGGGGGCTTTGTGGAGTCTCCTTCTCTGCAGATGTTCCAGACCCGCTTGGATCTGTTCCTGTGCGACTTGGTCTAGGTGGTCCTGCTGTGGTAGGGGGATTTGACTAGATGATCTTTCAAGATCCCTTCCAATCCCTAAGGATTTTATGATTCTATGAAGTTCTGGTAGCAGTGGCATTAACCACCAGAAAGTTATCTGCAGACTGGTGCAGACCACAGTCCGCTTTCTCTTTTGCTTTGGGTAAAAATTTGCTGGTTGACATTATTCAAGAGCTATATGAATTGGTTTTGCATTATGGAGCCTGAAGTGATTAGGGAGGTCCGAGATATGAGAAGTGGTGTGCTGAAAATGGATCAGTACAAAAATATCTCTAGCCTCTATTTCCTTGTTTATTAACTCCACATCCCTCTCAACCTGTATTAACTTCTCACAGCAATTCCAGTTCTACCCCCACAGAACACACACAGCATCTGTCCCTCTCAGTCATTCCTACCATCATCAGCACTGGTAATTCATAGGATCATAGGATCATAGGATGTTAGGGGTTGGAAGGGACCCAAGAGATCATCGAGTCCAACCCCCCTGCCGGAGCAGGACAAAACTATCTAACACAGATCACAGAGGAAAGCATCCAGGCGGGCCTTGAAAGTCCCCAGAGAAGGAGACTCCACGACCTCCCTGGGGAGTCTGTTCCAGTGCTCTGTGACCCTCACAGCAAAGAAGTTCCCCCTTGTGTTGAGGCGGAACCTCCTCTGCTGCAACTTACACCCATTGCTCCTTGTCCTATCACAGGGAGCAAGTGAAAAGAGCCTGTCCCCTCCCTCCTGGCCAGCCTTCAGGTACTTATAAACATTATATTAATATATGAATTATAAACATAATTCATGTGCATCTCTGTCCACTTTCCAGAACTGCAACAGTATATTAGTACTGGATGTTACCTTCCTCTGCCTTGTTAAAGGATGGGTAAGAATTTACTAGGAAATGGAGAGTTAAGTGGCCAGCAGAGGACACTGACCACTTGGTCACCAGGTGCCCCATAGGGCCATAGGGTGAACTGGAGTCTGGTTAAACACATATCTGAAATCTGTCAGTGCCTGACAGCCACAAGAGCTGTAAGACACTCAACAGCATCACATGAGAGGTGTCACAGTTGTCAGGTATTCCAGAGCTTGATAGTAGTGTTCGTATCCAAGAGAGTTTTGATTATGGGGTGGATACGTGGAGCTGAGAGGGACGTATCTGCATAGAAGCCAAATGTTGAAGTGAGCGAGATTGCCAAATGAGGAATGTGTTTCTGATCTAAACAGGCAAAACTCCAGCTCTTAGGACAGATGAGAAGTTTGTAATAGTGGTGTTTGGGAACATTCCTAATAAGGAAATAGCTGGATTATATTGGCAGTTTAGGCAAATGGTTTAGAATCAATTTAACCTGTAAAAAATTGAGAGAAAAATGCACGGAGACATAGTGGTAAATTTCTCTATGTGTACTTGCACTTTCCAAAACTCAGAAGTATTATGTGGTGCTGGAGACTTCTTGCTGTGCATGCAGCTCTGGATGATAATCCAAGAGTTACTTCCAAGCATGAATGTCCTGAAACCCTGCCATTTGTAGGCTGGAGCCAATAATGCTGCTGTTAAATAGTTAATATATTTACAGATTCTTTTGTGCATATAGAAGAGTGATGATGACAACTCTCTGGGGTGAAACCATACCTCTTAGCAGCTTTATCTGTAGTATCATAGAAGGAGGAAACAGCAGATATTTCATGAGTACATTCTAGAACTGCCTTATCACTCCACTGAACAGTAGCCTGACCATATCTACATGCCCTTTGAGTTCTGTACATGATGTGTGTTCTCTACAACCCTAACACAATTACTTAGCCATCAAAATACATCCTGCTGTGTTATTACTGAAGTGCAATGCTGTATCAAAAGAGAGTAAGAGTCGTTTGGTATTGCACTATAGTACACAGCCCTGTATTCTGCATGCTATAATCTGTTTAAGACCAATTACACCACTCACAGGCCCGGGTTTAGAAAAAGCTCAAAAGTGCACAGGGTCCTTCCATTCCAGAGGAAATTTCACACACCTCTTAATGTGGAAGAAAAGCATGTGGAAGAATGTAAGAGCTCAGTCACAACTTCTATAGCCTCAGTACAAACCAAAATAGCCTTTTCATCAAATATAGGAATGAAAGAAGTGAAAAATGTAACCCAGTTATTTATATAATAAGAGGCAAAAGACAATACATATTAAATTCTATAAGTATTTGTAATTAATAATGTAGTTGCTGTTTATGCAACTTTCAATCCTTTGCAAAGCAATGTGAGAAACTGAGACTAAAGTCCAAGGGCCATCAGACGAAACCTTTGCAGATATAACTCCACTGCAGTCAGTTAATTTATGCAGTCTGAGGAAATGCTGCAGGAATGGAGAGATTTGTGTGCAGTATGTAGATGGTATTATTAGTAATATAGCATTTGTACTAAGGCATCTGTCTGAACATAGACTATTTCTGCTGAAATATTTCCATACTATGTTGCTTTCATTTTTATATAGCAGAATCAAAAGTTTACAGCTAATTATAACCATAGGTTTATTGTTTGGAAGAGTCCTTATTGCTGTCGAAGTAGGAAAGCACTAGATAATTCAGCACAGAGATGACAAATATGATGGAATTACTACTCAGTGTATGAATCAAGAGGTTAATTACTGGTGCATACACCAACACTGCTTACTTTCTCCGGTCACATCTGTTTTGCTATTTTGATTACATATCAACTAAACTCTCATTTGGTTTATGCTTCCTCATGCCATGTATTAATAATTTTAATAATTATCCTTCTAAGTATCATTAGTGCTTCTTGACACACAGAGGTAATCATTTGACCCACTCTGTGATTAAATAGAAAACTAGTTGGTGGAGATTTGTACATAGGTAAGTACTTCAATTTTCAATGCTAGATTAAGCATTTGAATGCTAACAACAATTGATGCCATTTTAGCTTGAACAAAAATGCAAGGGCCATCATAGGCAATGGGGATCTCCTTCCTCTAAAGCATTGATCAGTCAAAACAGGACTGAAAATGAACCATTTATTCAGTGCGATATATCAGGATGTGTTACTGCACAAGCTGCAATTTTGTTGGAGAAACCGATCCTGATCCTATTAAATAAGTTTATTAAGCAACTGTTAGAACAGACTTAGTATTTCTAAATAAAATGGCATGGCAAACTATGTAAGAATTTGCTTGGCCAATGTAGAATATTGCTATTTATTAAAACATTCAGAAAGAAAGGGAAACCAAGGGAAAGAAAGAGGAAGATGGGCGATGAGATGAGTGTGCAATCCATTATATTTCACGACAATATGGAGAAGATATGGCACCTCAGTCAGACAGAACTCTGCAAGTTCAAAGGCAATTCCATATCTTCTCTGTGGAAAGTATTCTTATTGCAATATTGCATGGGCAGATGGAAGACACCTGTTCTGCAGCCACAAGAGCTGACTGTACCAGATATGCCACAATTGCAAAACAGATTTTCGTGAGTTCTCTCTTTTTTTAGTTTCTGCTTTTGCCAAGAAACCAAGGACAGTAGAAGTGACAGCTGGAAGCACAGCTGTGTTTGAAGCAGAGACAGAAAAATCTGGCATCAAGGTCAAGTGGCAGCGAGCTGGCGCTGAAATTACTGGAAGTGAGAAATATGTCATCAAGGCAGAAGGAAACAAACATTCGCTGACAATTAATAATGTAGAAAAAGAAGACGATGTGACATATGCTGTAATAGCTGGGAGTTCCAAGGTCAAGTTTGAACTCAAGGTCAAGGAACCAGGTACGATTTCCAAAGAAATTCTAATTTCATCAGTTTTTCCAGTCCCATGTGTAAACTTCATGAATGAATCCCCTGGGAAGAAGCCTATCTTAGCAGCCTATAATATCTGTACCAGCAATACATAGTTTTGCCCAATTATTTAAGGTTAATTGAATTAATGCTCATTAATGCTAAGCTGAGGAATAAATTTGCTGTGGCTAAGATGCTTGATTCCAGATGTCGGAAGTCCACACGGTGGAGTTCCCAGAGCAAATTTCAGTGTAACTCTTTAGAATTCTCTGCCAAGCTTTTCAACTTTAGTTATTGAACTTATTACTAGTAGTGCATAAAGATTTTTCCAAGCTGCACACAGCAGAAGCACTTGGAACATTATATCTCAGCACCTCAGTTAAACAAAATCTCATGAAAAAGCAAATTGTTTACAAAAATTTTTTCATTACTTTTTCCATTTAAATCACCAAAGTTGACATAACGTGTTACTAATCAGCTGATGAGTTGCTACACATCAAGGATTTACAATTTAAAAATCCAAGAATCTATTCTTTCTAAGCTCATCCAATTTTAGTAGGCTCCTTCTTCCTGAAAATCCTCTAAATTCTAGAAAACCACAGCTAACTTTTCAGCATTTCTTAACTTATATCAAAAGCTGTTATTTTGCTAAAATTCTTTGCAAAGCAAATAGAAACATTCCTTTCTCTAATATTGGCTTACATTAATTTCCAGAGAAAAGTGACACAGTAACTCCTGCTGAAGCTGCTCCAGCCCCAATTGTCTCTGAATCGTCTGCTCCACCAGTAGGAAGCAGCCAAAACATAGGAGGTAATACAGAATTAAATCTGTTATCATTAACAGGAGGGAGGAATTGGAACAGGGAATTCTTAAGAGTCAATGAGGTAGAGACAGTAGCTGAAAGCAAATGACTAGTGATGAGTGGCAGACAGTAAAGAATACTCAAACTCAAGACAGAAGCACAGATGTTCTGAAATGACTTAACAAAATCACTAATTATATAGGGTGTAACTGAGCCTAACGCAGAAGTTTCTAACTTGTATTTCTGATGTTTCTGCTAGTTATGTCTGCTGGGACTCAACCCGAAGCGTCTCCGGACCCTATAGGGCTCTTTGTGACACGGCCCCAAGATGGAGATGTTACTGTTGGTGAGTACAGAATGTGAGTGGTTTGTAAACTGTGCCTACTGTTTGATTATTTATCTCTCCATGTACAAGAAGACAGTGTTAGATAAATTACGCATGATTCATAATCTTATTGCAATCTACTCTCACAAGGTGGAAACATCACGTTCACCGCTAAAGTGGCAGGTGAGAGCCTGCTGAAGAAACCGTCAGTGAAATGGTTCAAAGGAAAGTGGATGGATCTGGGAAGTAAAGTGGGGAAACATCTCCAGCTGCATGACACTTATGATAGAAATAACAAGGTACAGTCTGTCAGAGTAAGATTCTCAGTATTCCAGATACTAATCTTTCATCTGGAGAAAACATAAGCTAATAGATGTTTTGATTCTAAGGTATCCAAAGCTATTTGTGTACCAAGGTATATAACACTATAGTTAGACATAACAGTCTGTCTTGACTGTGCACCCAACAGGCAGGCACTGCATTACAGAGTCTTGTTTGCCTTACCTGTGATAAAATAAGAAAACATGGGAGGACTAGGAGATCATGATCTACTGCAGGATTCCCTCCATCTTCCCCTCAAGTAATAGATACTTACTATACTTAAGAGAAAACAATAACTCGGACAACTTGGTTTTAATAGACCAAGAATTCATCTACTAATGTTAGGATGTATAGTTCTTTTGCATTATCTAGACTACAGCAACTAGAATGGTAAAGGGGCTGGAAGGTCAGCCCTATGAGGAGAGGCTGATGGAGCTGGGTCTGTTTAGCCTGGAAAAGAAGAGTTCTCAGGGGTGACCTTATCGCTGTCTATAACTACCTAAAAGGTGCTTATGGTCAGGCGGGGGTCGGTCTTTTCTCCCTGAACACTGGAGACAGGACAAGGGGTCACAGCCTTAAGCTCCATCGGGGGAGGTTTAGACTTGACATTAGGAAAAGGTTTTTCACTGAAAGTGATCAGATTTTGGAACAGGCTGCCCACGGAGGTGGCTGAGTCACCATCTCTGGGGGTGTTTAAGATAAGGCTGGATGAAGTCCTGAGCGGCATAATCTAGATGTCAGATGTTTAGGTTTACTTGGTTGGTTTTAGGTTGGACTGGATGATCTTTAAGGTCTTTTCCAGCCTCATCATTACTGTGATAACTGTGACTATTTAAGTAGCTGGGCAAGACCCATTTTTACCACAAACACATTCAGTGACACAGAAACAGGAATACAATAGAGTCATTAATATGAGGTCTCGTCCCAATGTGGTGCATGAAATAGTACTACCCTCTCCTGGATGGAACAGAACAGAATGGTCCGCATTAGCTACTCCTTTTGGTGAATTTTAAATCTGCTGTATACATTCTGGGTACGGGCTCTGTTTATTTGATGAAAGCTCTATTCCTATTTCCAACATACACACAATTAGTGTACGTGGTGGCTGCACACACCAGTAGAGTTCAGTGATGTAATGCTGTATCCTCTGGAAGATGTGTACTGATAATGCTCCTTACCTGTTTCTACTGAACCAGGGAGGGCACTTGCTGTTTTAATGACAGTAATGAGTTACAAGCTTGGGAAGTTCTTAATTCCTTTTTACAACACTTTTTAGGGACTAAGACCCACTTTGTCCCTTGTCAATTTCTCTTCATATCTTTATAGGGTATATTCTTCCTACTTTTCACCATTTCATTTTCTAACATTAATTGTATCATTGGTGCTTGTTCTAGGTGTACACCTTTGAAATGGAAATCATAGAAGCAAACATGACTTTTGCTGGAGGGTACAGATGTGAGGTGTCTACCAAGGACAAGTTCGATAGTTCTAATTTCAACCTGACAGTCAACGGTAAGATGGATTTCCAGCACCTTGTTGCTTCTTTTTGTTATTTGTCTTTTTCTTCCTACATGCCCGTGAATCGGTTTTGGTATATAGTGGCTACTAGCATTGAAGTATATGAATTACACTTACAGAGGCTCACAGATTAGCTTTGGGATGGGCTGGCAGAGGTGTAGAACATTAGAAGTAATACTTGGATATCACTCCAGTCATAACTGTGGTGTTCTTTAAGAAAGCACACAGAAAGATGCAGAGCAGCCCAGCTTATCTCTGGTTTTATTCTCATTTCAGATGCATTTTTTTCAATATATTTAATTCCAGTTTGGCAAAACTTGTGTACTAAAAATGGGTACTTGAAAAAAAAAGAAAGGGGGCTGTGGATGTGAAATGAAGCATGTGACACTGTTATCAATCCCTTTCTTCCTAACAAATTCAAGTCATGCAGAAGAACACTGTGAAATAAAATTGTTTTAACACTAGAGGACACCCTTATGATAGCTGTATTGCTTATCAGCACTTGAACAGGAAGTATTTTTAAACATAAACTTTCCCCAAGTGTGGAAGAGTATAAGCATGCTTATAAGAGTATGAACAGTATAAGCATGGCCCACCTGAAAGATCTGATATCTGGATCATTTCCTGTTTCAGCAGTTCCATTGAAAAGACTGCAACATTAATTGGCATCCAGCAATCAATGAACTTAACATACAAAGACAAAATTTTATTGAAGTTTCTCATTCACTGACTGACGGTGTCCATTTTTGGAGGTTGACTGGTTGGCTGTAGGACTCATAAGACTCAGACTGTGACGAGTAGAAGCAGTACACAGATTCATTCCAACAGAAGGTGAAAACAGAGTAATAAAGATCTCTTCATGCAACGTTCTTGAAGGATGTACATCTCTCCGTATTTCCGGGAACTTACCTTTGATTTTAGAGGATAGTTTACATTTTACTAGTAGTGGTAATATTCAGTTGATATCCAGTGGTTTTCTCATTAGAGTTTAAATACTCTGTAGAACTAGTACTGAAACTAAAATTCACTGGCAGGAGAATTGGCAAAAAAGAGATAAGACAGGTCATCATGCTGTAGGTTACTAAGAAACACGAGACTAAATTCAGTTATACTAAAAACACTGGATTTGAAGGCTAATTAGTGAAGACTACATGTTGAAAGATGTTGTTTCAATCTTCCAATATGTAATTAGTCAGAATTTACAGTAGAAGAACTTTAGGGAAAAAATGTCTGAAGAAAAAGCTTTAGAAATAGCACTGTGTTTTTTGCATTATTTTGACTTACTCTCCCATTCTTTTTCATCACTTCTCATCACATCAGAAGCACCAGTTACTGCAGACTTGGATATTCGTGCTGCCTTTCGACGCACGTGAGTATGTACTGTACAAACTTACGGAAATCAGAGTATACTTCCATGTGGAATGAATTACTTTCCTAGAAAAAACCTACCTAACAGCAGAGGAATCTATTAAGAAAAGACTTCTACTATTAAAATACTACACAACTCCTAGGAATCATCTAAGAGTTTAAGCTTCAGGCTAGCAGAACAATCATGCTTGTTTTTAATTATTGCTAATCTGTATAATCCTACCTAGAACTGCGGCATGTTTTTACAGACTTATAAGCATTCCGGATGTCGACCATTAGAGAAGAAAAAGGCTCTGTATAGTGCCTAGGTCTTGATGTGGTCTAGCCTGAGGAACTACCTGTACCTTAACACAAACACTTACTAAACAAAGAAACGGAGTTTCATGTGAGCTCCATAAGCAGTAAATCTCTGATAACATGAATATAAGCATTATGATTTTGTTTGTTTTCATGGACTATAATTATATTAATAGAATACAGGCAATGATAACGTGTCTGTGTAAAACCTCAAGATGTATGTAGGTCCTAGATATTAAAGACTGGAAGGTATGGCTCTGCTGTTGAAAAGGCTACTCTCCCATCATATCTGTAATATTATCTGAACTGGTACATGACATAATGTTTTATTAGTAAATTTTTCAAAATTAGTAGACCTTTTTTTGTTTTATTTATACATGAACAATATGGGCTTTTTTCCTCTTGAGTATTTCTTCTCCTTTGTGTGATTCAGAGTCCATTTTAGTGTTTACACGTTTTTGCAAAGTAATTAAACCAAGACTATTACAACAGATATGCAGCAGTGCGTAGCTGCAGTTTTGTTTCACTGCAGTGAAATGAGGCTTCAAGAATTTCTCTTCTTGCTAGCACAATTAGAAGAATTTAGAAACAGTTCAGAGTTTGTCTGTAAGAATGGAGCAAAACTTTGAATTGAATTGTTTACATCTGAAGCTTTGTCTTTCATACCCTCGCTCAGGAGCCTGGCAGGAGTGGGGAGACGGATGACTTCAGCCTTTCTCAGGTAGCCACTGTCTATGTCAGCAGACAAATTCAAGTCTAACAATGAACTGTCTGTGTGCGTAGGAAAAGAAAAAGCTCTCAGAAATCACTGCATCTTAAATTCCAAATCAATTGTCATTTATAGTATGTAATATTTATATGAGACAGGTACAAGTAAGTAGTAATGTGAGTATAAGTAATGCAAGAAGCATTTGGATAGTTCAATGAAAGACAGTTTGAACTACAGAAAAGGCATGTTTGGCAAGGAGCACCTTCCCACCACTGTTAGAGGAAAAAAATTAACTGCAAATTATATGCATATCTGACCCTTCTGTTTTACATGTTTTCCTCTCTGCTGAGCACACTCTAACTGCTCACAGAAATGTACCGATACACATGTATGCAATATTCTGTTGTTTCCTGCATCATTCCTTTTCCTACTATGATTAAACTTTCCACTTTTGCTTTCTGAGCCAATGTATTCTGTCTTAATGTAACCCTGAGATTAGATTTAACTCTGTGCATGTTAAAACAATTATTAGGGTCTTTTTCTTCAGGAAAGCTGAACACTGATTGTTGGACTTTCCTGAATATCTGAAATTGATTTCCTGCACACTTGATGGCAAGAAGTTGTTTTCAAAATTGGGATTATACTAGTGATTTTCATGTACACTTTGTGCCTGCAAACATCAAGAGCTTGAAAGTAGGGGATGAAATGGCCAAAAATACACTTTTCTGTTTGAGCATTATACCCAGAAAATTACCCTTTTGAGTACTGTACTACCTTAAAAGTAATCACAGAAGGAAAACCAGGAATTTCTTAAAAAAGATTTAAAAAAATCTTCCTATAGTATATTCAAAGTCACACTGCTTCAAATTTATTACTTATTCCATTAATCCTGCATTCTTAAACAGATCAAGTAGTTTGGAATTCATTTCTCTTCCGTTCTATCACGAGTACTGTAAAATGCCCATCATTTCTCTGTTGAAACTGTTTTCTTTCTTTCAAAAAGACTTGTTCCTGCAGCATGGAATGTGTGCAGAACACTTTGCTGCTAAAAGAATCTTGATGCTCTAAGATGGCATCACCAGATCGTTACACTCAAGACAGTGGAGATGTCAAGGAGCAGCATAACTGAGAGAAGACTGACTGTGATAGAGGCCCCTCTCTCAAAAATCAAAATACTTTGTTTTGTTTTCCAAAGTTGAATAATCAACAGCCATGAAATCCAGTGTGACACCCAATACTTTCATATTACATCCCTGAGGCAATTTTTAGGAGTTAAACAAGTGTTTCTAATGACTTTGTGCTAGTTTTTCAGAGTATTTGAAATATTCATAACCACAGCTAAACACCCTTGATTCACAACACCGAGAATAACACTGTGCAGTCCGTCTGACTTCACCATATGTGAGACAGAATTACACATGAAAACACTTGCTTTTTGCTTCTTGTTCTTATGAATAGTTTCACCACAACATTGCTCATTGAACAACTGCATATTGAACATAATCTCAGAATCAAGCTCAGGTCATAGAATTCCTCCTTTAACTCTTACAAGCACCAATGATAATGAATTCTGGAATAATAAGGAGCCTTAAGAAACTTTTGGATTAATACTAGTGAAAAATATTATTTTAGATTATAAGAAATCTAACCAGAAAGTGTGGTTAGATAATGACCCACACTGCAGACAATATCCACAAAAATATGTCATCTATGTAATGATGTAGTCTCACAAGCCATTCCCATTTTCTTCTGAAACTAATAGTGGCTTTCTGTTACTGCACAGTACAGAGGGACATGAAGAAGGTGGAGAATTTAATTTTAGTGCTCTACTGAAAAAGAGGTGAGTAAAAATCCATAGAGAAATAAAGTAACTAGTTTCTTCTAAAAATCTCTGAAAAGGCTAAAACTAGGGTAAGTTTAAGTTTCATAAACCCATAATCCTTGTAGTTTTCTAAATCAGCTCTAACTGGAAAAAATAATTATGGCGATTTCCCCAAATACTCAGCATTTATGGCATTCTTGCTAAGCTGGAGAAAATCCCAAACACAACAGTAACATATAATACCTGTCTATAATTCTTCTTTACTAAGGATTTTCTGTCCTAAATTTACACAGTACTTCACATCAGACAGCTGTGAGGGCAAGCTTTCTATTAGCTTTCTAAATGTTACTATTACACTATGAGACTATCTATTAGATAGCTTTTTATCACAAATGTAAAAATATAGTCTATGTTTTCCTAGTATTATGTAAGTATTTTTTACTGTTCAGATTCTAATTCTTATTTTTTGCTTCAATTTTTACTTTTTGGGTTGGAATTTCCTCTCTCATTCTCATCCTTCCTTGCCACATCTGTTCACATAACTGCTTTTCATCTGTTTGACACCATCTGAATATGGATATTTTGGATTTCACTGTTGCAAACAGAGAGTAAGATTTCTATTTAATTATAAGTGCATGGGTCAGATTGACTGTGAGAACCATTTGGCTTGAAATAATGCGTGCATCTTTATCTTTCTTACATGAAGAGCATGACAAATGCTAGACAGTATGGAAGAAAACCATCCGCTGCCAATTTCTGAGACAGAAATTCTTCTGAACAATTAGTAGAAGTTAAGGGCAGACCTTTCAATGCACATCACTATTTCTCTGAATGTTCTTTGTTTTTTAACCATCTCTTTGTTTTATAAGTTATGAGGAATTTTCAAGAGCTATGCAGATTCAAATATAATTAAAAGTTACTCTTCTACTGCTTCTGCTTTGTCCCGCCTAATTTTCAAGTGCTCCTCAATCCAGAAGTAATGAACATTCCCATGGAAAGAGACACCTCCATATAGTGCTGCATCTCCCATTGTTGTAATTTAATGAAGTGGTATTGACATACAGATGTCACAGGCCAAGGAGAGGTCATTGGGAAGAGGTGGGAAACACCTGTCACAGAATTATTAAGTGGGATAGTGAGCAGAGACCTTGAAGGAGGTGACAGCTGATGGAGTCCAGTCAGTTGACAGTAAAGGGATTAGGAAGGAACCATATCTGTGATGAACAAAACCTATTTTTAACCCCTCCACATATGTTTAAAACATATCAGCTGCATATTCCATTTACAGCAGCTTCTCTAAGTGGTATCTTAATGCTCCCAATTGCGTAGTTAACCTATGAGGTAATCGTTCTGTATAAGGATTACTAATATGAGAGAGAGTGGTTGAAGAGTGGGAGAAACTGCAGGAGACCAAGTGCTACTTTACTTCTCGTACGCTGCTGAGCTCCCGTTAGTGGTGGAAGAGTACGGCCTAATTGTGTGCTGTGTCTTCATGGGATAAATGGTATCATTTTGATAAATATGAAGATGAGAAGGAATATCAGGATGGAGAAACCTTTGCTCAGAAACTCAACTAACATCTGTAAAAATTACAATTTTTAGCTTTAGTACCACTTTACATGGAATTTATAACCCTTTTCCTGCAATTAGGAACTATTATTTCTAAGAAAGAGACTATGCTCTTGCTTACAATCAAGTTTCTTGTGTTTTATCTTGCATGCGCCCAAACCACGTGCCAGATGTAACAATGAGATGACACTAAATAATGGAAAAGCCAAAGCAAAATTAAGGAACTTGTTAATAGTAAGATATACCAGAATGTGGAATTGTTCCCAAATTGGCAGATTTTCTTATGAATGTAAATGTTTTTTAGAACTCCATGAATGCTCCGCAAATGTTCAGGTGCACGGGCTTATACAGATCAACATATGAGTAGTTAGCTAGACAGAGAGACCATCAATATTTACAAAATGCCTGAGGAAAAGTAATAGCATTTGGTTTTGCTTAAGTGTTTCTTATTTCCTATGATCTCATATTTCCTTTTGATATCCACTTTTCTCCACAGAAAATTAGAAATACTACACATTCCTACTTCTATGCATGTACATATCTGCTCCATTTGTATGTATCTCAAAATATTTTGAACTTGCTCATGGGTATGAGCAATGCAACTGAACCCCTTCCGTTACAAAAAAATCTTGGGCAAATCAAAATCAATTAGATTTTCCTACCTTCTGTTAGGTAAAACTGCATACGTTTATGAGTTCAATGAGTGCTAATGAGGCCTTAGAGCAGGCTAAACCATTCCAAAGATACAAGATATTGCATGCCGTATTTCAATTCAAACTCGTGGAGCTGAGTGAGAGTTTTCTGCTCTGAGTTTTATTTTGCTTCCTTTCTGTTTAAGTAGAACAAAAGTATGGAAATCCCAAGCCTGGACTGCAGTACTGTGATAAACACAGTGCTCTCATTACAAAGAGCCCTTGTTTTCTATTACAAGTACCAGAAATGTTTGGTTGTACTGGTTATAAATATACTGACTGTGGTCATGCTTTTTAAAGTACTAATATTTCTCGCAGGCTACTGGGACAGTTTTTTTCCTGGGGGAAAAAAACAAAGAAATGCGCCCACAATCCTCTACTTCCTTCCAGCATCACCTGCTGCACTGACCTCTGCTTGCTCCCTGCGATATCAGAAACAACAGACAAAGGAATTTCCTTCTCCTAAAGAAATTTTTTAGAAAATGTTACTATTTTTATCCTTTATCTGTTTTTTAAAATGCAAACTATGATGAACAACATCTCAATGACCATAGGGCAAAGTGGAGTCATTTGTTTCACTGCAAGTCATGTCTTCAACAGTAAGGAATAAGCAGAAGTGCTTATACTTAGAAATTGCAGAATCAAACAGTACAAAACTGTGGTAACAAGTGTGGTTTCATTAGGGAACAGCATTTCACTTTAGCCTGTTTCAGAGCTTTTGCATGAGCTCCTTAATCTCTCTGCTACTGAAACACAGACCTGTTCTGCTAACGGCAAAGACGTCATTCATGGCTCTCTGGTATTAACAAATCACACCCTCTTTCTTGCCCGTCGGGATGCTGCATATTTTTCCAAATGGTTCTCTGCATCATTCTGGAGCACAGCAGCTTCTTACGTTCAGTAAATCGGTAAGGTTATCTCAATTTCTTTTCCTATTTATGATCTTCTAAACATAAAAATATGATGGCAGGAGAAGAATGTCTTTCTCAAAGCCAGATACCCAAATTTTCCCTTTGTTTTGCTGAAACAAATATTAATTAATCCATAATTATTATTTCCATTATTAAAAAAAAAAATAAGTACTTTGTTGTAAACAAACTACTTTATCACTACTCAACACTCTATGCGTCTTTATGTTTTATAGATTACTATAGCAAACAATAGCTTTTATAATAGATGGTAAAGATTTTAATAACCTCTAATTAATTTTAGCGAAGATAAAAACATCCTGAGTGGAAAAGGAGTATTTATATTATTTGCAAAAACTAACTGCCTAGTTTATAAGGCTTTTTTCAGGACGTTGATTCAGTTCTTTGCTTTGTCACACATTTTGTGCCTGACCATCATTGGAAAAAAGGTCTCCTTGTATTTCTGTTACACATCATTAATGGGAAGGTAGTAAGTATTTGCTTTGGCTATTAGAAAGTAAACCCTCCAGGACAGCACTTGGGTTTTAATCACTGTATGTATACAAAGAAGTAAAACTACTCACTAGTCTCATTTCATAATTTTAGGTAACAATATAGCAAAATTTAGTTTGCTAGATTTTTTTATTAAGAAATGGCTTAATCAAGACAATATGTAGTTTGCCAAGCCTATGGCTGTTTTTTAATCCTCTCAGTAGTGGTATTCAGATAGTCTAAACCCTTCCCGCAGAGCTGAAGCAAAACCTGAATCACAATCTGATGCTGATGTCTGGGAAATCCTGAGGAAAGCTCCTCCTTCTGAATACGAGAAAATTGCTTTTCAGTATGGTATCACAGATTTGCGTGGGATGCTGAAACGCCTCAAACGCATAAAGAAGGAAGAGAAAAAAAGTACAGGTTGGTGAGCTGTTGCTATTCCAAATACGTGTCCGTATCTCCTCCTTTGGCAGTCCTTCAAATACTAACACCAGCTGGCCAGCAGCCAGATAGAACACGAGAAACAGGGGCTGCCTACTGCAGCTGCTACACAGACTTTACATATGAAATCATGCTTACCAAAGATACCGATATCCTCACTCCTCAGAATGGTCAGTAAGTCAGGTCACAGTGAAAACTATGAAGAATCTGATTTTTATTTTAATTATACATTTTAAATTCTTGAGCATTTCTAGCCTTAATAAGTTTTAATAACTTATTTTTAATTGTTCCATTTCAAAAGCTTGAAACAGAGAAGGCAAGCTGCTCTTCATCAGCACTGGGAAGATCAGTATCATCTTCCTACTGGGGCAGAAGTAGCTGTGATACTAGGATGTGTTGAAGTACACATTCACATCTGATTTAGAATATTCTACTTTGCTTATTTTCATCTATATCCTGTGGTTTTCATTGATTGTTGAGAAATAACAGGAAAGATAATACAATGAAGAACAGACAGGAATAGTAAAGGTGCAAACAGGGATCTAGTAAGTGGGGAAGGTTTAAGATGACAGCAAACAGAATAAAGATTTACTTTAATGACAGAGAACATTAAAAAAAAGTGAAATATAAAAATGATTGAGATACTACCTATTTTAAAAATATCATTCTTCATCATAAGCATTCCTCAACAAATTGGATCCAGCTTACCAAGTGGACAAAGGGCAAAAGATTAAATTAATGGTTGAAGTTGCCAATCCAGATGCTGATGTCAAATGGCTGAAAAATGGACAGGAGATCCAAGTGAGCGGCAGGTAAAGCAGAAATATGGGAAATCCAAAAGGAAATGGGCTACAGCTTGGATAAAGTGGGAATCTAACTTTTCTTGGAAAGAAAGGAATTGGTGGTTGAACTCAAAGGTGTTTTCCAACCTAAATCATTCTGTGATTCTATGAAAAGAAGGTGAAATAGAACCTGGGAAAGAATCTGTATAGTGCTTTAGCTCAGGATGAGTTTGCTGTTCTCATTGCTTTCTTTTTCTTTGCTCTCTATATATCTACACATGGAACTGGACGTTTACATCTACCTACTTAGCAAGTAAGTACTCAGATAACGTTCTGATGTTTATGCATACATCCAGGGTTCAAAATCACTTTCTTGTGATACACTTCAGCGTAGCTTGTTCCTAGAAAAAATTTTCAGTTGTTTTTGTGCTGAATACACAACACAACATTTTTAAGTCGGGTTAATTGTATAGCTAGGTGTTAAAAAAGCATCCAGCACCATTCGTAGGAGTCTGTATATTACACCTGTACGATTGCTCCATAAATTCCTCTGTAGTTTTTCTAACACTGCTGCTGTCAGTGAGACAGGGATATAGGGCTCGAGTCCTAACAACCCTTGTCACTAATACCAAAAAGTAAGTAGGAACCTTTTTCTTTGCCAGGCAGGAGAAGGCAATTACTTAGTCCAAAAGAGATGCTGTCTGATAATTACATTTAGATTTTCTTTGCAGATATATTTTTGAGGCTGTTGGGAATAAGAGGATACTGACCATAAACCACTGCTCTCTGGCTGATGATGCAGCATATGAATGTGTAGTAGGGGAAGAGAAGAGCTTCACAGAATTATTTGTAAAAGGTGAGCAATGAGAGCAAAAAGAAAAAATGTCCTCCAATATTTAGAACAACCCCAGGTACCAGTATAGTTCGGGGACAGACCTGTTGGAGAGCAGTGTAGGAGAAAGAGACCTGGGGTTCCTAGTGGCCAGTAGGATGACTATGAGCCAGCAATGTNGGTGTCCAGCATAGAGCAACGAAAATGATGAAGGAAGTAGAGCACCTCCCTTATGAGGAAAGGCTGAGGGAGCTGGGTCTTTTGAGCTTGGGGAAGAGGAGGATGAGGGGGGGAGGGGGGACCTCATTCATGTCTATAAATACGTGAGGGGTGGGTATCAGGAGGATGGAGCCAGGCTTTTCTCAAGGTCATCTGGGGTTAGGACCAGGAGCAATGGGTGCCAGCTGGAACATAAGAGGCTCCGTATAAATATCAGGAGGACCTTCTTCCCAGTGAGGGTACTGGAGCACTGGAACAGGCTGCCCGGGGGGTTGTGGAGTCTCCTTCTCTGGAGACGTTCCAGCCCCACCCGGCTGTGCTCCTGTGTGACTTGGTCTGGGTGATCCTGCTGTGGCAGGGGGATTGGACTGGATGATCTTTTGAGGTCCCTTCCTATCCCTAAGGATTCTATGATTCTCTACTTTTAGATTAGTAAATGTCATAGTAAAGGAAATTTTCAAACATACAAACAAATCCTGAACAAATCTGTCTAGTGAAGTAGTTATTTCTCCTATAATTAAATGAAGGAAAATTTTCCCTATAGCTGCAACTAAGAAAGCTCAGGAAAAGTAATAATTACCTTAATTCTCTTTTCAAAAGTGATTTGTATCTTCTCAACAATAGAGATAGAGAGTTAGATTAAAATTTTGATTTTGCTCAAGATAAAAATACGCCTCAAATACTAGTAGCAAGTAGTAAGGAAAACTGGTGCCTCCTGTTCAGAATTTCAGAATATATATGAAAATGGATTAATCCTGTGTTTGCTTTCTATCTCATGAAGGAAAACCCAAAACTTCATTTAATTATATTGGTAATTTGATCTAGCTTAGTAAATTTTAAGTTCCAACACAGGGAGCTTCACCATGGATTTGGCCAGGGGTCCTTCTTATTGAGTTTGGAGTGATGAAATCTACATCTTTTCTTCAGTCTTTCAGAAAACTGTTTTCATAAAAGTATTATTCTCATTTCTAGAGCCTCCAATTCTGATCACTCACCCACTGGAGGACCAGGTGGTGATGGTTGGAGAAAGGGTGGAGTTTGAGTGTGAAGTGTCTGAGGAAGGAGCTACTGTGAAATGGTAAGGGAATAGAGAAGGGAAACCAAATGACGGGAAGCCATGCCCCTCCATGGGACACTCTGGGACAAGAATTGTGCAAGAAAAGGAAGAAGGCATTCTACATAATAATTTTCAGGGAAAGATCGATCCTCTTCCTATGTGTCAAACATTGAAAGGAACTGAGAGGCCAGAATGTGGCAGAGAAAAATGCAAATATAGGGATTTTGTAGTGTCTTTAGATTTTCTTGTTCAGTGTTTATTGACTGTGCTGAGCTAACCAGTTGAGAGTAATGTCTAACTATTGCTCAGACTAATCGGGTCTGTGTTATGATGAGTTTTTATACTTTGCAGAATTCTCTGGTCTCAGCAGCAATGAGTATTTTATGTTAGGCTAAAAATTACTGTCTCTTCAAACAGAGAGGGGAGGTCACTGACTTCTTTAACATACCTGTTTTGATAATACTGCAAAGCCGGTCATTATGCAGACAAAGTGAGCAGGGTTAAGATGACATTTAGACACATTTCGTTGGGCATTCCATCTGAGCGGAAGCTGGAACACTCACTGCTGCTTGGGCAGGCACAGCAGGCTTCCAATACTACCTTATATGAACTTCTAACTTTTCACTGTATTAATACATTATTTTAAGTGAAGAGATACCTGAGAGTTCTTTCTAGAGGTTTCTCAGCAGTTCAGCAAAGGTTTATGCATTGTGTTGTGGCGCTTGTTCCAGACCCAATTTCCATGAATGAGAATAGCAGCCTTATGATATTATGTGTGGCCTCAGTCTCTTGCTCCTCAGCAAGCAGTGGAAACATTATCCTGACATAACAATATGTGCTGCTTTTAGCATGGTTGTTACAGGTATCTCGTTTCCTCCCTTACTAGTGTTAAAGTCCTGTGATCCAGATGTGATGCCAGTGTTTTTCTAAACCAACTATAAACTCCAGTAATCTGTGCACTGAAGCTCTTAGTTCTTTAGGTAGGAGGGACTAACCTGTCGGTATTTTGAAATGAAGCTGAAGTAGGCATATCTAAGCCACAAGTTGTGGGATTCCTGTCTCTGCTTTAAGTGTTGATGGTCTTGGATTTGGTCCCACTAACATTGGTGCGATACTATCTTTTTTGCCAACGCGAAGTGCTACAAAGATTGGATTTGTTCTGTCTTCCAATCTCAAGTAATATTTTGCTGGCTCTTACTCTCCCAGCCACTAAAAAATGACTTCACAATACTTGATATTGCAGGGAAAAGGATGGAGTTGAGCTGACACGGGAAGAAACATTCAAATATCGGTTCAAGAAAGATGGGAAAAAGCAGTATCTAATTATTAATGAATCAACCAAGGAGGACAGTGGACACTACACTGTGAAGACTAATGGTGGGGTATCGGTCGCTGAACTGATTGTACAAGGTAGGTGCAGGTACAATTACAGGACCAGAGAATCTGAAAAATGAAAACAGGCTGAATATGGCATTCTCCAGGATAGTGTATAGGGGTAGCGAAATCCTCATGCCAGGGAAAAAGAAGACTTAATAAAGGGCATAAGGGTTGATAATAAAGTCCTCAAGGAGAACCTGGACCTGCATACTGGACATAACAGAAATCCTGACAAAATGTGCTTAGCACATCTTGCCTTGCTAAAGCCTAGAACTCACCTTCTTATTTCACCCTTCCACAAACAGCCTGTTCAGCCCAAGACTTTTCTACTCAGTAAATCCACATGAACTGTTTACTTACAGAAGTGTTCTGATTTATCTATCTGTATATCAATTATTCTCATGATACCAGAGAAAAAACTGGAAGTTTATCAGAGCATTGCAGACCTGACAGTGAAGGCACGTGATCAGGCAGTCTTCAAGTGTGAAGTTTCTGATGAAAATGTTAAAGGAATCTGGTTGAAAAATGGAAAGGAGGTGATTCCAGATGAAAGGATAAAGATCTCCCATATTGGCAGGTTAGTCTTCCTTCAGAAAGCAGTGCAGGCTTGGGTGTTGCATTATGATCCATACAAACTACTATCTCAGAGGATAGGAATATAAACCGAGACTCCAGATAACAGGAAAAAATAAACCATCAACCTGAAGTCATACACTTGCTTTGGTATGCATATTGTCATTTTCTGTTGATATGTTCTGGATGCGTGGCATTAGCGGTATATCAGCAGAATTAATTCTCAGTTTTCATTAGGATTTCATGTTTTCTTGATATTCAATCTATCTGGAAGGCACATTGCTTGTAACTTAAAATTAGCCATAGTGTTTAAATAGGTTAAGACCGTACTTGATGTTTAAAGCCCTTTATAAAAATTATTGTTTATTAGTTATATTGCTTGTGCTGGAAAAGCACGGCTTAGTGGGCATAATGGCATTGGGTTGATGGTTGGACTTGATAGTCTTGGAAGTCTCTTCCAATCTTAATGATTCTATGATTCTGTGAACATTTACAATTGCAAAACTCGGTGCTCAGGTTTCTTAGCACTTTCCTACTGCAGATGGAGACAGGAAGACTGAGATGGTACTTGGTTATTACATTGTAGGTATTCCTTGGTGCTCCATTTCTGTATTGTTTTGGATTGTTACAGAATCTATTGTACTCGCAATCTGATCAAATGAAACTAGTCAGCAACTTTACTATTGCCCTAGTAATGGTAATGTTAATGGGCTGGACCAAAGCAAACTAGACTATGAATCTGCCTTATAAAGAAAAAGCCATTTAAAGGCAACATGCTGGTATGGATATTCTTGAATACTGAAAGTATAGCAGTCTACAGCCCTGATCGTTTCTGACTTGGCAACATCAAGGGCAAGAGGAGAAGAAATAATAATATCTGTTAATATCCTATATCATGCATCTTCTCTCTTGAGATGGTACTGTTACTCCTGAGGAGGTGAGGTAAGGTAAGGGAATGGATATCTCTGTTCATGTTTCCAGAATCCATAAGTTGACTATTGAGGATGTAACACCAGATGATGAGGCTGATTATTCCTTCATCCCTCAGGGATTTGCTTACAACCTTTCTGCCAAGCTTCAGTTTTTGGGTAAGTTATCCTAGAATGTGCAATGGAAACTCTAGAGGGATTAAATGTTGGCATTAATCACGGTTATACCAGGGAAGAGCACGCAGTATCTATTTCCTAATACCACAGTATAGACACATTGCTTTTCCCAGTTATTTTGTGTTAACATTATCATTTGCAGACCTTGCTTTCCAGTTTATGTATATGGCCTTATGGATTTAAAGATAAATATTTTCAAAAATTACTTTGTCAGTGAAGATGTTTAATGAATTCTGTTTTCTGATCTATTACTCTTACCCCCTTTCTTTTTTCCCCAGAGGTCAAGATTGATTTCGTACCAAGAGAAGGTAAGATCAGCAGTCATTATTTATATTAAAGTAAACATTATTTCAACAGCAAAGGAAGCAGTGTTTTTAATTTTTAGTTTAATGCGTGAATAGTCACCTTTTTCTTATACAGAACACTCAAACTGCATTTAAAATGTATTTTCTCTGCTTTTGTTACAGAACCTCCCAAAATCCACCTTGACTGTCTGGGCCAGTCCCCTGACACTATTGTTGTGGTGGCTGGGAACAAACTGCGATTGGATGTTCCCATATCAGGAGATCCAACACCCACTGTCATTTGGCAGAAAGTAAACAAGGTAACCTGTAAATTGACGAAATGTCTGAGGCAAGAAAGTCACAAAAATGAACAAAATTTATTTTCTCTCTTAAATCTTCATTTGATTTACAATTCTTAGTTACAAGTATTTTCATAGTCTTTGTCCTCAAGACAAAAAAACCCCAAGCAGCAGTGCAGCTGTTTACAAAAAAACAGGTACATCTTGCTGTAGCAGAAAGAAAAGTAATCCTTAATTTTGTAGTTACACAAGGTGAGTAACTACTACCTCAGGGCACATACAGATTTACAACGAGTTACAATTCTGCTGCAAAAGCGTTGTGCATATTTGTTAAACTGTAAATTTGTTTTAACTGACTTGCCGTTCCCTTAATTCACTGCACTCTGGTACGTCTATTAGCGTTTCTGGGTTTTTTCTGTATCGGTCTACTTCCTAACCAGATCTGCTTGTGCCTCACTTTCCTCTTTGATTTTCTCACACCTCCATATTCAAGCTATGGTCTCTTCTCTGCCGTGCAGAAACCCCTTTACTGCTCTGCTTAAAATTATTTCTTGACTTTCTATGGTTTCTTTGCTTATCTAGAAAAGTGACTTTGTTCAAAACAACAGTGAAGCCTTGATTCCCTCAGAAAACAGCAATGATTTAAATACGGACAGTAAGGTAAGTTTCTTATTGTTTGTGCAGGCACACAAATACGCCTAGTGTTTTTTAGATAAAATGTCACATCCAGAAGGAAATAAAATTAAAATCAGTAGGCATTAAAACAGATGAAGCCAATAGCACATTAGGCACAACATCCGGCTTCACAACGGTAATTATCAAGTGCTTTGAATGGACACAAGATCTACGTAATAATTTCAGAGTACAATGCTGTTTGAGGAAATAATTTTCTAATTACTCATTATAAGGTAGTTGGACTGCAAGGAATCAAAGCAATTATTCGAAAAGTATTTTTAATATATTTCTGAATGCCTATCCCTTTTTTCTGCAGTAACCTGTAAGCTTAAATATTACCTTCAGTAAAACCATTAGAACAAAATCTTAGATTATACGGGGAAAGATGACAGCAGGACAAGGGAACAGTGTCAGAAGCAAGCAGTGAAAGAGAAATAATTTTCTAACGAGTTTCCTTTTTGTGACAAATAACTTATTTGAATAGAGTAAAAGCTATTTTACATTTATTATGCAACAATAAACTTTTCTCCGTTAGGAGTCTGCCGTACTAGTCACACTTCACGCACATACGCTTTCTAATGGTTCCTCTTCTAAAGACAGCCGGGCACATAACAAAGTAAGGAGTGTGTTACGAAAGTGCAACAACGTAGTGGTCATTATGCTTTTCTCTGAAATTCTACGATGATATTAGCAGCTATCCCAAGTAAGAGTTTGTGAAAAGGCTTAGTTACTTCTTTGAAACTGTACAGATCATGTGGAACTACTAATGAATCTTACTAATCTGCAGACTCTCAGAACTATTGTATGTAAGCTATTTAGTTTATATTGTCTCTCTTATACATACAAACTGATCCTGGAAAAATCAATAAGTTTTATAATATTCAGTGACTTGAAGATTTTCACTAGCTTACATATGGGCTCATCAGGCTGTTCCTGGCACAACTAACAAGGACTTTGTTACTTTCACTGCCCACAGCTTCTGTTTGAATCTGAAGGCAGAGTCCGTGTGGAGATGCATGAAGACCACTGTGTCTTCATCATTGAAGGAGCAGAAAAGGAGGATGAAGGGATATACAGAGTTACAGTTAAGAATCCAGTGGGAGAAGATAAGGCAGATATCACAGTCAAGGTTATTGGTAAGTGAAGGAAGGAAACAACTAGCTCACGAGAGCATCTTGGGTTCACTGAAACTCACCCTTCTCTAAACGTTCTGACTTCAAGTTTAAAAAAGAGAAAAGAATCATAAAGACAGGAGTACTATCAGTGACAGAATATGACAGAAGTAGTTTCTACAGGTGGCTGACATCCGTGTGAAAAGGCAATAGAATACCTTTCCTTTATATTTCTGTTTATAGGTGATTATACAATGTAAAGATGACATTCCATTCTGAAGTGTATGCTTCATGCTTGTCTGAGATAAGGAAAACAACTTGCATTTCATTGTAGCTTGTGTTTTAAAGCAAATTCTGTCAGCAGTAAATAGTTAACAGAATAAAGAGACATAATGTACCTGATGTAAGATAAACAGATTATAACTGAATCACAAAAGACCTGATGGGAAACAGGATTTTGAGCCAGTAACGTTTATAAAATTTTTCATGTTTTTTAGCCCCAGGTATGACAAAAGATCAGGTTATAAACAAACTTAGGAAACATAGAAGAAAATTACTGCAACCTACAATATTAAATTCTAGAATTCAGTGATATTGATTGTATCTACTGTTACTATCTGACAAAGTTGCATCAATGTGATGTAGGAAAAAAGGATAGAGAAAATGATTTCATTGACTTGTACAGAGAAATGGAATCTCTCATTCTCACACTTTCTTCAGATGTTCCTGATCCTCCAGAAGCTCCCAAGATCAGCAATGTTGGAGAAGATTACTGTACTGTGCAGTGGCAACCCCCTAAATATGATGGTGGGCAACCGGTACTTGGTAAGAAGTGTTAAAACACGGTCTTGCCTGTATTTTCAGATGTTCCCCAAAAACAGCACAGACGTTTCCTTTATGCTTTTTTTTTACCCTAGCAAGGTTGAACATCAGAGCCTAACTAATATAATCAACCCATCTTTAAATTGGTTTGGATTCTGGCCTTTCAGTGTTGTGGGAAGGGTGCCCCTATGCATGGTACTTGAATCAGAGAAATATTTCATCAGGTAAGTTACCAAAGCAGAAGAAGGTGGTACCAAAACCAGTTAAAGCTAAATATTTGCATCCAGGACTGTTATTTCTGGTCAGTATACAAGCCTTTGGACTTACTAGGAACGCCAGAGCAGATCTGTTATCAGCCCAGTTACCAACTCCAGTCGTCTACACTCTCAAGCACACAAGTAATGCATATTTCTTTTAGAAAACTAGTTTGTAATTCTAAGTCACACACCACTGGTCACGTAACACTTGTTGGTTTTCCTAACGACTGTAATATCTGTGCTGGATACGGGAGATAGACTGAAGGTTAGCAAATGTCACTCCAATCTTCAAAACAGGTAAGAAGGAGGACCCAGGTAACTATAGACCGGTCAGCCTCAGCTCCGTCCCAGGAAAGGTGATGGAACAATGTATCCTGAAAGCTGTCTCTAGGCACATCAGGGACAAGAGGGTCATTGGGGACAGTCAGCATGGCTTCACCAAGGGGAAGTCATGCTTGACCGACGTGATAGCCTTTCATGAGGGCATAACCAGGTGGATAGATGATGGCGGAGCAGTGGATGTGGTCTATCTTGATTTCAGTAAGGCATTTGACACGGTCTCACATAGCATCCTCACGGCCAAACTGAGGCAGTGTGGACCAGATGACAGGGTAGTGAGGTGGATCGTTAACTGGCTGCAGGACAGAAGCCAGAGAGTGGTGGTCAATGGGACAGTCTAGTTGGAGGCTTGTATCTAGTGGAGTCCCCCAAAGATGGGTACTGGGACCAGTCCTATTCAATCTATTAATTAATAACTTGGATGAGGAATTAGGGTGCAATGTGCTCTTGTGGCCAAGAGGGCCAACAGCATTTCGGGGGGGATCAGAAGAGGGGTGGTTAGCAGATCAAAGGAGGTTCTTCTCCTCCTCTACTCTGCACTGGTGACACCGCATCTGGAGTATCGTGTCCAGTTCTGGGCCCCTCAGTTCTAGAAGGACACAGAACTGCTGGAGGGTGTCCAGCGTAGAGCAACGAAGACGATGAAGGAAGCAGACCACCTCCCTTATGAGGAAAAGGCTGAGGGAGCTGGGTCTCTTGAGCTTGGAGAAGAGGAGGCTGAGGGGTGACCTCATTCATGTCTGTAAATACATGGGGAGTGGATGTCAGGAGGATGGAGTCAGGCTCTTATCAAGGTCATCTGGGGATAGGACAAGGGGCAATGGGTGCAAGCTGGAACAGAGGTTCCATATAAATATCAGAAGAAACTGCTTCCCAGTGAGGGTACTAGAGCACTGGAACAGGCTGCCCAGGGGGGTTGCGAAGTCTCTTTCTCTGGAGATGTTCAAAACCCACCTGGACATTTTCCTGTGCAAAGTGGTCTAGGTGATCCTGCTGTGGCAGGGGGATTGGACTAGATGACCTTTTGAGGTCCCCTCCTATCCCTTATGATTCTGTGATCTACGAGTTTGAGTCATCAATTTTGTGACCAGCAGAGATTTAATTACTCACCTGCGCAGCTCAAATTTGCAAGTCCCAGGGCAGCAGTGGTGACACCACCCCTGGAGGTATTCGAAAGGTGCGTGGACACAGCACTTAAGGATATCGTTTAGTGGTGACCTGGCACTGCTAGGCTGAAAGTTGTACTTCATGATCTTAAATGTCTCTTAAAATCAATAAGATTCTGGTACTCTGCCTCTACAGTGCTTTTGCTATAGACTTTTACTGTTATAGCTGACCAATGTTACAGACATATTCTGTAGATTCTGGGTAGGAACAGCCACACAATAATATGTGTATAATATATGTGTAAATCACTGTTCAGTGTATTTTCTGATTATTCACTCCATAGTTAAAAGGTTCATAGTTTTCAAAGCCCGCTTATAAGAAGTTTATGAGCATCACTTCCAGGCATACCATCCACAATGCAGCATTCTCCATATTAAGGACCAAGAATCATTCTGTTCACAGTTTAGGGAAATGAGAATTTTATCTTTTAAACTGATAACCCAGCCTCACTTAGTCATTCTGAAAAACTGCATGGTAGTGTGGGAAAAGCTGTGGATGTTGAAGCCGCACTAAAGACCTGGATTCTGGGCCTACAGTCTACATCTTAGCTGTACTACAGATTTGTTTTGCAATGCATCTAGCTCTCCTGGTCTTTGTAATGATACAGGTTCACTTTTCTTCCCAAGAGAATCAGACTAATAGGAGTGATGCACTGCCAGGATTCACTACACTATAGCACCGAATCAGAGCTAGGGTCTGCACTGTCTAGGAAGCACTTCAGAATTCCAGCACATAGCAATGGACATAGGAATCTAACACCAGTTCTTTGATAAAAAATGAAAAATCAACATAGAGGTACTAGACTGTTCTTCCAAATTCATTTTTTTGCATTAAGATCTAAGCTATCAGCCAAGATTGGTGAATTGTAGCAAAAAAATTAATTCGTTAACTTTGTGTTACACATTTCAAGGAATTTCTCCTCCACTGAAAGGGCTTTCATATGAAATTCTGTCTCATGCATTTCTCTGCTGCTAGGAACGAATGACTTTGTTCTCGCCAGAAAGGATTTACTGTTACGAGCTCTGCCAGAATTCATAGATTCATAAATTCATAGAACAGTTCAGGTTGGAAGGGACCTCAAAGATCATCTTTCCAACCTCCTGCCATGAGCAGGGACACTCTTCACTAGACCGGGGTGCTCAAGGCCCCATCCATTCTGACCTTGAACACTTCCAGAAAGGAGGCAGCCACAGCCTCCCTGGGCAACCTGTGCCAGTGTCTCATCACCCTCATGGTGAAGAACTTCCTCCTGACTTCCAGCCTCAACCTCCCCTCTCCCAGCTTGAAACCATTCCCCCTGCTCCTACCACTCCAAGCCTTTGGAAACAGCCCCTCCCCAGCTTTCCTGTAGCCTCCTTCAGGTACTGGAAGGCCACAATAAGATCTCCCTGGAATGTCCTCTTCTCCAGACTGAACCGCCACAACTCTCTCAGCCTGTTCCTGCAGTAGAGGTGCTCCAGCCTCGTGACCCTCCTCCGGACACGTTCCAACAAAATCTCTATTCAACGCACATATAAATACTTTAGCAGTAGTATATAGTGTGCAAAATGTGCTAAAGCCTAATAATGGACAGAATTTCTATTCTGAAAAGTATAATTGTTCAGGTAAGAATGTAAGACAGAAGTAAAATAGCACAAAAGCCAAGAAAGAAAATGCCAGTGTTTCACACAATTCAGTTACATGCAATAATTCTGAATCGTATTTGGCTTGTGTTGAGTTTCTTTATTCCCCGCATGTGAGAAACTACTTTGCAGTTCTTTTACATCATAAACTATACTTTTCAGGCTACATTTTAGAGAGAAAGAAGAAGAAGAGCTATCGATGGATGAGACTGAACTTTGACCTCTTGAAAGAGCTAACCTACGAAGCCAAGAGAATGATTGAAGGCGTAGTTTATGAGATGCGGATTTATGCTGTGAATTCTATAGGCATGTCCCGGCCGAGCCCTGCCTCACAACCCTTCATGCCTATTGGTGAGTTTTAACACACTCATCACAAATTTAGGGCAAAACCAGGACAGGTTAATTTTTATGTCTTCTCTTCAACTGCTCTTATACCTGAAAAGAATGTGTTAAGAAGGTTATCAACCATCTCAATATTCTATATTTAATCAATCTTTTCCACTGTATTGTTCCTCTTCTCCACCTCTCATTTCCCTTCCTATGAAGCACAGAGGTTCCAGGTTCATAAAAGTGCAGATGATTTTTTAGCTTGTTAAAATTAGAAGTGTGAGACTCAAGCTGGATCTGGAAAGTGAGAAAACTATTTGACAAAAATGTATCTGTCCCCCTCAGCTTCCCCTATTCCCTTATGGGTACAAATATCGCAGCATCCCGTCCACAACTCCCTTGATCCTGGCGTTCTCCACAGCTAAAAAGATAGCTAATTTATGTAATGTTTGAGGAAAGGTTTTTCTATAAATACTCCACTGCTGCATTAGGAAGGAGTATCTCCTGCAGTCCCTGAGCAGGAGGCAAACTAAAGCAGACCCCAGGAAGCTTGTGGGTTAGAAAGCTTTGGGGAGAAAACCCACACAAATAACTGGAGGTTAAAATTACTGGAGTGGCTCATTCTGCAAATATCAGTAAAGGGAGGCAGTCTGCAGAAGGAGATAATGTAAAAGCAGACAACGCAGTGAAGGGGTCAGAAGGAAAGGATAGACTGCAAGAAGGGTCTCGTAATTCTGGATTTCAAACACACAGCAGTTGGTGGGCACCTAAGGAAGGCAAATGAAAATCATTAAGCAGAGCTACTGAAAAAAAGGTCCAAAGTTTTAATGGGATAATCAGAGTTTTACTTGATTAGGGAGAAAGTTCAAGCTCACTGTTTCAGAGACGTTTTGGGGTTTTGTCTGTGCACTATGTATTTGTATGTGCTCTCAGCTGCTTTTGCCTCCTGTGTACTGTTTGCTGCCCTTGTTGCCATTCATTAATACAGCTACAAAAAGTGAAAACGGGCAATATTTTTAGGGGTTTTTTTATAGTAACTTGGGGAACTAAGATCAATTTCAATCAGTTGCACAGTTTGAAGCTGTATTCAACTTCTTGTATGCATTAAATATGTCTAATATGTAAAAAACTGGTATGTACATTCAAAAGATATTGACTGTGGAATCCATATACAGAGAGTATGCCTAGCCTACTTTCCTTTCAACCTGATTGGTATTATGCCGTGCACACTAAATTTTACATTGCAGCAATAAAAGACTTATTTTGGGAAAGTTATCTTTCATTTTATTTTTTTTGGAATCAATAATTTCACAGTAATATTTGTGTGTACTCATCTCCTGTAAGGGCTTTTCTTGATCCTATTCTGAAAAGCTATGAAATAGCTATATCTAATTGAAGATTTTTCAGCCCCAAAATGTCTTTTCTTGGGCATGTCTCTGTTAGTAGCTCTGATTTGCCAATTTGTATTTATGTAAATACATAGTCATAACTTTTGGTCATTGTTATCCACTGTTAGAGGAAAATCAGCTAAATCAAATTTATCCGCTGATGCATTTGGTCCACTGACAATGTAGTTTTTGTCTGATTACAATAGGAGTGTAACCACTACATAAAAATTGTATGCATTTTCTTTTATGACTTTTTCTGCAGACTTCTGCTGACAATTTGTCTCCCTTCTGCGCTACTCTTTGTTCATTGGTGTTCACCCATATGAAAACTTATAGGAGTACTATCTTAACCTCTTGTTGCCCTCTCTGTTATAGGATTCTTGTACTGCACTTAGATGAAATATAAGGTGCTATGAAATGAAATATTAGGTGTTACATTTTACAACTGAGCCTCGGAGAAATTTATTTTATTAAAACAGACAGTGGTATATAATTCATCTGCTAAGCACTCCTTCCGTAGCCTTTGAATTATCATACATTGTTTACTTCTATGTATTTTCCTATAGATTCTCATTGTTTACTTCAACGTATTTTCTTATAGCTCCTCCAAGTGAACCAACCCACTTTACAGTGGAAGATGTTTCTGACAGCACTGTGGCCTTGAAGTGGCGACCCCCAGAGCGGATCGGAGCCGGGGGATTAGATGGTTATATTGTGGAATATTGCAAAGATGGATGTAAGTAAGCACAAGTACTAGACAAGAGCAACTGAACGTTATTAAAATACCACAACTACAATTGTTTCACTGCAACATCCCAATAAATTAACCATATCACTAAATTTGAACTCTCATGCATGACCAACATCTTTGCCAATCATCACTAGATTTAACTATGACAGGACTGTAATACCAAGAAAGTCTCATCAAACATAACGTAATCTTCATAGTCATTGTAAACATTAATACAAAAATGTACTACAAAAATACAAGTCCTATTCTATAGTCCCTACTATACTCTTGTAGTATTGACAACTGTATGTTCTTCAAAACCTAATAGAGTAAAATAACTGTAAGGACATTAGACAAATGTTCCAGCTATCATTACTTTATCTCATCTACTACTTCCCAATGCAGTTATACTTTTTATTATCAGACTATATTTACAAAAGATTTTATGGTGATGTTATGACATAACATTTGTATAATAAAAATAAAATAAACATATAATCACTTCAATGACATTTTTTTTTCCTGTGCTGTCAATCACCCTATAATGAAAAATAGTGCATACTTTATCCAGAAATAATTTAAAGTCTGTAATGAGATATCATTACTAAATTACCAGAATCCCTAGGTCATTTTCATAAAAAAATTATTTTGCCGGACTGACCTCTGTGCCAATGGAGTAACTAAGGAAGCCCTAAGAATTCTGTCCTACAGTGCCAATGGACAAATTTGTGTCCAATTCTGACAGTTACATGCTGCTTTTATTTTTTCCAACATACATGGTTCTCACCAATGCATTTGGGTACCCACAGGACATGTGTATATTCCAAGGAAAAAATTAAATAAAGGCTTCACTTTCTTGATAAAAATTGCTTTTGAAGTTCTCTCCCTTGCCCCCTCTAGCTACTGAAAATAAACATAGGGAAGCCCCACATCTCTAAGCTCTGTAACATAGAATGCCAAAGGAACTTCCTGAATGTGATTCCAATACCCTTATCTGCCTTGAATAATAAAATGTATACATTCCTTAACTTCATGAGTAAACACATCTTTTTGTTCTTTTTTCAACTTAGTTTATTCCTTTTTTAGGTGTGGTATAACATGTTGAATTCATTTTACCCTATCGAAAATCTATTTTCGATTGTACACGAGGCCTCACTTTTGAAAATTAATACATTATTACAGTATGTAAATCATTCACTTGCAGGTACAGAATGGATTCCAGCTCTTCCCGGCCTAACTGAGCGCACATCTGCACTGATTAAAGATCTGACCACAGGGGACAAACTTAATTTTCGTATAAAGGCTATAAACTTGGCTGGTGAGAGCGGAGCAGCAATAATCAAAGAGCCTGTAACTGTTCAAGAGATCCTGCGTGAGTATCTAGAAAAAATAAATGTTATTAATCTATTTCCTGTGGTCAAAATTCTGACTTGTTCTGAGAATAACACCCAAACAAGCCTGTTACTTTGACTACACAGCTAATATCCTCTGATACTGATAACATTACTATACTGTAATGCCACTGTCAGCATTTAAGAGACACAGAAGGCTGCTGCATTACTGCAAAGTGACTGCATTGGCTATGGCAGTTATCTTTACTTGACTGACCTAAATTATTAATTAACACCCTGCACGTCGCCCAACAGCAGCAGACCATAATTCCAGTGGTTTCCAAAAGGTATCAAGAGCTTCTAACAGTGGATTACCCAACCTTGACTCGTGCAAATTATCTGTCAGAATCTCACTGACAGTAAAATGATTCAGTGTCAATGCATCTCAAAACCAAATGGACACAAAGACAGATACTCCAACTGTATGTTAAGAAACATAAATCACTAGGAAAATAATAAGGAGCACATGGAGAACACAGAAAGCTTTCTTGTGAGGTAAAGGGAAGCCGAAGTCCTAATTCTGTTAGTGAAAAGTAAGCTGCTGCAATGTGACTCCGTTCCCTCCACCTCAAAGTATAGAACTGTGAGTCAATTATTGTAGAAAAGTAAAGGAAATCCACTGATTGCTCTACTTTCTGAATAGGTCTATAAATATCTCCACATGGTAATATACAAGGAGCTACAGCATCAATAAAGCAATAAGTAAATCTGGGTCTATAATCACCTTTCATACCATCCCTTCTTCTGAACTGATAAAGTTCCCCAAAGGAGCAGGTCCACATAAAAGTTTCACTTTTGATGGAAGTCACACAAATCTGGCATTTCAGAGGCACCATGGTTTGCAAATTGTCCTGTCGTTGAAAACTGCTCAGCTGTAAATATATACCAGAGCTGCTACTGAATTTGCATCCAGTAGTGAAAAACAGTTGAAAGTACTTAGGGTGTTGGCTATTCCCTAGCTGTATGAAAAGGGTTGGCATAACTTTATTATGCTTGCAAGTTTCCAAGACTTTCCTCTGTGATGTTTTGTATTATTTGTGTTATAAGTAATATTTCAGATTATCCAGAGTTATGTATTTAGTGTACAAATGCTTTACTGCAGAGCGTCCCAAAATCTGGTTGCCACGGCATCTCAGACAGACTCTGGTGAAGAAAGTGGGTGAGACAATCAATATCGTAATCCCTTTTCAGGTATGTTTTGGTTACTATTTTGTCACGGTTATTTACCATTACTTACCTAGCTTTCTTTTGTATTTCTTTTTATAACTGCTACGGTTTTTCATGCCCAGTTTAGCCAAGGTATTCTGGGCCAGTTGCTTGATTCACCTCATTATTCAGTCCATGAAGAACTATTAAATTTTGCAATTGGTCTGAAAATCTAGCCAATATTTGTCCTGACAAATCAGAAACGTAAATAAAATTTCTATGTAATTACACCGTTTCAAGTAGATTGTTTTTATTTTGAAGGCATTCCTCTAGCCAAAATTCTAAAGCAGAATGTAATTTTAAAATATACACGCACACGGGCAGTGTGTTCTCAATAATTTCACTCTCTTCTCTAAAATAAATGACATCCTCAGGTGATGCTTAAGCACACAGATGGGAGCAAATATTCACCTGTAAGAAAACAGAAATCAGTGAGAATTCAGAGAGTTTACTATCTCAACTCTGCATGTAAAATTAGGCTTTGTAGACTTACAGAATTTTTTTCTCTTCAGGGTAAACCAAGACCCAAAATTATTTGGATGAAAGACGGTCAAAATCTAAACTCCAAAGATGTGGGAATTCGGAACAGCAATACAGATACAATCCTTTTCATCAGAAAGGCAGAGCTTCATCACTCAGGAGTATACGAAGTCACCCTGCAGATAGAAAGCATGACAGATAAAGTTGCCATAACAATGCAAATCATAGGTAAGAACCTGACAGCCTTAAAATGAAGAGGCAATCCAAAGACTTAGCTAGCTCAGAATTCACTGCCCGACAGTGGTCAATAGCAGATGACCAGGACAAAGCCCTGAGCAGGGCAAGCAGGTAACTTTATTTACCTACAAGTTTTCCCAGCTTGAAAATATTGGTGTCCTGGACACTTTCAGAGTAAATCTTCTCTTTCAGAGAAGATTTGTGTGTCCCATAGCATTTGATGGTTTTTTTTCTTGCAAGTATTATCCAGTCAGTTCTAGTATCAGAATCAAAATATTCCTATGCAAAGGATTTTTGTTTAAGTCAATGTATGGCTAGCTACCTCTGTGGTTTATTTTGGGTCGTTTTTCTGATAATCTCAATTAATATGATTACCAATTTGTGTCAGAAAATACCTGAATAATCATTAATTCACTTTTTCTATGCCAATCATTATTTTATAGCCTTCAGTCACACTCTCTTCAGCTTCCTTTCTTAAGTTTTAGACTCCGTTTTCAAAAAGATGCTATTTACAGCTATTAGATAATTTTTATCACCCTTCTTTCTACCACTGTGGGAGTGATAGGCAGAATTTGAGATTTATTATGTTGTTGGGAATAGCTATACTATTCTCTAGGGAAGGAAAATGCATCCTGGAATGGATATAGCTTTCTTCAGAAAGTAAGGACATTAAAGGTAAAAATCATTGTACTAATACACCACCACTATTCCAAAAATCAGAAATTACAAGACACGGTCCCGTAAATTTGGAAAATTTACTCTGTTAAGAACGTCCAGTTAGCTCGAGGCTTCCTGGACGCTTGTTCTGCATCATGCGTTTTCTAGTCTGTTTTCTGGTGTCATTTCAAAGCAACGAGCTGCCAAAGATTCAGGAGCTTCCTTTGGGATTCTGTGAGATACGTTCTGCCAGTCAGATCTTGCCTTATTCGATTTCATTAATGTTCAGACAGAGCTCTTCTGTTTCTCTTCATTGTAGCTGTATGAAACATTCTTAAACACTTATTCTTTCTCTTTCCCCACACTTTCACACTGCCATCTCGAATTTCTTCCAATGTATCGAGACTTTCGTAGAATATATATTTTGGCACAAAAAGAATATTTAAACATAATACCTAATACTCTGTAAAGAAATGTAATGCTGACTGCATAATAATAATAATAATAATAATAATAATAATAACAATAATGTTGGCAGAATGGGTATGCACTTGTGCCAACAGCAAACAAGAAAGGCATAATAAATCAAATGCATTTTAATACCACCAGCTGCTTCTGTTCAAGGCGATGGCTGCAGTTCTGTAATAGGAAAATAAGTAATTGGTAGCTAAAATAAAGTAATCCCAGAGTACTCAGATAAATAGGATGTCTTTCTAAATATCTAGTATCTGTCTACAACTCCTATAACACTAGGTTCCCGCGCATTGCTCTTACAGCATACTACCAAGTACTTTCCACCAATTGTTGGGACTGAAGAAAGGCATAAAACCACGTACACATATCAGTGTTACTGAGTTATTTCATATTGAATAGGAATGTCTGAAAAAAAGGAAAGTAATCGTACCACACATGTTAATATATGTCATAGTTGGAAGACGGGCATATAGATTGTTACTTCTGTAATTGGTTGCTCAGCTGGAAGGAAGCAAGCAAGTTTCATTCAATTCCTAACCAAGAAGATAAAGGGCTGTAACATATGTAGATACTTCTGAAAACAAGGATTTTCCTCTGATTCTTGAATCTGCCTTTCATCAGAATGACCATTTTAAACTTCTATTAACTGCTCCTCTGGTCTCCAGATTATATATCCTCTCTATAGGAAAAGAATGTGTGACTCAGGCACACATTTGTGTAGTACTAGAGGCGCTTTAGGTACTGTAGAATGGTGTGTTGAAAAGCCAACCCAGCTTTCAGAGATATAATAATACAAGTACTGATCTTTTGATGCGACTGTTCATCAGCTGCCTTCCTTTGGCATGCCTACTTAATGAAGGGGTAATGCTTGTAGCTTCAGCCCTTATCTTCATTGAAGTAAGGCAAGTATGCAGGTAACCAAAAGCTCTGTTGCTTTTCCAGGAGGAAACACTTCTATTACTGACATTAGCTGCTCATATTGTCAAAACAATTGCTGTAGTTTTCTCTAGAAACATACAAAGCGCTTGGGTTTCATTATGGGAATACAGTATATTTCAAATACTTCCAGAAAGGCTTTTAGAGAATGAAAATATCTCCAATCTCAGAAAAAGAGAGTCTACTCACTGCTTTCCTCCTTTCCACATGAATCAGTAAAAATGCCTTCTGTTATTCCAGCCATTGATCAAAACAAACCTCAGTTCCATATTTATTTTGTTTTTAAACTGGAATTATTTATTATTCCCATTATTCATTATATGAAAAAGTAAGTTGTAAGCACACAGGAAAGACACTTGTAAAACCAGGCAGATAGAGTAGATGGTTGTAACAGTAGGTAAAGTTTGCTAAACATTGCTACCTCTGTCAACCATTAGATTATAATACACTCACTCATCCACTTGCAGTTTTGTCCAGTGAGACTGTTGCAATTTTCATGCTCACACGGCTATTCATAGGTAGTATCCAAAATAATTCTCTCGAGGTCAGTATAGATTGATTTCTGTGTAATGAAGATACAGATCTACAAAATAATCCAGAATTTTTTCTTCTAAGCTTAAATTTCAGATAACAATAAATACATTTCCACACCTCAGCAAGCGGTCTTCTTCATTTCACAACACATTATCATTCAGTACTTCAGAAGCAGGGAAGAAAAAACGCTTTAGAATCATTGGGATTGGAAGGGACCTCGAAAGGTCATCTAGTCCAATCCCCCTGCCACAGCAGGACACCCAGACCAAGTCACAAAGGTCACTGAAGTTGATACCTGTTGAGAAATACAGAAGATGGTGGCTTTTTCCCTGAGGTGTTAGTGTAAGAGAAGATGGAAGAGGATGATGAACGAAAGGATTTCTTGTTCCACGATGCAGTGCATTTCATATTCCTTAGTGAGCTTCATGCAGTGTTGTAGTTGGCTCCAGTGTTTAGCAATTTGAAGGAGGTCAGGAATGATTAAAACTAAATGAAGAACAAAGAGACTTTGACTCCAAAACATGCCAGTGAAGAGAAGAAGTAGCGCGTTCTGCTTTGACACAGAAAGTCACAGTTTCCCTGATAACAGTCGCAGGCTGGTTCGTTACTGCTTTGCATATTCTTCTTTAAGAAATAAAGTTACAATCAATTTATAATTACATTCCTTTGTGCTTTGCTTATCTCAGACCTAATTCTGTCAGATTCTTTTTTACAGCCTAGCTACAACAAGGGAAGATATTTTCTTTCCAGGTATCTAGGACAATTGGGAACTATCCTTAGTCACAAGAGCATCTACCCATGTGTAATTATCTCCCAAACAGGCCTTCTAACAGTAAGCAACAGTCTAACATATCAAAAGGGCAAACTAGCGTCCTCAAGTTAAAACAGACAGTAATATAACTTACTAAATGTAATGTAACTGTTACAGCATTGATCGCCCTGTGTATAAATAGCTAAAAGGGTCTTCAATGAAACCTTCAGTAAAAAGCAAATCTTGCCTCAACCTAATGCTTAAATGACACGGCTTTTAGAATATTGCATCAAAGGCTAAGCTTTTTTTAATCTTTCCTTTGCAGACAAGCCTGGTCCTCCTCAGAACATAAAGCTTGTAGATGTTTGGGGATTTAATGCAGCCCTGGAGTGGACACCTCCACAAGATGATGGCAATGCACAGATCTTGGGCTACACAGTACAGAAAGCTGACAAAAAAACAATGGTAAGAAGCCACACAGAGTCAGTGACTTCACATGGAGCCTAAACTTCTACCTACAACTTCCTTGTAGCAAGAAGGTTCTCTCCATGACAAAACTAGCACCACATCTGATCTCTCATAGCATATTTCTAAACAATATAGTCTCGTTACAGGAATGGTATACCGTTTTTGATCGTTATCGCCGTACAAACTGTGTGGTGTCTGACCTGATTATGGGAAATGAATACTTTTTTCGAATCTTCAGTGAAAATTTGTGTGGATTGAGTGAAACTGCTGCAATGACCAAAAATCCTGCCTATATCCAAAAAACAGGTAAGATATTCTTCAAAACTATTTCTTCTCGCAAAAGCCACTACCGGAATTAATATCGCGGTAAATGGAAAATACACTATTACTAGTTGAACCGCTGGAGATATTTTTCATTACTTAATAATTATCACTTAAGGTATTCTAGCATGAAGAGCCCTTATCTAGGCAGATCTCCTCTGCTAACTGAACATCTCGTCAAAAATATTTAATCAGACAGTCTTCCTAAACTGTATTATTTAAAGAAAATAATACAACTGGTGTTTTATATTTACATTCTGAGGATGAAAGATTAAGATGTCTGTGGTGAAGACTTCCTGTGCAGACATACAGCTTTCATATTTTTAACAGAGTCTGAAAACCCGTGTTTGCCAGGACCTTTAATTAAAGCATTAAAGAGGAAATGTGTTTTAGAGTTAAAAGAATTTAAAGATGTGATGTATCGTAAATTGCATGACTTTGAAGCTTCTCTAAATCACATAAGCAAATTTAATGACAAATGCATGTGGGTCAACAGAACTGAAAACACAGTTCTTACTATTTTGTTTATTTGAATTGCAGGCACCACCTATAAACCACCTAGCTATAAAGAACACGACTTCTCTGAACCTCCTAAATTTACTCATCCTTTAGTAAATCGTTCTGTGATTGCAGGCTACAACACCACACTCAGCTGTGCTGTGAGAGGAACCCCCAAGGTACAGATTTCACCATCTATCAGTGTCATTCTTGCAACAAGCCAAGATGCTCCCTTAGAATTTTCGCTGGTTCAGTGTGACTGGAGCATAACATGACCAAATTAAGAAAAATTAACCATCATCCCATTATCTGATCTGATCTGATCACCTGATTCATAACTGACTCTTAATCACAAAGTACAATCCAAGTATTTGCGTGGTTGTGCACAGAATCATTGGAGCAATGCAGCACAGGCAAAAGACAGGTCAGTCGTTGCTTACGGTAACGCCGTGCCATTGAAACAGCACCATTTGCACGTATAATCTACATACCGAAGAATGTAAACAACAATAAGAAAGCAGAAGCTAATATACTATATGGTTCCGTTAACCTAAATGGCAAGACTGTTTTTTCTGCCTCATCATAATCCACATAACATTTTGAGAATCTGACTTATTTCACAAAATTAACTAAAATAAGACCTGCTTCTGTGCTTTGAGGCTCTTAAAAAAATATTATCTCAGTCTAAATATATTTGTCAAAGTCTTTTCAAAGAGCACAAAATACTTTTTTTTAATCAGAAATAACTGGTAAAAACTGCATCAGCTAGGCACGAAGTTCAGATTTCTCAAAAAAGTGAAATAGACTTTGTTTGCAGTGAAGGAATTTACCATCTTATGACATAATCTTGTCATAAATTTAGATTGGTATCATACAAAAAAATATAGTTATTTTCTTCTCCTTCTGGCTACTTATTTCCCGCTTCCTCTCCTTTCGTCTTGCCTTCGCAAGGATCTGACGGCTACACAGCACGATACGCAAGATAACGTCTCAAAGTTCAAATTCGCTAAAAAAAAATAGTTCTTAATGCAGTAATTTGCTGCAGTGTATTGGATGAAGAATAAGCTCCAGGCAAAACAAAACTCAAATATAAAAAAGAAGCATACCCGTGTAAATAACTGCAAAAGCACAAGAATATTGTAGAAGAAATGCCAACAACCATAGACAAAATCCATCCTGCAGTTTCTGCCTCAGCCTAGATTCATCTTGAACTGACAGTAATGTTATTCCCTCTCATTTAATTGACTGTTTTGTACACTTAGCTAAGTTCTCATGCTTTTAAGAAGATTCTAAGAAATCATATTTTACATCTGTTTAATACAGTAGTTACAGCTTTTCAATGTGAACACGCTAGCTTGTCCTTCCAAATTAGCCTGAAGGATACAAATAGTCCTCTTTCTTCAGTATGCCAAATAATCTTAAAGCACCTTTTCCAGATACATTTCTGCATTTGCATTTCCCAATTTAACCTTAATGTAAAGTTTGAGTACCTACTGCAGAACAATGCAACAAGTCTTTGCCATGGGAGGTAGTTTATATTATTAGCGTTTTCCAATTCTGAATTGAATTTTGGCTTCTTAAGCTGTAAAGGTGCCACGAGTCTTCAATTTTCTACTTTTTGTTTTAAAGTCCTTCTTTCTTGTTCTTCAGCCAAAGATATTCTGGTACAAAAATAAAATGGATCTCTCTGGCGATGCCAAGTACCGCATGTTCAGTAAACAGGGTGTGTTGACCCTGGAGATCCGGAAACCCACTCCATTTGATGGTGGCTGTTACACCTGTAAAGCTGTTAATGAGTGTGGTGAAGCTGAAATGGAGTGCAGACTGGATGTAAGAGGTAATCAGATGAATCTTATAGTTAATACTAATAAAAGAAAGCTAAAAAAAAATCATAGTTGCCCTTTATCTAACCCTGTGCTTGTGGTGGAATATAAAAGTTTGTTAATTACACATACCAGCAACATTGTGGTTTTCCTTCTTAACTGTTACAAGAGAATTGGGTTACTTTCTAGATAATACAGGTCTGATGGTGAACAGTTACTATGCTTCTGACTTAGTATTTCTGGAGAAGATATGATGCATGGGAACAGAGGTATATCTACAAACACTTCATTTTGAATAATTTTGTTATTCTTTGTGCCATAGCCTGAAAGTTTTAAATTAAGTCATTGTATGTTAGGAGTATTTAAAAGGTAGTGCGTGCTACCTCACAAATGCTTTCAAACATCAATAACTAACTTTGTCAAAGGAGTGAGGAAAAAAAGAAAGAGTAGCATGTTTATAGCACAGAAAGAAATATTGACTAAATATTTTTTGTAAAGCTGCTACTAATGTATAGCCTTGTCAACACAAACCTATATAACACAGCTTCAAGTGCTCATCAATATCAGCACCAGACTGGTCTTCAGCACAGCAAACCTGGACGTATTTCTACGCAGCACATGGGTCGCTGTTTTATTCTGTACTAAGTCAGGAATGTGTACTTGGTACACCTTGCAGTCACGGCACCAGTATCCTCACCGGATTCTCAGCAGGAAACAATTCGACCGCATTAGTACGATGATGAACTTGTACTAAGCGCCTTGAAATGTCTAGCTGATCTGTGCAGCAGCTTATAAGATAGGCTACCTTTGGCACACTGACTAGCTGACGTACTTCTCTTCGGTGCTACAATGTACAGTGTAGATACGGCTCAAAGCCTAATAGGATGTTCTGAAGCTTCCTTTATAAACATTAAATCTCCTGGGAATCATCACACAAACACATCTACTATAAAGCTTCCATGTTGAATCTTTGTCTCAATTTAAAATTAGCATCCTTTAATGTTTGATGATGTCATTTTATTTTTTTTAATTCTTCAGCGCCTCAGTAAACCTGCGAATCTCAATTCTTCCACAAGCCAAGGTATGAATCGAAACAATTCAGCTGGATAAAGAAGCACCAGCCTTTTGGTTAAATAGAAGATTAAGTGGTCGTATGTTATTGGCTCTAAGGCATTTTTGTAACGTTGGCGGGGCTATGTGTGTGCTTGTTTTGATTTATGTGTGGTTTTATTCAATAATCATACTAAGATCACGTACCTGCAAAGTAACGTATTAAATTTATTTTCTTGTCGTGATTTCATGGAACCTTCAGTGTGCTGTGCCAGTGTAAAAATCTGCAAGAATAACAGAATATTTTGTTGACTTTTTTCTTAACTCACTACAAGCACTCCCTCTAGGGGACTGTTATTTATTAATATGGAACGACCTAGTATCGATAATCTGTGTGCATTACTTTAACTAAGCAAGCAGAGTTAAAATTACAATGCAACTCTAAGTGTAATGTACATTTTAGACTATTATTTTTATAGCTAAAAATAGACATAATAAACAGCCAGGTCAGTCTACGTATTTCAAAATAAATCCTTCTCCCCATTCCCTATCTCAGCATTGTGATGGGAAAGCATTGAAGAAAACTGAAGACCTTAATGAATGGTTGTTTCAATTACCTTTAAGAGTCCTGCTCATCTCAAAAGTTATTTAATATATGTGTACTTGGAAGTGACACTGTCTTCTAGTAGGCAGCACACTCAGCATATTTACAGACTATATTTCCTCTTTTCGTGCATGTGTTTTAGTTACATTGTCCCTGCCTTCATGTGAAGAAAGTAACAGAAACCAAGATAAAACTTTCACTCCATTTACATGAATACGGCTAAAAAAACCCGATTACTACAATTATGTCCAAATCCAGACCATTCCTAACATCTGAAACAAACATCAGTTCTGCATGTCTACAGTTATCTCCATTTCCTTTCCTCAGAATTCTGGCATTTTTAATTATAAAAGAGTATATAAGAATAAAGAAACACAAATTGTCATGTTATCTTTCAGTATCCCCATCTCCACATAATAGAAAGTTTCCTACTGCTTTTACTGTCAGTGCCTGAAATGACCCTTTTCTACCCTCGAGCAGATCTTTGCAGAGCTACATCTGAAAGACACCGTTTAGGAATCTCTGGCTACAGCTAGTATTTTGCATTACATAGAAAATAGTTTTTGTCATTTACTCACTATTGGTTTCCCAACTTCTAAAAATGCACCAGTATAGAATTTCAATTATTAGATGTTTCTGCAACCAATCATAGGCATCATACTAATCTACAGAGATAATATCGTGTACCAGATGAACGAGCGAAAGAGGTAGCAATGAAGATAAAATAACGTTAAAACAAAAAGTTTCTGAGCAATGAAATCACTTACTGTCACCAAGTATTACTGAAGGATTTTGAAAGTCTGTGAATGATATGTATGTAATTTTTGCAGATAGTTTTGTATAATCAGACGATGCAACAGCATTTTTTACTTCTTACCTACTAGTTTGAGTAATATTTGGGGGTGTGGCAGGTGGTGACCTGCAGTAATTATTAGTAGTTTCGGTCTGGAAAGTACTTTTTCATACTCACAGTACAGAGAAGATGGGAAGATAAAACTAATCCAGGAAGCACTGCCTTTGGGAAGAATCAACACAAAGAAACAAATAAAAGTACTCCCCTGTCACCAGCCTGACAGATGACATGGTAAAGCATGTCTGACACGGAATAAACGTTTTAGTACTGAAACCACCAATGATCATGAGATGTGTATTTTGATTATTTCATTAGCATATCAGAACAAAGAAGGGTACTCCTCTATAGGCAAAGTACAAAAGAGTAGAAGATTAAATCAAGGGTTACGACGACAATGGCAGTTTCTGCTCAGTTCGTAGCTAGTAGACATAGAATCCTTAGGGATCTGAAGGGATGTCAAAAGATCATCCATTCCACACCTAGACCAAGTTGCACAGGACCAGATCCAGGTGGGTCTTGAACGTCTCCAGGGAAGGAGACTCCACAGTCCCCCAGGCAACCTGTTCCAATGCTCCGTTTCCCTCACTGAGCACAATGTTTTTTTAGAAGAGCGGTGCTTTCACAAGCGAGTTTACTTCACGGCTTAGAAAAGCAGTGTTTTGCAAACTGATGCTTTCACGAGACGTAAGTCAATTTTTCATGACATTTTGTTATTCACATAGTCTTGGGTATTAAATTCTAACATGTATATGTGTGTGTGTGTATTTCCATTGCTCACAAATTTGCTTTTTACTGTTTTGAAGTCCTCAGACAAACGACAGTCAAAGAAATGCCTATAAAGAAAAAACTATTCAAGATATTACTTTGGAAAGTACTTTATGCAGGGTTGCACAAAATGGTTAGAGTCTAATTCTGTGGTGCCTTTTAAGATAATGCTGAAAACCAGAAATTTTCTCAAATCATCATTTAAATGATGAGTGAAACATATCCAGATATGAAGAGTTACAAAAAAGAAGCTTGTGCTAGTTAGGTTTCTGAAAATTATTCAAAAAAATATGAATTCTAAAAAATCAGGATGCTAACCACTCCTCATGAACCGAAAAGAGGAAAGAGTACCTGCAAGAACTGAACTTTATGTCATTCTAGAATGCCCTTTATAAAATTGTAGGTGTCTATTAATGTTTTGCAAGCATGTGTACTGTTATATTATCTACTCTGTGGCTGATATTGATCCTGAATGTATAGTTCACTGACTGCTCATAATTCCACTTTGATAAATAAATACATTGCTTTCATCCCAACTGCTCACAAATTGAGCAATTTCTCTCAGACCTAGCTGGCTGACAAACCACCTCACATTTTTTCATGGCAAATATTCGTAACTTGTAGCTCTTAAGTACAGTTAGAAGTGAGCGAGGGTAAGATCAATAGTAATAAAATGACTCACGTACACAACAAAGGTAAATAATTCTTCTACTTGCTTATCACAGCTGACAGTAAGTACTATCAAAAACAACGGTCCTATTTAAGTTCTTTCAGTAGTTTTTTTAAGATAAAAAGGGAAGGGGGTTCTTCTCATTACCTTACTCTGACTTGATTGTCGACACATGAAATTAATCAGAATCACAGATTGGTTTAGGTTGGAAGAAACCTTAAAGATTATCTAATTCCAACTCCCCTGCCACCCACTCTCACCAGACCAGGTGGCCCAGAGCCCCATCTAAACCAGTCTTGAACGCTTCCAGGGATGAAGCAGCCGCAACCTCGCCAGACAACCTCTTCCAGCGTCTCACCACTCTAACCGGGAGGAATTTATTCCTGAGGTCTAATTTAAATCTACCATCTTTTCGCTTGAAACCATTCACCCTTGTCCTATCATTACAGTCCTTGAGACAGCAAGGTGCGACGGAACTCGGGGTGACAGCCCGGGAGTCGTGCGGGGGGCCGGATGGACAAGGGAGCGATCGATGCTCGGTGCTGTCGGACTGTGGCAAACGCAGTACCACAGCCGGCGAGAGCAGCGGGCTGTGCAGCGTCGAGGAAGCTGCCACCCCGTGACCATATTTCGGTACTGCAGCCTAACTTGATATTTTAAGCTATCGGAGCGCTTCGGCCTTTGAAGGTAAAAAAAAAGACGGGCCTTTAGGTTTGTTACTCGGAGTGAAGGCTCCTTCTTTTTGCTATACAGCTTCCTCTTGTGGCCCCCTTCGCATAACTCCGTCCGTGCCCGCCCCATGCCCCATTGTGAGCGGGCGGGACCCAAGGGGGCGTGAAGGGGCGGAGCCGCGCCCCTCGGGGCTCGGAAGAGACGAGCACGGGCCGGGTGTGGGGACGCAGGGTGGCTGTGGTAGCGATAGGCGTGGTCAGCGGGTTTCGTCCGGTGCCGGGTGAGCCCAAGCCCAGTGCGGACTGTAGCCTCTGCTGCTCAGGTAATTGTAGGTGTAGTAATTATTGCGTACTGTTAATTTAGTTGTTGGCTTACTAGAAGCGAGTTCGAGAAAGTGAAACTGAGTGGTGAAGCTCCTTTAGAGAGTGGTTCTTGCCTTTTGTGTTTACGATGTAAAGGGAGAGGGAAGTCATTCGGAGATTCCAGTGAAGTGCATGCAGGTGATCGCATTCCTATGCAGGCAGACGTTCCTGCCATCTGAAATACTCTGTGTGTGCAAGTGTCGCAGGCTCTTGCTTTGAGACAAACGTTATTAGGAGAAAGTATTTGACTTTAATGATATGGCTACTTATTCAGTCGGTTGGTGTTTCTCCCGCACTTAATGGCTGGGAAAAACTGCAACAGCAGGTGCATTTCTAAGTGTGTTTTTTACATGTGAGGTATTATTGGAGGAGCAGCGGTCCCGTGTTTCAAATATAATTTCCTGCATAGTGGGAAATACTTTAATCAGAAATAAAATTGTGAAATCCTCGCAAGATGATTGTCATTTTTCACTAAGTGCATTTTAATACAATGAGCTTCAAATAAAGCCTTTCAAACCACTTCAGAGTTACCTTTTAACATTGTATAGTGTTGGTCGACTTGGGATAACTTGTAGTGTTGCATATTTTATTAGCTGGATGCATGACTTAAACTTGTTTTCATTGCTTAGTGCTGGGGAGGCAGTCTACAGGCTGGAACACGCTAGTGACCTGAAGGTGAAGATTCACAAAATGTATGAATTGAGAGCAGCCTTAAGGTAAAAGGTCTCCTTGCCCTTCATTCCCTGACCCAGCATGTGCTGGTCACCCCCTGTTGTGAGCTCCCTATTTTTTCTCAGCTGTTGGGTTGTGCTGTGTGTCCTTGGCCATTCACATGGGCTTTCTGTGGTTTGGTTGCTTGTTGTTCTACTTCTGACTTAGAATGTTTTGAGGTAAACTACAGGGTTTGGTCAAGTGTAAAGCACATTACATGGCTTTAGCCTGTATAGGATGATCGTGATAATTTTAGTTAGCAAGCCATTCACCCTTTCAGAAAAGCCCACAGCATGATGAAGCCTGTTTGAGTACCTTCCTCTTTTTCAAATGAATAAATCCATTACAGAAGAATGCACACCTGAAATTATAATAATTTATATAACAACTTACTTTTTTGTCTCTTGGTGAGGATGTTCAGGCAGATCCTAATATTTGTCAGAGCCTCATCTCAAAAAAGGTACTAGAATGTGTCACACAGTATTCAATAGACAATGGCTTTTGATCAGCTGATGCTTTGCTAGAGACCTACTGCGTGTTGTTTCTGGTCATTATTAATGTGCTTATGGGCCAACCCAAAGTGTTCCTATGCTTGTAAATAGTTTTTCTCCTCTTCCTTAAAGAAGTCTTGCTTTTCAGGGAGGGTGGCATATTGCTCCCTTGGAATATTTGTGTTTTCCAGAAATACTTACAAATAGAAATCTTGGTTTGTTTATGGCTTCCAAGTTTTCATCCTTTTTTGGGGGTAAGGGGCTAGAGGCAGAAAAAGTGTCTTTGCAGGGACCTGGGGAATGGAGTATTTAACACAGTAAAGCTGTGTTAAATGAGCAGTAGGGTTACTGTGCAGGGCTTTCCTGTGCTAACAGGAAGGCAGCTGAAATGCCCTTCCACTCTCAATTCATCTATCAAATGCAAGCAGTCAAGATTTGATGCAAAATTTGGGCTTAGTCTGAGCTTTGGTTCCAAATTTTGAAGAGCTCAGTCTTGGCCTCAGTTTCACCCTCAAAATTTGGACGTGGGCTCAGCTTTGATTCCAGGCTTTAAAGCCAAACTTTTGTCTCAGCTTGAGCTGTGGTTCCAGACTTTGGACTCAGATTCAGCCTTGGTTCCAAGCTTTGGTGCAAAATTTGGGCTCAGTCTGAGATTTGGTTCCAGGCTTTGGGCTTGGACTCAGCTTTGGCTTCACATTTTGAACAACTCAATACTAGTTCAGTTTTTCTGCTCAAAATTTGGACTTGTGCTCAGCTTTGATTCCAAGCTTTGAAACGAAACTTTAGTCTAAGGTTGAGCTGTGGTTCCAAACCTTGGTCTCGGGCTCACCAGTGAATTGAAATTTTGCTTCCACGTCTTGGGCTCAGGCTCAGCTCTGGGTCCACACTTTGCAAAAGTTCCATCAAGCTTTTGTTTGATATTGACGTTGGCAAGAGTTTTTTGAAAAACTACCTCTTTAATCCAAGATAGGAAAACGAAATGAGTTTTTATATACAATAAATTGGGTTAAAGAGTCTATCCAATGTAGCAGTATCTAAAAAAATATAATAGCAGTCAAAAAAGATTCCTTTTTTTGGTCATTTCTCCCAGGGATCGACGGAACACCCTGCTGCTGCGGCTTGGACTCTTCAGGTTTCCCTTTTTTCCCTATAGCAAAAATGAAACCGATGGGGATCTCGCGCCATCTGCTGTCCACGTATCACAACGACAGCGCCAGCCCCCCCCGAAAACCAGGCACCTTACAGGTCTTGAAACGGGAAAACCCCGAGGAAACGCTCATGAACCCCTCAGTCAGGCGATCTAATGAGTTATGTAAATTAGCCCGAGACCGTTTCTCTACCGCTCTGACGACGAGATGCCTCGCCCTAACAGAATAACGCGCCGAACGACAAGCGAGACGCGCGGGTCCCGAGAAGAAGGAAATATCAAACCCGTAGGAAATGCGAGACAAACGGAAAAGCGGTGAAAAAGACGTAAACATTGAGCGAAGACCGTCGCGCCAAAATCGGAAGTCGCCGTCGCCGGAAGTCGGCCATCATGGTGGGGACTGTGCTTTGCCGGAAGTCGGCCATCATGGTTGTGGTCTCTTGTCCGGAAGTAGGCCATCTTGGCGAGGGATTCCTAATTGACGGTGGCTGTATCGGTGAGTGCTCTTAGGTGCAAGCCGGTCGTCTTGATGTGGGCGTTTAAGCGTAAGACGATGTTTCAGGGTCCTGGGAGGTAAGGTGTGGGGTTTTGGTCTTACTGGAAGAGACTTTAGGATTACTGGGAGAGACTGGCACGGGCTTTTGGGTTAGTGGGAGGAAGTGTGCGGAGGTTTAGGGTGACATGGAGAGACCGGGAGTGGCTTTGGGGTTGCTGTGAAGGAATGGCTTTAGCTTTCTTGGAGGTACTGGGGGTTTGGGCGTGCTGAGAGGAACTGGGAGAGGGTCTGCGGTTACAGAGAGAGACTGGGAGTGGGTTGGGGGTACTGGGAAGCAGCTGGAACGCCCCTCCCATCCGCTCTCAATTGACGGAATAGTTCTGCTTCAATTGCTGTCAGTTGTAGTACAGCGGGTGCGCCCACAGGAGGGCAGCACCGAGCGCGGCAAGGCGGCTGGGGCTGGGCTATTGGGAGGGGACAGGGGAGGAGGTTACTGGGCGTGGGCGTGGACTGGAAGAGGCTTTAGGTGTACTGGGAGGGGGTTTAGAGTTACTGGGACACACCTGAGGACAGTGTGGTGTGACTGGGAGGGGGGATTTGTGTTACTGAGAGCCACCAGAAGAGAGTTTGGTGTAGGGAGGGAGTTAGCAGTTACTGGGAATGTTTTGGAGGATGTTTGGGGTTACTGGGAGAGTCTGGGATGGGGGTTCGGGATGCTGGGAGGTACTGGGAGTAGGTTTAGGGTTCCTGGCAGAGGGTTTGTGTTAGCTGGAAGGCACTGGAAGAGTGCTTGGAGTACCTGGGAGGGGTTTTGAGTTGTCTAGGAGGGACCAGGAGGAGGTTTGGGGTAACTAGTGGCAAGTGGGAAAAGGGTTTAGGAGTACTGGTAGGTAATGGGCCTAGGTTTGGGATTACTGGGAGGGCTTTTTGGGTTACTGGGACCAGACAGGAGATTAGGGTTATTGGGAGGAGTTTTGCTTGTCACTCATGGCTCAATGTTTGTACTGAAAGTCATTGCACAGGCAGCATAGAAGGGTGGCGTGGCTGTGGGGAGTCTATCTGCACAGTTGCCGGTGGTCACGGTTCACTCTTCAGGTAGGCAGTGGTAAGGCACTGCTCAGCAGCACCTTTCTCTTTGTGTTTTTCAGGAGCTATTTGCCAAGATTGCCCAACAGGTTGCCAGCGTAGATTTGGATGACGCCGTGGCTTTCAGAGTCCCACAGTAAGGGTGTTGCCAAGATCTGCTCTGGAGCATGTGTCCAGCTCCCTCTCAGAGAGGTTGGTGGGCACCCAACTGCATGGTGAGCAAGGGCTGGAAGGCATGGATGCAGCCTAAGTGCTAACAGTGGTTGCGTACCGGGGAGTTGCTTTGATGGTAGGCAATAGCTGATCTTGGTGTAGCGAGAGACTAATAGAAGCAGCAGAAAAACTCAGCTGGGAGCTTTTGTTGACTCCAACCGGGCGCTTTTGTTCCTTTGCCCCAGGAAATCCATAGGCTGCCATTCATCAGCAGTGTTCTGGTGCAGAAGACGATCAGGATGGGGTAAGGCCACGGGCTAATTTTAGCCTTCTGGGGACTGAGGTGGAGGTGGGGCACAGACAACATGCGGTAGGCAGCTGTTGGAATGGATGGGTGAGCGCGAGGGTGATGGTGAAAGCACAGCGTGTTCCGTGTGCGTAGTGTCGGATGATCACGAGCTGATGTAGTTTGCTCTTGCAGCTTGTCCTTTGAAATGTTTTTTGTTTCCTAGGTGTAACACAAAATGGAATAAAACAATCCCAGCTGGGGGCTTTTTTCCTTCCTCTTGCTTGGGTGTTTTTCAGCCCCACTCCCGGTCGATCTGCAAAGGGATGTTCATCAGCTATGTTCGAGTGCAGAATGTGCTCGGGAAGGGGTTTTTGTCAGGCGGGGTGAATCAAAGGGCTTTAGGAACATTGTTTGCAGGCAGCTGTGTGGAAGCGGGGTTAACGGCATGTTTTGGTTGGCAGCCGGTAGATTTGGGCGGGCGACTGTGAGTTTGGAGGATGGGACAGCTCGGATGGAGCGGAAGTGGCCTGGGATGAATGTGTGTGGACAGAGTGCTTTGTTGTAATTGAAATGCCTGTATTTTTCAGGCACAAACCAGACTAGAATAACAAAATGCCAGCTGGCATGGTTGTTTTTCACCTCTCTGTAGCTGGGTGGACTTTTTCCCCCTACTCTCGGTTGGTCCGCAAGGTGACATTCATCACCCATGTTTGAGCCCAGGAAATGTTTGGGATAGGGGTTTGGTTCAAGTGGGGTGATTTTTGAGGCCCCTGGGAGCAGCATTCCCAAGGAGTGCTGCTTCATGGTGCTAGAGAGATTGGCATTGTGGAAAAATTCATCTCAGTTCAACATTCACAGTGAGGAAATGTAAAACATTTTGCTGCCGCTTTTGAAGCGTCACAGAAGTAGAAACGTGTTTTCTTGTGTCCAGGTGTGACAGTCTCTACCCTGTCGGACAAGGATGGTCTGATGCCACTTAGGGCCTAGAAATGACTGCCTGTGACTCAGAAGAAAAAGAATCAGCGTACAGTCCGAAGGAGCCTGTAACCAGATGTAGCAATGTGGAGAAAATTCTCTCTTGTGTGCAGATGGCGGATGCTAAATCGTTGCCAACCGGTATAAATGATGTAGCGCCCATGCTGTTCTTTCATTAATCAAGAGATTTTGCTGAAGTGATTTAATGATCATAAAGAGGTGTTTTGCAGTGTTGATGTTTTTGTTACTCTTGTATGATGTATTCCCCTGTGTCAGCATCTTGTGTCTCCCTCCATGTCTGTCTCGTGTCCAACATCTTAGCCTCAGTTTCCGCTCAAAATTTGGACTTGGGCTCAGCTTCGATTCCAAATTTTGAAGCTGAACTTTGGCTCCAGGTTGAGCTGTGGTTCCAAACTTTGGGCTCAGGCTGACCACTGAATCCAGATTTTGATTCCAAACTTTGGGCTCGGGCACAGCTGTGGTTCCAAGCTTTGGTGCAAAATTGGGGATCAGTCTGAGCTGGGGTTCGGAGATTTGGACTCAGAATCAGCTTTGATTGCAAGCTTTCATGTAAAAATTGCACCGAGTCTGAGCTTTGGTTCCAGGCTTTGGGCTCGGACTCAGTTTCCACTCAGAATTTGGACTTGCACTCAGCTTTGATTCCAAAGCTTTGAAACGATAATTTAGTCTAAGGTTGAGCTGTGGTTCCCAACTTTAGTGTTGGGCTCACCAGTGAATCCAAATTTTGATCCCATGCTTTAGGCTCGGGCTCAGCTCTGGTTCCACATTTTGCAAAAGTTCCATCAAACTTTTGTTCAATATTGTCGGCGGCAACAGTTTTTTACAAAACTACCTCTTTAATCCAAGGTTGGAAATCTAAATGAATTTTCATACACAATAGATTGGATTAAAGAGTTGATCCAATTTAGCAGTATCTAAAAAATATAATAGCTGTTAAAAAAGATTCCTTTTTTTTGTCATTTCTTCCAGGGATCAATGGACTCCCCTGCTGTTGCTGGTACTCTTCAGTTTTCCCTTTTCTTTCCTATAGCAAAAATGAAACTAAAGGGGATCTTGTGCCACCTGTTGTCTACGTATCAGAATGACAGCGGATACACACTCATCCCCTCCCCCCACCCAAAACGGACACGTTACAGGCCATGAAATGGAAAAACCACGAAGAAATGCTAATTAATCACTCAATTGGGCTTTATAAAGAGTTGTGCAAATTAGTCCAAAGCCATTTTTCTAACGCTCTAATTACGAGATGCCTTGCCCTAACCAAATAACACGCTGAAGGACAAATGAAAGGTGCGGGTCCCGAGGAAAATTAAATATTAAACCTGTAGTAAATGCAAAACAAACGGAAAAGCCATGAAAAAGACATAAAAAGGAAACAAAGTGCTTCATGCCAGAAGTCAGCCATGCTGGTGGGGTTCAGGTTCACCAGAAGTCAGCCATCATTATGGTGAAGTCGTCCATGGTGGCGAGGGCTTCCTAACCGACGGCCGACTGCCTTGCTGAGGGTGTTTAAGCGTACGTTGGGTTTTCAGGGTCCTGGGAGGTAGTGTGGGGGGGGGGTTTGGACTTACTGGAAGAGACTTTGGGATTACTGAGAGAGACTGGAACGGGCTTTTGGGTTACAGGGAAGAAGTGTGTACGGGTTTGAGGTGACCGAGAGAGTTTTAGGGACTACTGGGAGAGACCAGCACGGCTCTTGGGTTAGGGGGAGGAAGTGTACAGGGGATCTGGGGTGACTAGGAGAGACCCGGAACGGTCCTAGGGTTGTTGGGAAGGAATGGCTTTAGGCTCATTGTGCGTACTGTGCAGGGGTTTGGGCTTGCTGAGATCTGGAAGTGGGGGATGCGGTTACAGGGCGAGATCAGGAGATACTGGGAAGCAGCTGAAATTGCCCCTCCCTCCACTCTCAATTGACAGATGAATTCCGATTCATTCACTGTCAGTTGTAGCACCACAGGTGTGCCCACGGGAGGGCAGTACTGAGGACGGCTGGGCTACTGGGAGCTACTAGTCTCGCCCCAGGCACGGCATCTCGGGACTCGAGCGCCTATTCTCATGGGTACCATGCCCTCCGTGCTGTTGTTTTGCCGTATTACAGGCTCAAAGCACAGATGGGTCATGAGCTTCAGAACTGTGTTGTACCTTCAGTTGTCTGGGGGTTCCAAGCCATGTCAGCAGCTCTGTTCTCTTGCCATCCATTTTTGTGCAATTGGACTAATTCCCTTGATCCCTGTGCATTAACCTATAGAAGTGAGAATCTGCAGACTCTTACCACAATAAACTGTGTAAGCACATTGTGGAGGAGACCTGATTTACATCAAGAGCAAGGAAGGTGGTGCCAAACTTAGTAATACTATGTTAGGGGTTGTATAATTTCATGTGTATGTAATGCTTTCCACTGTATAAGTTGAGCCCCTCAGCCAAGTTCGGTGTGCATGGTCCTTGAAGCATGAGCTTCCCATGAATCCACCAACATGAATAAATTACCTGCTAGGCACTCCTCTGAGGGTCTCTGGTTTTTCTCTGCACGTCAATTTGGCAAGCCAGGCAGGAGCCCCTCTGCGGGACACAGACACCCTTGCCATGACTTGAGTGATTTTCTCAGAGGGACTCCGCAACCTCTGCAGGAACAGATGGACCTGCCTCAGGCAGCAGAAAAGGTAATTTTCTAAACTTTTGTGTGTTTTTTTTTGTGCTGCAGCTGGGACAAGCGATAAGCCACACTGAGAAGTCCAGCACCCACTATAGTTCCCATTACAGAAGGAGAACCCAGTTCAACTCCTTAGCATGGGAGTTAAGTTAGGGCCCTGGATAGGAGGGGAACTACTGTGGTAGTATCGCATCCATCGAGTCACATACAGATGGCTCGGGAATAGCATCTTTATGGTCCTGCCTAAAAACGGTTAACCATTTCCATCATCGCAGAGGTACCTGTTGTGCTTACTCGGGTGCATGTGATAGAGGAAATAATCCTTTACTGGAGTAGTCTGTTAATTTTATTGCGTGCTAAAAACCTCTGCGTGTGCCATGTCCTGCTCACTTGTGTGTGTGTGTGAGACGTAACCCGAGTTACGAAGCGAGTGCGGAGTCTTAATCCGCGGTTTCGTATCCCCGC
>VZRI01011497.1:0-42500 GCA_013397515.1 Upupa epops
ACCTCTGGTGTTCAACTGACACCTCTCCACCGTGAGGAGAGATTGCTGCTCCACCTGCGATACTGCTCTGTACAGATTATAGTGAAGAGGGTCACTCTCCTGGTCCTTATTACCATGTCTGTTCTCTTTCCACCACGGAGAATGGCATAACATCTGCATCATGTGGGCTTAAATGAGGCCGTGGCAGGGCTCTCATCAAACATCACCCATACTGTAGCTCAGGAAAGAGCAGGCGGTGGAATAATTGGCACTTCTCCGCAGAGCGACTGACAGCGCTTTACAACTTATTTTCAGCCGGTGTTAGGCGGCGACTTTAGCTTCTGGGAAGTGACAGTGCCTCGTAAAGGAGGACAGTGTAAAGTAGATTAGCTTTTCCAGCAGCGGTAATGCCATTATGACATTCTCTTGGACACTTTTTCCTAGTATGCAGGAAAACCTGAGCCCTCGTTTTTTTATTTTAAGATAAATTACAGCCCAAGAACAAAAAAAGACAAGTGCTCTGTCATCTTGGCATAGTGCTGGGGATTTGTGACTATCCGTGCCAGCTGCCTGTACCACGCCATACGCTGACACTGAGAAGAAAGATTGCTGGTCTATATGGCTGCACCACGTTCAGAATCCCAGAGTGAGTGTAGTGCCCATAGCATCGCCCTGACAGCTCTGCTAAGGCTTGGGGAAGCTTTAAGGACAGAGATCGGCCTGGCAGAGGGTTACTCTGCACGGTCCTTGCAGTGGTAGTGTGTGGGTGTTGTGGATGCTTGCACATCTATAAGAGGTTGTAGTTGTTTGTGGGTAGAAAATGGACCTAGAGTAGCTGTGACTACAGGACACTTGAACTCTGGTGTTTCATAGAATCAGTAGGGATCTCGAAAGATCATCCAGTCCAATACCCCTGGCACAGCAGGATCACCCAGACCAAGTCTGGGTGGGTTTCAAATGTCTCCAGAAAAGGAGGCTCCACAAACCTGCTGGGCAGCCCCCTGAGTGCCCCGTCACCCTCCCTGGGAAGAAGTTATAGAATCATAGAATCACTTCAGGGTTGGAAGGGACCCCAGGATCATCTAGTTCCAACCCCCCTGCCATGGGCGGGGACACCCCACCCTAGATCAGGCTGGCCAGAGCCTCATCCAGCCCGGCCTTGAACAACTCCAGGGATGGAGCCCCAACCACCTCCCATTCCAGACTCTCCCCACTCTCCTGGTGAATAACTTCCTCCTCACATCAGGTCCAAATCTCCCCATCTCCAGCTTTGCTCTGTTCCCCCTAACCACCTGTGTGTTGTGCTCTAGATCCTAAAGTTCCATGAGCATCACGTTTTCAGACAGGGTTCTCTGTAGTAGTTTTTTTAGCTTTACACTTGACAGAGGAAAACCCTAGCTGGCACGAGAACAATCAACCTCTTGAAAACTGCTGCAGCCTCTCTGCTGCTGAGACGTCAGTTCAATCCACTGATGCCAAATGGTCCAGCTCCTCTGGTTTTACTAAGACCTCTGGATCTTATAGTGAGGTTCTTACAGTGAGGTTCAACCTGGACTGTGACTGCAGTCAAAGTGGGGAGGGGGGGGGGATTTGCCTTCTCTGTCACTGATTTCTGCATCTTTGCTGTGAAACCTCTGTGCGAGGCTGCTGCTGCAACTTTATGTCGGGATAATTTCTCTTAAGCCTTAAACCAACAGCAGGTAGTTTATTTTTCTCCCATTCCTTCCTGTTTTGCCCTTCTTCCCTTGACTTTTTTTTTAAGCAGAGATGCTCCTCCTGCTTTTGTCCCATTTTTCACCTCCAGGAGGTGGTAATTCTATTGCTCAGATGGATTCCTGCTGGTTGCCAACACAACCATGTAATTCTGAGGGGAGGAAAAAGTGCCTTATCTGCAGTTTGGGTTTAAAGCAATTTCTTGAAAACATAATAAAGTTTCTCACGGATGGCATTAAAGTTAATAATCCTTAATGTTGAAGAGTGCTGGTTAGAAGAAATGAACGAGCATGGAAGCTTGCACTCCTATCTTTTGGCAGATAGGGACTCTCTTTGGCTGAGATGATAGCAGTACCCAGTGCTGGAGTGAAGGAGGCAGATGGGGGAGCCTGGCCTGGTACCCTGCCCAGGGAGGTGGTGGAATCCCTAGCTGGAGCACTTGGGGCTGTAGTCTAGGGTTGGGGAGCTGTTGGGATGAGGGCTGGGCTTGGTGATGCTGGAGGTCTTTTCTGACCGTGAGGATTCTGATTGACAATTGCATCCTGTATCCTTGGCTCAAGGCAAGGTGCTTCCTGCGGAAACACTTGTCAAGACTTGAGATCCCAGAAAGATGTAAGAAAGGGGATGGTTAGCAGAGCAAGAGAGGTTCTTCTTCCCCTCTACTCTGCACTAGTGAGACCCTCTTAATTTGTGAAGCTGGCACCAGTCTCCCAGGGCTAGTTGGTCAGAGTGATCTGCTGTGGGTCTAGTATCTCTTAAATCCTTGCTAGCTGTTGCCTACGAGATGACTCCTGCATTCACTCTAATACAGGCTGTCCGCTAGGAGGATAGAGATGATTTTATGTGTTACACATTAAGACTTAAGTTGACAGATGGAACAGCTATTTATCTCTGGGGAGAGTGGTCTTGCTAACTTCTAGAGTTAGCAAATGCTCCCTGCTGATATCCATTGCTCTTGTACATGTGTGCCAGGCCCCCTGGAAGTAATTAGCAGCAGGATAAATACCTGGAAGATTATAAGGTTTACGTTTTATTAAACACTTCTGAATTTCAATTCCTTTCTTGTCATGAAAGCACTTGTGATAGTGAGCACACAGCCTTGAATAATGACACAGAGCGTATTGCTCTGTCGCTTAGCAGCATCTATACTGTTTTGACTCTGAAATTATTCTGATTATATCATTCAGATTATTGTTTTTAATAGTATTTAACCCAGCAGAGGCAAAATTAGCAAACAATATAGGAGTGTTTTAGTTTAATTTGTATTTCAAGTGTTCATTTCCTGTAATGTACTTTGCATCAAGTGCAGCTAATTCTTCTGATTCAGTCTTCCAACTGACACTGAAGTCACAGAATCCTCGTGGCTGGAAGGGACTTTCAGGATCATCATCTCTGTTGCTCTACACTGGACACCCTCCAGCAGCTTTGTGTCCTTCTGGAACTGAGGGGCCCAGGACTGAACACACTACTCCAGATGTGGCCTCGACCAGGGTGGAGTAGAGGGGAAGGAGGTCCCAAACACTGCACACACAGAGGGCTGGCAGAACAAAAGCACTGTTTGCCAGGCAGGAGGATTACCTTTCCTATCCTACCCTTCTAGGTAGGGACCACTAGTTGTATCATCACATAGTCCAGTGGGACACATCACATAGAGATTGGATCTGAGGAAGAGATTATTTGCAGACAGAATTTGGAGGCACTGGAACAGCCTTCCCAGGAAGGTGGAGTCCCCATGGCTGGAGGTGTTGAAGAACCGTGTAGCCATGGTGCTTCAGGCCCTGCTCGAGTGGCAGCAGGGAGGGGGGTCAGGTTGTGTTTGTCAGTCTCTCAGGGGTTGAGGGGTTTTTGCTGGGGTGGGTATGGTTGGACTTGAGTATCTAGGAGGTCCTTTCCAACCAGGATGATTCTGTGATGAAGTCTGCTTGTGCCATGCGAATCTGGGAACCCTATTTCCCATGCCTAAATACCTAGTCAAGTCAGGTGTGGTTTGCCTTGAGGTTTATAAAGATTCCTGTCTCTTCAGGAAGAGCTGGAGTCAGAATTTGAAGCTTCATTTGAGCAGCTTTGAGGGGTGGATGTGTGCAGGGGTGGTAAGAAGGTAGAAAATCGGATCCCTTGGCGAAAATCAATAACCCTGCTATTTTGAAAATCCCAAATATGGGAACAAAAGGGAATTTAAGGAAGGCTTTCACCTCAAAAGCCTTTCTGTTTGAAACAGATATTTAACAAGCGACCTTTTCCCCGCCGCGTAGAACGTGTTAATATTTGCAAGAGTTGTAAGGGTGTTTTAGCACAACCATTATGAAGTCCTGTGTGGAATAGGATACCCCATTATGTCACTGATAAAAGTGAAACAATGGAATGTGACCCAAGGGTGGGTTATTGCCACCGAGCGCCGGAGCAGAATGTGCATTACACTCGGTGTAATTGCACAGCTAACTGATTTCCTTTCCTTTAAATTAAAATTGCCCTATGAAACTACATCATCTAATTTTGCTTACCAAGGCGTTTAGGAACTGTTTGCAAAGTAGAGCAGACTTGAAGTCATGGGAAGAAATTGGAGGGAGGGCGGGGGGAAGGAGAAAGAGAGCCTTCTCGCATAAATTGTTTCCGAAGAGGAGCTGAAAGTTACGGGCTGGATCGTGGCGAAGGAGGAGAACACTTGCACGGGAGGCGAACGAACGCTCACTGTCCCCCAATCCAAACTGCTCCAGTCAAATTGGTAACCGTTCTACTCCACATTTAATAGAACTGAGGAAAAGGACTGATGGAAAACGGTTTCTTCTTAAATTCTTCACTTTTGAGATAATTTCATCTCTCTTGTGAGAGGAAAACACAAGGGGAACGACAGATTCAAAGCATTGTGCTGGATGCAGGAATAGCTGCCGGTGCGATAGGAACGAGCCAAGACTCGGACTTATTCCTGGGTGTTTGAGTTTATCCTCTCCTAGCGTGTTTATACGTGCAGAAAATACTTGCAGATTTGAAAAGCTAATATCATCCTAAATCACCAACCCCCCACCCCAATCAGACCAAAAAGCTACTAGAAGGCTTTGGCTCTTTATTGCGAGTTGGGAAACGCGTAAGGCGCACAACAGAATAGATACGGAACTTGGCTGAACTTTACTTGGCTTTTGCCAATGAAAGCTTGCGAAATACAGCCAACTTGGCTATTAAAGAGAGCCCTGGAGCCAGCACTAATTATGTCAACAAGTAGTTTGTGCTCGGTCCTCCCCGAGTCCTGCACTTTTATAGGATGAGAGGATGAATGTCATGTATGTAGGGAGCCGAGCAGCTGCTCCGTTTACCATGACTCCATTTAAGGGTGTGCTAACCTTGCAACAACCTAGTGACATCATCATTTTTCACCTTACTCCTTTCTCATGGGGCATGTCTTCACAATAAGCCCGAGGTGAAAAGGTTTCCTTGGCAGGCAGACAGCCCGCGTGACAAATGTGCTGAGGAGTCAAAGAAAATTTTAACCTGCCCTACCTAGCCGCAGTCGCTCCGTGCACCTAGGAGCAGAGTGATAAATGGGTTTCTTCAGAAACGGGGAGTAGTCAGGGTGGGGGGGATGAAGTGGCATGTGCTACACATGATACTGTGCTGAAGGGATCTGTGTACTTGTTTTCCTCCTCCGCTCAGGTGAGCAAGCAGTGTGCTTGACCCCATACGTGGTGATGATCGTGTTTGTACGAGGGGATGCTCTTTGTCTGAAGGATCTACGTGTGATTTGTGTCTTAGACAGACCCATGTTCTACTCGCTTCAGTCACACTAGGGAGCCCTGACCTTAGCATGTGCTGCTGTTCTAGTATCTTGGCTCCATGTGTGTTGTGTCCCAGTCCTATAGACAACCCTTCCTAAGGAGCGAAGTCATTTTCAGTTTGTGATGATTCCCTCTGGAGTGTAATGCCTGACTTATCGTGCGTGATGTCCAGTTCCTTACTGGGCACCGTCCTGTTGGGTCCTGCGTTACCATCAGGTGTTGGTAAGGCTCACCAGGATGTACAGCTGCTCCTCAGTGAAGTGCTCAGCTGAAGACTTTTAATATGTGATATAAAATTAGCTGAAGACAGCACAGACATAGCTGCATATCACTCCTCTAGTAATGAAACAAGGAAGGATGGGATCCAAGAGTTTCTGTACTGTCTTTTCCATAGGGGATGACATGCAGGTGGCCAAGCAGTGAGTGATGAAACCTGCTGCTTTGTACTCTTCTGCAGCAGCAGAGTCTACCCAGAGCTCCTTAGCTGAGCAGTTTGTGTCTGTCTTGTGTAGGTAGGAGTGATCCCTTTTGGGAAGGATTGTGCTGTGTGCCTGCTCCCCAGAGCTGTCTCACTGGGAACAAGCACTGTAACGTCACCCATGGCTTCAGCAGTCACCTCTCCTGTGCTTATCCCTGCACTCAGCCCAGGGAAACGATTCCTATATCATCTCAACACCACGATTTCCCTACCAAATGGTTTAAAAGAAGCAGGGTGGTGTAAAACTAAAGTGAATGAATGAAGTCCTTTAGGATTAGGATATCAAGATGAGTCTTGAGGAGCTGGTGGGTTGTGTTTCTCTGTGTATCCATTGCTAGTGAAGTCGTGTGAGCCTGATAATACTCATCAAGTACGTGCCCGTGGACCTGTGTACCCTGTACAACCTGTGAAGATCACCACTAGGGTTTGTTAGTCACTGCACTGAACCCTTCAGATATTTTAAGCATCGTGTTCAGATTTTTAGATGTAAAACCACAGTGATGGAACAAACAGGCTTGTAGCTTATTTAAGTCAGAATAAAAGGGAGCGTTTCAGAGCTGTGTGGTTGGGAATAGCTCATAAACGAAGCTTTTTTTCCCCCTCCTTAGGGATAGAAGCAGAATGCAGAAAAATCCCCGTAGCAACAATATTCATAAATTTAGGGGGGAGGAAAACCTGCTAAACAGAAACATCATCTTGCCAGACATTAAGCAGCAGGAAAGCTAAAAGAACCCCGGTCTTGTTTGTCAAGTTGTGAATAAATCTGTTAAAAATAATTGAATTTATATTTAACTTGAAAAACAGGGTAAGATCTTTTATTCCGCACTTCTAAGTTTGAATACACTTCCAGTTGCTCTTAGTTATCTCAAATTAAATCTTAAATTGAGCTTGTGGTTGTGTGAATTAATACTCTGGCCTTTCAGCTCTTTTGCTGAGGTCATTCAAATCTAATGGTAGAAATGGTCACAGGGTCAAGTCTTGGTATGTAGAGTATAGAAATGGTTTAATGATGCCAGCAGATGTTTGCATTCGGCATGTTGGACTCGTAATGCACTGGTGGGCTCTGTGAAGGCACTCGATTATCGCCTTATTATATCTTCATTCTATCTGAACGGTGAGGTAGGGAATAAAAAAAACCCCCGCATTAAAATAAGGTGAAGGTTCTGACTTAAACCAACAAAAATAAGCGAAATCGGAGTTAATTTTCTACCTGCGACCTCTTTAAGTGTCCCTATTGTGCTTAGTCATTGTCAGGGTCCCCGGGGGTTGCATAAACTTAAATAAATAGGCTGCACTTGGCTGCAAGAATTGGCTCCTAAGAATGACTTTGAAAGGCGTCGAGTTCCCCGTTACAAGCCAGAACGTAAGTATTATGTTTATAGATGTTATATTTAGTTCTCTCCTCATGTCATAATTCTAGAAAAGGTTGAAAATAGCCATTAATATAAAAATACTGCTAACCAAGGAGCCAATAAAGAGCTGTGCGGTGCCAGGCAGGGTCTGTCATGCGGGTTCAATATTGTTATATAAAATTGACGCTTATTTCTATTAAAACAGTTATGAGAACAGCACGTGGATTAGCCAGTAGCCTGTTAAGATCAACAAATGATTATAAAAATATTAAACAAGCAAGGAAATGCATGGAATCACGAACCGTGCTGGGAAACCAAAGCTTTTAAACACAGAATTGCACTCTCAATGCTTTTTTAAATCCTTTTTTTACTTAAATCTGACCTCTATTCCACCTCCTCCTCCAACACACTGTTCCAAAAGGGCTTGTGTTTTTCCACTCAAACACAACACGGCCAACATCACTAACCAGAAGGGATCCCAGGACGGCTGCGTTCCTAGAGTCTGTTTTTAATGACATGTTGCAAGATCCTAGTCCAAGGACACAAACTTAGATGAAGGTTGATGCTTTCGTTTATAAGAAAGAATTTTGTAGCCCTTTTCAAAGCAAATAAAAGCTAAAAGAGCCTGTTGTTCAGCTCTTTTGTGTTCTACCACGACTGGGATATTTACTGCTGCCTTGAGTTGTATTTGTTGTCCTCCCTAGTTCATCACTGCCACGTTTCTCCTTGGTCTACACCGATAATTACAGCCAGTCATGATGATTGTTATTAGGGATGGAGCAGTAACAGCCCTTCACAAATGGGCTGTGATTGGAAGCGACTGCATCATAAGTTTACCCTGTAATAACGTGCTCGGTGGACTCGCCGAGGATGAATATGTGACACGGCACAGCTATAAATTGCAGTATCTCCTCAAGTCAACGAGGGCTCGGTATCGCGTCGTGTGGGACACGCAGCCTGTCTGATCCATATTTCAAAGGCTACTTTTATACCTTCTTCCTCACGGGGTCTGTGCACATCAGAGCTACCTGTGCTCGCTGCAGAGGGCAAAGTGTGTGTCTGCTGGCTGTTTTGCTGTGGTTGGAGCTAACAGACCATAGTAAAGGGGAATGAGCAGCTGTCCTCTGGGTCTTCCATCACTATCATTGCAAATAAATAAATAACCCAAACTCCAAGTCCAAAGCCAAAAGCTACCTTCAGGTTCACCTCTGCAGTCTCCTAGAAAACAATGTATGAACTAGCAGAGAGCCCTGCGTTGACTTCTAATTCCCTGGTGCATTTGCTGTGCTGCCGCCTGTGCCTGTGCGAGTGTCTGCGGAGCAGCGGGGGAAGAGGGAGCACCTTTTTGTCTCCTCCTGAAAGTCATTGGCAAGACCGGGGAGGGATGAACAGGGGGCTCTGTAGGAAGCTGCGCTCCGCTGTTTGTCGCGCGCTGGTGCGGGAGGCCGTGGTGAAGTGTGATAGATCTGGCTCTTCTGCACCGTGTGATCGCTCTGCTGCTTAAGTGGCCTTGTGGAAGGAGCCGGAGGCAGTACATAAAGGACAGGGAATTTAAACTCCATCAACCGCCCATTTTCTCTTCCTAATGTGATATCGTGGTGCCGTCTGTCAGCCGGGAGATGTAGTTTGACGATGGAGAGAGATTGCACGGGTGGCTGAAATGATTGTGATGTGTTTGGGGTTGTGTTTCTCCAACGTGTGCTGATTATCCCGGGTTCATCTATCACACCAAACTGGAAAGCACAGCCTCACCTCATGATGAATGTGTTTAGGAAGGTTTGCTCGCTGTAACATCGGTGCCCTTGGAGGCTGTGGACGGACGAGATCCAGGACTGTGGAGACAAACAACTGTCTCGCAAGTCCCCTGAGCACTACCCTGCTCCCTCTTCAGGGGACTGAACCCTGTCATGTGCAGCAGGCTGGGGTGGGAGCACTAGCTCGGACTAAGCTTACACTAACCATGCAGACCAAGATGAATTGGAGAATCTTCTACTCCAAGCTTTTCTGTCAGACTAGAGTGGGACACGGTGGGAAAAGCCAGGGAGGCAGTGATGAGCAACTGGAGGATCAGTGTTACTCACAGGTAGGAGCATGGGGTAACCTTAGCCTTTATGGAGTTCAAACTGTCTCTCTTGTAGCTCTGGTAGGAAGATCTTGAGACCCTGTAGCTACACTGCAAATGAAGTGCAGTTATTCCTGTAAGTCCAGAGCAGTTTCTCTTGAGTCCACGTGTAAAAATGGATGGATGGAAGTTTAAGCCGGTAGTTTGGGTGCCTTTGTGTAAGGAATGGCACTGGTGCCCACGGATTGATTGGTGTTAATGTGAGAGTTTCCCTTTCCTCCCCCTACATGGGCACAGAGCAGTCATGAGTGGATGCAGAGTTATCTATGAGAAGGGATAACTGAGACAGAGAGGCATCGTGTTGTACCGGGTGGTTTTTATCTTCAGTCAGCTGGATTGCAATAAAGGGACGAGTACGCGTTGCCAGAGAATGGATTATTCCTTTCTTTGTCTTCAAATACCGTGGAATCTCTCCCCCCTCCTCCTCCTAGGGGAGATCTACAAGGTCACCAAATTAAACCTTGCTACAACCCCAAAATTGAATCTGGGTTACATCCGTTCTCCTAACGCAATTGCTGCGGTGCCTATCGGTGCTGACAGCCTTGGTCGCATCTCTCTGTTGTGCTGTTGAGTTTTATTTGACAGCGCGGGATGGCATCAGCGTGTATTGGAGGTAACGGCTGAGCTGGGGCTGATCTCTTGGGACCGCTGTACTACTTTACCTTCTTGCCATCATAAATGGATGTTGCTGTCGTTGCCTAGGATTTCCTCCTGGGTTAGGCTTCTTGCTTCAATTATTAATCAAAAGCAGTGTAACTATGACTGCAAACAAATGTATCTCGGCACCGAGGCGAGGGCGTTAGACGGGATGTTAGCAGGATCCGTGGAACAGGATTTGGGATGTAAAGGTTGTGATCTTGTCTCTTTTGCATCTGCTTGAGATGAATTGTTATGCTAGTCGAAGTAGCGTGTTCCCCTGCTGCAAAGAGAGAGACAACTGTGCCAGGTGAGGTTTCTCTGCACCATTCAGACTGAACAAAGGCCAAGTGACCTGTGCAGAAGCTGCTCATGAAGTGACATCACTGCAAGGGAAAGGTCCCTGAAAGGAATGCAGCCATGTGCTTCCCATGGGGGAAGCAGTCTGTGGCTAGAGATACACATAATGAGAGAACACTAGGGATTGGAAGGGACCTTGAAAGATCATCCAGTCCAATCCCCTGCCACAGCAGGATCACCCAGACCAAGTCACACAGGAACACAGCCAGGCGGGTCTGGAGCATCTCCAGAGAAGGAGACTCCACAACCCCTCTGGGCAGCCTGTTCCAGTGCTCTGGTACCCTCCCTGGGATGAAGTTCCTACTGATATTGATAGGGAACCTCCTCTGTTCCAGCTGGCACCCACTGCCTCTTGTCCTATCACCATATGCCCACTGCTCTCCAGCCACTCATCCCCCACTCTGTAGCTGCTGGGGGTTCTTATGGCCAAAGTGCAGGACCCTATCCTTGCACCCATTGTGAGAGGAAGGGCTTCCTAACATCCAACCTAACCCTCCCTTGGCAGCTTCAGGTATCGACCTCTCCTGCCATTGCCTGGGAGATCAGCCTGGCCTCCATCTGTCTACAATCTCCCTCCAGGTAGTTACAGAGAGAGAGGAGGTCACCCTGAGTCTACTCCATGCTGAACAACCCTAGCTCCCTCAGCCTCTCCTCACCAGACTTTCCCTCCAGTCTCTTCTTTAGCCTTAGCTCCTCTGGACCGGCTGCAGTACCTCAGTGTCTTTGTCCCTCCATACTGGACACTGCTGAGACCTCCCTCCAAGTGCTGGGGGCAGTTCTGGGCTGCTCATTTCATTTAGGTCCCTAGTCCCGCTGGCCACACTATTCCTGCTGCATGGAAGAGACAGTGAGAAATGCCTTCCTCAGGGCTGGAACTGATGGTAACCCTCAGGTTGCACAGTAAGAACCCAGTGAACTGCAGAGCGAGTGTCTGCGCTCTGAGAAGGAGTGGAGGAACCCGAGCAGTCGAGGGCTGTATGTAAATGGTTCCTTGTACCTGCTAAATATAACATGAAAAACCTGGGCCTTGTGAAGTGTCACCTGCTCTTATCGAGCCTGGGAGAGATTACCTCCTAGCACTGGTTTCATTTTCATTTCCTCCACCGCTTACTGAAGGGAACGAGGGCCGTGACTCCTTTATTCCCTAATCTGAGCCAGCAACTTGCCTTTTCCAGTGGTTTATGTCATTCCCCATGACATTGCATCAAGGCAGTTCAGGGGCCGCCTGCGCTCGAACCAAAAGCAATTTAAGTCAAAAAATGGACAAATATGGATGTAATTTATAAAGCTTGTTCAAAGGTCTCTGCTACAGCTCACGCTCTTCTGAGCTGCTGCAAGGTTCTCTCCTCTTAGATTCTTTTTGAAGCCAGATTGCGGGGCTGTAATAGAGCTCCCGTGCTTGGGGAGCGGAGGCTGCTTTGTGCTCGGAACAGTCCGAGTGGGTTTGCTTTATTTATAGAAACTCTTTAAGAAGGAGAAATCAAGAAGCCAATATAAAAACAAGTGTAGCAGTCGCTACGGGGCAGCCCTGCGGACTAAAACCCGAACACCTTGTTGTACAGTCTGTTTAAAAGCTTGTCTCGAGTGGAGTAGGGGTGTGATGGGGGAGGAAATGACTGGTTTGTCTCAGCCTCTCTGTTTTCACACTCTTCTAATCAGATCTTAAGTGCTGTTGATTCTGAGGGTTGGACTATTTAATTTTTATATGTGAAGTGTGTATATGTAGATCTTCAGATAGATGTATCAGGAGGATGGAGCCAGGCTCTCAAGGTCACCTAGTGTTAGGAAAAGGGACAGTGGGTGCCAGCTGGAACAGAGGAGGTTCCCTATCAATATCAGCAGGAACTTCTTCCCAGGGAGGGTCCCGGAGCACTGGAACAGGCTGCCCAGGGTGGTTATGGAGTCTCCTTCTCTGGAGACATTCCAGACCCTCCTGGATGTGTTCCTGTGCAACTTTGTCTGGGTGATGCTGTTGTGGCAGGGGGATTGGACTGGATGATCTTTTGAGGTCCCTTCTGATCCTTAGTGATTCTGTGATTCTGTATAACTTTACTGAGGAGGAAGAGTTTCTTTACAGATGTAAAGACACTATAGTTGCTCTCTTTCACTTAGTCACTGCCACCAATAACCCAGATGTTGTACCCAGTCAGTCCAGATGTTGAGGTCTGTACATAGGGCTTAACCCCTGTGTGAGGCCATACTATGAACTAGATTTGTTTCTGGAAGTGCTGCTTCAACAGGATGCTTAGAGCTGCTTAGAAACATTTACCATGTGTTTCTCTGAGGAATTAGTTTAGTTTGCTGGGGATCTTCAGAGAAAATCATACTGGCAAACTCTCCCAGGCACCTAGTGGTAGGACAGGAGGGCAGGACCTGAAGCTGCACCACGGAGGGTTAGATTGGATGATAGCCCTTCCTCATGGAAAGGGTGCTAAGAGCCTGGACTGGACTGCCCAGGGCAGTGATGGAGTCCCTATCCCTGGAGATGTTGAAGGACAAGCACACCATTGCACTTAGTGCTCTGGTCTGGCCAATGTGGTGATATTGGGTCCTGGGCTGGGCTGGATGATCTTAGAGGTCTTTTCCAGCCCCGGTGATTCTGTCATAACAAATAACCCCACTTATTGTTTGTTCTTGATTTTCTTCCTCATAAAAAAACCCCTCAGCCAGTACCATTCATGTGCCCTTTGCTTGGGATCTCAAGAAGAATTTGCAGTAGCTTATAATTCTTCAGCCTTGCTTTTGCTTAGGACGTGTTTCAGAGCATGTGGATGTCCTGCTGTGAAAATACAGGAGATAGATGACTCCTAAGGGCATCTCTGCAGCTGTAAATATTCCCTCTCCCTTCTCCCCGCGTCCCTTCCCCAGAGCCAGGCGGGCTATTCATGCTTTTGCCACCGATGTTGGCAACTAAAGTGTGTTGAAGATTGCCAGCATGGATTTCTTTAGCTCCTTCAGACCTTCCGCTGCCTTTTGCCACGGAAGCCCCTGCTGGAAGGGTACGGTGAGAAGGCATCACGGCGAGTGAGCACGTGGCTGGCGAATACGTTTATCGCAATTAATCGTAATTACGTGCGCTGCGTCTCCAGAAAACACATTTGTCAAAATATTGCTGTCGGTGGAAACGGCTGCGAGGATCCTCGTCAGTGTGATGGGCTGATTAATTAAGGAACTTGTCTTAATATCAGAGTAACATCATTGTAGTTTCTCGAGGCAATTAAAGTAATGAATTACTTGCCTTGCCTTTCATTTTATCTTAATTCTAGATCTTTTGCTACACTTTTTTTTTCCCCAAACAGTAAATATATTCAGTAATTATATCTGATAACGTGTAAGTAGTTTATATTAGATAGCGAGAGATAGAGTGCTGATAAAAACAGTCTGATCACGTCGAGGGTGTAATAGTCACTTTATAAACGTGGGGTGTGATGCTTGCTGAGCGTTTCGAAAGGATCCTGGAAACCCGATGAGCTGATAGGTGCCTTATACAGAGGCTGCTATTTCACACTTCTCCTTAGCTCTCCAGCTGCTTCTGGAACAAACCCTGCTCTCCTAAACCATGGTATCAGAGCTAAATGCTCGAGGGGAAAAGCTGAGACTCCATCTCATCTGATCCAAACTGTGATATTAGAAGCGTAGCCACTCTTCAATAGTTTAATAACAGAAACTACTGGTTCTCTACTTGTGGAGGGTTATATTCTTAAAACATCAGCCTGCCTCCGTAGTACCTAACACCTAATCCCACCTCCAAACCCACAGGTAGTAGCAGTTAAAATGCTGCTACAAGTTTTTGCAGCTTTTGGATGTCAAAGTAAAGGTGTCTAAAAAAAGTTGTGCTAATTAGGCTTCACCTTCAGTTACCCGAGGTAACACCGTCAGCATGACATTGCAGTGGCAGGAGGTGTGGGGTCTGAGTCACTGGGAACATAGAGTCTGCACCCTGAGACCCTGCTGTCTATGTTTTTCTACTCCAGTCCTCTGGATATGGGGCTGGTTTGGGTCTGGTGGAAGGCTGTGACAGTGAGTGAGGTCTCATCATAGATTCCTAGAATGGTTCAGGTTGGAAGGGACCTTAAAGATCGTCTAGCTCCAACAGCCCTGCCATGAGCAGAAACACCCCCCACTAGACCAGGTTACTCAAGGCACCATTCAGTGTGGCCCTGAACACTTCATGTTGCTTAAGGGAATGTCTCCAGCTATCAGCCCGTGGCTCATGACATCCTCTGTGCCACAGGTTCCCATGCCTTCCCAATGGCTGGAGGCTGCATTTATGAGCATTAACTGTTGCCTGTGTTGGACTTCCAAGGTACCTTGGCATGAAAAGTGCTATTGAGTGGCAGAAACCCATCCACTGGCAGGTTGAGTGTGATCCAAGACCTACCTCAGTATTGAACAGCCATCATTCCCATGGATCTATAATGATCTGATCCCCACGTAGGGCTGAGGAATAGGGATATCAGAGCAAACATGGGCATCAAAAGTCACGGTCACCAAGTTCCCCCCCATAGCAGTGCCCGTTCAGCCTCAGGACTGAATGCAGCTGACCTTGCTGTGAGGTTTTGGAGGACAAAGCCCAGGGAAAGACAGAATGCTGTGTTACTGGAGTACCCTTAGGTGAAATATTCCTCTGCGCTGAGCAAACAGTACAAGTAAGGGATCTATTTAATGGAGTGTATTATTTTATTACAGCGAGCTGCTATCATAGGCAGTTAGAGCATGATAAACAAAAGGAGCAGGAATGGGATGGACTGGAAGACCAGCTCTCTTTCCCTTCTATCTGTTTTGTCAACGTGCTCTCATCGGTGCTGTGTTCTCTTTGGTGGGCACTCATCAAGGCGTGAAATAGCTGCCTTCCCGCGTTACCAAGCCATGTAAATTTTGCTTTGGGAATGAGCTGATTTGAGGCAGGGTTCTTCATCGTGGTGCCTTAGCACCGCTTGCACGGGGAAGGACGCGCGACTGAAGCGCTCTAATTCTTTCAGGTGATGCAATTGATTTCTTACTCCGTGGCCCGGATGAAGTTCAGCTTCTGAAATGATTAAAAAAGCCATAAATGCGTTGGGGAGTCGGCGTGTTGAAGGAATAGAGACAAATAATTTGGCAGCCCTGATTGGGGACGGCTAAGTGATGCTCTGAACAAAGGCACCGGGCAAATGACTTTGAATCTCATCCTTTTCTATTGCCGAGAGCGAAGCGCTTTAAGTCTTTATGCTGCCGCTTAGAGAGGTCGACTGCGTCTTGCAAGCAGTATCCTACTGATGTTACCGCTGTCCACCGCGCTCCTAATGTCAGAGTAACACTGAGAGCGTAATTACGCTTCCTAATTACGTGTAATTAAGCAAAACCCAGATGATGTATTCGATGAGCTCTTGGAATAGCCAAGGGTCAAGGACTTTAGGAATTCAGGAGCATCGCTCTGAGTAAGCGCATTATACTGTTAAAGCCAAGCTCCAGTTGCATTCGGTCTGCTCTGTAAACCTGCTTAGCAGCTAGAATAGATGGCATTCGTTTATTTAGCTGAGTAAGGATGTCGTTGAGATTTTTCCTCCCTCCTGCTTTTAGCTTGGTCGTACTTAACCCGGGAAAAGGGACTTGAAACTCGGCACCGTAACGTCGCGCGTGCTGACAAGCTAAGTGATATTTATTTTCTCAAACCTTAATCCTTTTGAAACATGGAGAAATAAATACATCCTCTTATCTAGCATATGCCTGAGACTGGAAATAAATGCTTATTTTCTTGTAGTCCTGTACCAGTGGTCTACAATGAATAATTTGGGCAGTCTCACTGAATAGAATAGCGAGAGCTTCTCTATTACCGGTGATAATTATAAAGCTCATAATGGGAATCCTCCAAAGCCCCACCATCAATCAAGGGGAATAAACAATGGGGAATGAGAGGTCTGGAGAAGGGAGAATGGCAAAACCACGTATGGAAACGCGGTAGGGTTTTTGCGAGGTTATAAATCATGGGGGAGTCATCATTTTAAAGGTAATTAATAATCTCAGATTAAAACATAACTTCCCAAGGAATTCAGCAGACGTTCTTGCAGTTGGGTGCTGGGGGAAGTCAGGCTCACTAACGGCATTAAGGAGACTTCCCCTTCCTAGAGCATTAGGTCAAAGTTGACCTGATGTTGCAGCACTGGGAAGTTACCAGTTCACAGCCTTTCTGAAAGGGTTTGTTGGTTTTGGGGTAGACCCAGCAGTCGAGGGTCTGCAGACCAAAGTCAACCGTGGTGTACGTAGGCTTGTTCTCGCTAAAAACACGAGAATTCAACCTCCATCATCTCAAAGCTTAGGTTTTGGAGTACTGAGCATCATTAAACATCTCATGGTGTGAATCCTCTCAGGAGCAGAAGCCAACAACAGCCTGGCTTTTGCTTGGGCTCTGCAGGCGATCCTTCCAGAGAAGGATGTAGAGGAGCATTGTCTACTGGAAGCTTGTCTCCTTGCCTCAGGAATGGAAACCTAAAAGACAAAAGGCCTCCAGAGCAATCCTTAGGAAGTGAATTCCCAGTTATGTTTTTTACAGGTCAGTTTGAACGATAACCTGAATTTCACTGTCATCAGAGTAGCCTCCCAGGAGCAGTGCTCTATGTGGGAGTTGGGGTTTGGTTTCCCGTCTTGCACTGTGGCCCGGAGGGCTGTGGCTGATGCTTCCTTTCTCCATCAGTGTTGGAGGTTACAGGCCTTAAAAGTCTCTCCCCTCACATGTGGTACCATTCAACTGTCATACTTGGTGACGTTCAAAGTACATCTGTTCACGCTGGTTGACTCACTTCGTTCTCCTTCAGTGAGATCTGGAGACCTTCAGGGATTGTTTGGAGTTGTCTGAAGTTGTTTTTGTCTGTGGGGATTCCTGAATTGGCTCTCTGGGGAGATGAAGACTTAGCTAAAGCTTCCCCTGGGCTGGCTGTGTGGATGAGTGCCGCTGGTGCACTCTGGTTGAGAAAACAAGCAGTGATCACCTTAAAAATCCAATTCTTGCCCTGGTTTAGCTTCTGCCAGTTCTTGTTTTCACCCTGTGGACCTGACCCCCATCTGGACCAAGGTTTATTTGTACCTCTTGTGTGCAGGACCCTCACAGATGCTGTCTTGCATCTTGTCTTTCCTTTCATGTCTTTTCCTGGAGACAAGTGACCCAGTTCCTCTTTTCTTTCAGACCCTACAATCCTTTGCCTTCCCCCCACCCCAAACCACTCCCAAGTCTTTGTCTTTTGGGCAAAGTTTCTAATCCATGGAAATAACAGAGGAGACAGCTGTTGCTCTAGTCATCACCAGTGCTTTATCCTATGGCTGAAGCCATCAGTGTTGAAAGGAATCCCAGTTTTTGAGTCCTATATTCTTGCTTTCAAGTTAATCTCCTTTTTTTGAGTAAAAAATGAGACCATTCTTCAAATTTTTCACCAAACCCAGGTATTTCTGATAGTCAGTGTCCGTTTCCAGTCTGAACAAGAGACTTCTGCATGTTTTTTTCACGTGTATGGGGTATTTCCCAGAAATACTTCTCCCTACATTGGAAGATGGGGAGTAAAACTCCCCGGTGACCCATTGATAACCTGGTTCAGCTCTAGCGATGCCTTTTATTTGCAGTGCTTAGTTTCCTGCTGGGAATTTTATTTACCAGGTACACAGAGTCATTAATTGCACAAAGAAGTGACACAACTATTATTCCCAGAAACAAATGAGTCACTGAGTTTGTAACGGCAGATGGAAGATAAATGTGAGGGATCTGCAATAGGAGCTCTTCCTGAAAGCATTTCTACTGGGTTACAGCCTTCCTCAGTCTGTCACTGCGTGTCTTGTGTGAGATGCTCGGGTTCAGCCCCAGCGTGTCCCGTGGTGTTCATAGAATCATTAGGGATCAGAAGGGACCTCAAAAGATCATCCAGTCCAATTCCCCTGCCACAGCAGGATCACCCAGACCCAGTGGCACAGGAACACAGCCAGGCGGGGCTGGAACGTCTCCAGAGGAGGAGACTCCACAACCCCCCTGGGCAGCCTCTTCCAATGCTCTGGGACCCTCCCTGGGAAGAAGTTCCTGCTGATATTGAAATGGAACCTCCTCTGTTCCAGCTGGCACCCAGTGCCCCTTGTCCTATCCCCAGATGACCTTGAGAAGAGCCTGGCTCCATCTTCCTGACACCCACCCCTCACAGATTTATAGACAGGAATGAGGTCCCCCCTCAGCCTCCTGTCTGCTCAAGAGAGTCAGTTCCCTCAGCCTTTCCTCATGAGGGATGTGTTCTACTTCCTTCATCACCTTCATTGCTCTATGCTGGTCACCCCCCCAAGGTTTGAATGCCCCTTGGGGAATAAAAGCACCCGAGGATGGAGGACAATGAAACGCTAGGTGTAAAACCAAACATGGTAGCACAACCCAAGCGAAAGGTCAGTACAGGGAGGCCGAGTGTGTGTGAAACAGGAATGGTGATGCCAGAGAGGCAGCAGAGCTGCCCTCACAACCACCTGGATGAAAGAGTCATCAGACTCTCTGTACTCCAGCCATGGGCTCGAGTGAAAGAGAAGTTCTGTTCCTGTATCTTTCCTCTCCTCTTAAAAAATTCATATCGTTAATATTTAAGTTTCAGAAACCTGTGGCTAGCGAAAGTTCTAAATGACCTCATTTGTGCTAATGTAACAACCTAATGCAAACTTTAATGCTTATGTTTGCATAATTCCAATTCATTTCTGCTGTTCTGATGATTAAAATTGCTCATTTAAGGGCTATCTTTTGTTTTGTTTGATTTCAGCATTCCCTTTGGTAAGAGTTGCCAAGGAAAAACCCGGTGAGGAAATGGATTTAATAGACACGGTCTGAGGAGCGGTTAGCTAAATGGCGCTGCAAACGCTCCCAATTTCTCCCTTTGTTCTTCTACATATGTTTAAAGAGATTTCTGTTAATTTACTATTTGAAAGGTGGGTGAGGAGCCCAGAGTTTGAAAAATAGATTACTGTCTTCATTAATACAGGTTTGACCTACAAAGTCTTCACGTACTTAATGATTAAAAACCAAAGTACTAAATAATAAATTATAAGAATTTATAGGAGTCATCATCTTGAAATTAGCTTACTGAATGTTCTTATCATAATAAATCTGAGTGGGTGTCTAATTTAGTGTTAGCTGACTAAAATTATATGTTGCAGTCGGATGGGAAAGAAAAAAAGGGGAGGGGTGGATTGGGTAGAAAAACTTTTGTTTGAAGACAAACGACAGGAATGAATTTAACGAGAAGGAAGCCGAAAGGCCGCTGCCGTTTGTTGTGTCCGCTCTGCAGCAACTTCTTGGGCCAACTGGTATCGGTAGACTGGAGATCGATTTCAATTTGTGAATCTGGCTGATGATAGAATAGATCCCTCAGTGATCCAGTGATGTTTGTGGTACCGGTTCCTGGCACTGCTGGAGCCACTCAAAAACCCAGCAAACAAGTGATAGGATTTTGGCCGTGTCTCTTATTCCATCTAAAGAGGAACGTTGGCCATGTGATTGGAGAACAATCTCTCTTCCTTCTTTATCTCTCAGATCTAAAAGATGGTGCTCGATTTGGTTAAAATATTTGTCCTCGCATCCAAATAAGAAACCTCACCCAAAGATCTCTGAGCGCGCTCAGGGCTAGGTAAGCGGCTTCTGCAATTGGAGAGCTTGGAAGGAAGAGGAAAATGAGCTGTTCATGTAGGCAACATCTTTAAACCATCTCAATCACTACTCTGCTGCAGTCCAGGCAGTAAAGGGAGACAGCCTCCAGCTTGCTCTCAGCATGGTCATTGTGATGGTCATTCCACCCCTGGAGGTGTTTAAGGCTGGGCTGGATGAGGCTCTGGCCAGCCTGATCTAGGGTGGGGTGTCCCTGCCCGTGGCAGGGGGGTTGGAACTGGATGATCCTGGGGTCCCTTCCAACCCTGACTGATTCTGTAGCTTCTTCCCAGTGAGGGTGATGGGGCACTGCAGGGGGCTGCCTGGAGGGTTTGTGGGGTCTCCCTCTCTGGAGAGGTTTGAGACCCCCCCCTGGACTTGGTCTGAGTGGTCTTGCTGTGGCAGGGGAATTGGACTGGATGATCCTTCCAGGTCACTTCCAATCCATAATGTTCTGTTCTATGACTTGGTCTGGGTGATCCTGCTGTGGCAGGGGACTGGACTGGATGATCTTTCGAGGTCCCTTGTGATCCCTAGTGATTCTATGATTCTACTACCCCAAAACAAGGGGGTTTGGCCTGTAGAGTGACCCTGTATGCAGTCGCTGCTGATAGACACCACTGCGTGAAGGATCTGGGTCCCTTGTTTGTAAAATCAAAGCAAAACAGCTTCAGAGGGGAATTTCCTCTCTGCAGTTCATAAAGAGCAGCAGAAAGCAGTCAGGTTGTACTTCATCCTTTTCCTTTGCCTCAGTCCCTCACCCTAATTAATTAGAGGGGAACGATGCCTTCCAGAGAAGGAAATACCTTTGGGATTTCCCTCAGGAAGTCGTAGCTCTTGCGGTTAAAAGGGAAAAGATTTGCTGTTGTTGTTTGAAACATTAAAAATGGAAAATCACTGGTGCTTTTTATCATTAGTACCACTTGCGCGCTGCTAAATGCTGTTGATAACATTTAAGTTTCTTTATGTAAACACAATTTCTGACAGCACGTTCCTAATCACAACTAGAAAAGCCATGTGCCTCAATCATTTCTGTTTTATCCTCTTTCCCCCAAGAGCTCCTGGAGGTCAGAGTCTTCTCTGAAACTGCTGATGAGTGAGGTTTCATTACCTCCTTTCAGTGTACTCGTGTCAGAAAGGCAAAACAAAGGTGGGAGGACACAAACGAAAATGAGCTGCACTGTTAAGTTGAAGATAAATAGAAAGCTCCTTGAATATTCTACAACTTTATCTCCTGCTTCCTAAACAGCCTTGACCTTAGGAACCACCTGCAGTTGGAGCTGGGTTTATCCCATCCTGCAGTATAGGATAACTCTATGGGATATAGAAGGTTCCTTTTGAGTGCTGATCACTGGATAGGTGTAGAATTGAGAGGAGTTCAGCAAAGCCTTCGACAGTCTCCCACAGCATCCCCCTGGAAAAGCTGGCAGCCCATGGCTTGGATAGGTATACTCTCTGATGGGTTAAACACTGGCTGGATAACCGAGCACAGGGATAGGTTGTGAATGGTGCCCCATTCAGTTGGTGCCCAGTGAGCAGTGGTGGCCCCCAGGGATCAGTACTGGGCCCAGTTCTAGACAACATCTTCACTCAGTAAATTTGTGGATAGCACTAAGTTGGAGTGTCGATTGCTGGAGGGGAGGAGGATGCTGCATAGAGAGCTGGACAGACTGGGTCAATGGGCAGAGGCCAGTGGGACGAGGTTGAACAGGGCCAAGTGCAGCATCTTACATTTTGACTGCAATAACCTCCTCCAGCTACAGACTGGGGGGTGAGTGGCTGGAGAGCAGCCTGGCAGAGAGGGACATGGCAGTAACAGTTGACAGCCAGGAGCCAGCAGGGTGCCTAGGTGACACAAAAGGCCAATGGCATCCTGGCTTGGTTCAGCACTAGTGTGGCCAGCAGGGCTAGGGTCGTCATTCTCCCCTTATCCTGGGCACTGGGGAGACCTCTCCTTGAGCACTGGGGGCAGCTCTTTTTAGAAGAGACTGAGCAGATAAGGTAGGGGTAGGGAGATGAGTAGCTCTCCTCCTTTAATAAAGACTCATGGTTAAGAAGTACAAAGGTGCAGCCTGGTGGCCGGCTGCCTTGTTGTTAGGTTGGGAGGTTTTTTTCCACATCAGTGATATTCTTCAGTCCTGCAAGTTAGTAAAAGCAAGACCACTTGCCATAGCTATGAGCTATCAATAAAAATTAATGTACCAGAGGGAATTGAAAGGAAAAAAAAATGTACTTAAGTGTTCAGGGCCATCGAGTCACCCATGCATCCTCTGCGAGTGTGCTCTGGCGATAGAGCTGTTATTGTTGCCATGGGCTGCCATTTAATGTTATTTTCCTAAGTAAATGCTCCTGTGCTCTGATCAAGGACGTTGGCAGCAAACCAAGACGCGGTCTTCGGTAAAAGATGGTGCTGAATGGTACTGAATACTGCTCAACCAGAGCTGGTATCAGAGGGGAACTAGAGCTCCTCTTGGAAAGTCAGTTCAAACGCATTTGCAACTCTTGCAAGAAGGAAAGAGTTGAGCTCTTCTCTCTGAAAGGTTTTCTTTGTTGGTTTTCTTGGGGGGGTTGTTTTTTTATTGTTTTCATTTAAGACTAACGAGAGGAATTTTAAACAGAAGACTGATGTGTCTGCTCTAAGCTGGGTTTCACAGAGGAGAGTGGGGAGATCAAGGAAACCCCTCAAATTCCCAGATAAGAATACTTCAGGCAAGGATTTTCATGCTTGTTCACCATTCCAATAGGATGGTTGTTGTTAAACTGAGGGTGTCTGCATCCCTGGGAGTGTTAGTGTGTGGGAGGGTGGTCACGACTCTGTATCTCTCCCTGGGTATGATGTGAGTGGTGCAGTTTAGCTCCCAGAGAAGGAATAAGAGGGGATGCAGTCAGCTGAGCTCCTAAAGAAGGAGAATAAGAGGGGATGCAGTCAGCTGAGCTCCTAAAGAAGGAGAATAAGAGGGGATGCAGTCAGCTGAGCTCCTAAAGAAGGAGAATAAGAGGGGATGCAGTCACTCCCTGTGTATTGAAGTGAAGGATTTTCTACTGAGAAGATCTGGTAAAGAGAAATGGGTTTTCAGGATCATCATTTAGCAGTAGGATGGCTCTGTCCTAGTGAAACCTTGGGCTCTTAGCCGCAGGTGTAAGGATGCAGCTGGGTGCAGTCCCTGTGGGCGTTTATGGTTTTCAAATCAAACATTGTTAGCACTGAGCTGGGGGAAGAAGGAGAGTAGTACAAATGATAAAGCTGACCTGGCCTTGTGCTCACAGGCTGATTTATAAATCTTCTAGGGAGAGGTACTGCTTTGAGCTGATCTTCAGGGTTATCTGGTGTGGTTTGATCCTCCAGCCACCCTTCGTCCAGTAGCTTCTCTCTTACTGATGCGTTTCATATGTGGCAAGAAAAAGATGAACAGTCAAACCATTTCTTCCCTGTAGGTCTTTCCCAGCTTCTAATAAATTTACATTAACGGGTTAATTTTTTACCTAAAAGCTTTTCTGTCTCGTGGAAGGGTGTAACAGCTTAAAATCCTATTGCATTTTCAATCCAGTGACTCCTTCCACTCGTTTTGAGCCTAGAACCTGCTACTGTAATTGAATGGCACCCAGTTCCTCTGTCCCTCTTCACCCTCTCGGAGCTGCTCATAGTACTCCAGACCACAAGTGTGTCTCCTTCTGAGGAAGAAGATCTCGATATCGTTTGCTGAGGTTTTTTCACAGCAATAAATCTTTCTTTGTTGTTCTCTGTACCTTCCTGGTGAGATAACGTTTCAAGATGAGAGTAGCACATGATGTGCAAGGTGCAGCCACATCAATAATTTGCACAACAAGGTAGCTGTGTTTTGTGTTATTCCTTTTTTATTAGTTCTTGTTATCTGTTTAATTTCATTTGCTATTTTCTACTTGTTGAGCATCATGAGATCTTTCCACTAGTCTCCACAATTTTATAGAACCATAGAATCCTCCTGTCTGGAAAGGACCAGGATCACCCAGTCCAGCCCTCATCCTAACAGCTCCCCAACCCCTAAACCATGCCTTGAAGTGCTCTTGCTACTTGGTTTTTAAACACCTCTGGATATGGTTACTCCACCCCCTCCCTGAGCAGCCTGTTCCAGTGCCCAACCACTCTGTCAGGACACAACTTCTTCCTAAAATTCAATCTAAACCCTCCCTCTTGCAGCCTGAGGCCATTTCCCCTCATCCTATCATTAGTAATTTGGAGAGAGACCAGCAGCAGCCTTGCTACAACCTTCTTTTAGGTAGCTGTAGAAAGCAATGACGTCTCTTCTCAGACTCCTCTAGGCTAAACAACCCCAGTTCTCTCTGCCACTCTTCACAGGGCCTGTTTGCCAGCCCTCTCATCAGCCTTGTTGCTCTTCTCTGGCCCCATTCCAGCATCTCAATATCTTCCTTATACTGTGGTGATCTCAGTATCTTCCTTATAGTGTGGTGCCCAGAACTGGACCCAGTACTTAAGTTGCAGTCTCATAAGTGCAGAGTGCAGGGTCACCACCACCTCCTTAATAATCATAGTGACCCTTGTAACATGCTTTCCAACATTCACCTTCTTGAGACGAAGAGACTCTGAGGATCTGGTTCTTCATCCTCATTAGGGTACACAGCTATCCCCCTTTAGCAAGCTGTGATGAGGAGGGAAGGAAGAAGTGGAAAGACAACTGCACTCCAACTCCAGACTCCTTGCTTAAAGACCCACTAAAGGCAACGCGATTAATGGAACTGAAACCTGAAAAACAAAACCTCAGGAAGGTCGGGCACCTGCATTTTTAATGCCTGATATTTGTGAGCTTGGCATTCAGCAAAATACTTTCCCTCATGCCTGGTTTGAAGTTAAAAATGTAAATGGAATTTCCCAGATCTCGAGTCGTTCAGGAGGCAAAGGAGACTCGAGAGATGGGCAGCCCGGATTGCCTATCTGTGAAACACGCTCACAAGGAGAAAGGTCTCCTTGTTGACTGACTCATTCTAAGTTGGTCTGATGTTAGTAACTCGGAATCAAGTGTGTTTTGATTAACCAGATGTTGACTTCATTGTTCAGAGGAGAAGTCATCACATTTCCTTCATGATCTTGAAGGGATCAGCGTAGAACCGCATCCCCATCACTCGCAGACACGCACCTGGCTGGCGATGGATTTCCTGGTACCTAGTAGATGGATTTTAGCTAATGTTGTGGATTATGAGTAATGGGAAAATGCAGTGGAAATGCTTGATCTGAATTTTGTGTGAGCAATATCTACCCGATACCTGGGAGGGATGGCTGAAGTGTTGCTTAAAGATTTGCCAAGCTGCTCTGTGTACGAGAAAAGAACCTTGCAGGCAGCTTACGCTGAAATGTTGAAAATCCTAGGGAGAAAGAAGTTTAACCGAAAGCTTTTACAACGGCAGGAGTCTCACAGCATCGAATTAAGTTCATAAATGAGAGCTTAAGAGCAGTGGAAAGTTAACGGACGCCTGCGTCTTGCAAATCTCAGCAGTCTGTGGCATTAGGAACTCTCCCCGTCAGATGGGACGTCTTCAGCCGAGTTTTTAAGGTGCTGGAGGATCAGCCTGGTTTCACAGGGCTATTTTAAATGAGGGGAAGAAGAATTGAATGTAGGGGGGAAAATACTCCTCATGGTTATTGTAAGCAGAGAAGTTTGAGTGGAGGCAACTGGAGCTACAACCATCAGGGTTTGTAGAATTTTAACAATATGAGCTACCCAGTAAGTTGTTGTCTTCCTTCACTGCAGTGACAGCAAACACTCTTTACCAGCCTTCCTAGACTTTTATTGTTCTCCCTGTGATCAAATAGAGTCATTAAGGATGGAAGGGACCTTGAAAGTTCATCCAGCCCAATCCCCCTGCCACAGCAGGATCACCCAGATCAAGTCCAGGTGGGTTTCAAACTTCTCCAGAGGGGACTCCATAACCCCCCTGGGCAGCCCACCCAGTGCCCTGTCAACCTCACTGGGAAGAAGCTAAAGAATCACAGAATCAGTCAGGGATGGAAGGGACCACAGGATCTTCCAGTTCCAACCCCCCTGCCATGGGCAGGGACACCCCACCCTAGATCAGGCTGGCCAGAGCCTCATCCAGCCCGGCCTTAAACCCCTCCAGGGAGGGGGCCCCAACCACCTCCCTGAGCAACCCATTCCAGGCTTTCACCATGCCATCTCTCATTCAGAGTTCTTTGTTTTCACTTGTCTAATCACTTGTACTGTGTTAAAAGCAGCAAATCTCCCCAACATCATCTGCACAAGGTACAATCTGTGTGTTCCTGGTCTAGTTAATTCCCACTTCTCTCGTGACACTGAAATTCCAGGCTCTTGTAGCTCTTCCCATCTGTACATTAAATTTCATTGCCAGCACTCTGAACACCCAAATAAATAATGCCACTTGCACGTTCATCGTCAGCCTTCTGGGTAACCTCAGGAAAGTCAAGGAGAAGAGTTAGGCAGGCTTTTCCTTTCTAAATCTCCCCTAGTTATTACGTGTTCCTAGCTTGCCTGTCAGAATGGCTTTCAGCTGTTTGCCTGGCTGATGTTGACAAGGTGATTGACTTGCAGATTTCTATCGGACTTGGAGACCTTATAAAAGAAACCTGCTCTTATATTCCACATGTCTGTTTGTTTTTAAAGTGTTGGTCTTCAATTTGTGGCCCTATGGGTCTTGGAGAATAACTTGTTCAGCATTGTACTCTGACAGAGTCAACAGACAAGGGGCAAGCTGGACCAGAGGAGGATCCATCTCAATATCAGCAGGAACTTCTTCCCAGGGAGGGTCCTGGAGCACTGGCACAGGCTGCCCAGGGGGGGTGTGGAGTCTCCTTCTCTGGAGACATTCCAGACCCGCCTGGTTGTGTTCCTGTGCGACTTGGTCTGGGTGATGCTGCTGTGAGATTGGACTGGATGATCTTTCGAGGTCCCTTCTGACCCCTAATGATTCTATGAACTCTCCTCTTGATTCTAGAGTAAAAGTTCTGTGTGGTTCTGCTTCAACTCTCTATCCACCTCTGGTTTAACCCTTGGACTTTTACCTCTCTTTATTGCTTTGGCACACGTTTACCCTGCAGAGACAGGGTTTCAGTAGGTACTCCTGAGTCTTAGAGCGTTATTTTTGGTGAAAAGCAGCAGTGTGGTGTGATGCTAGCCAACGAAAACGTTGTCGTTTGTATTTGAAAAGGAAAAAGCCTATGGGTGACAGTTCATTAGCTTATAAATATAGAATAACTTCCTGCATAATTACAGAGTCTTATAATTTTTATAATGCTTTTTGCTTATTTTCCTTTGGATAATTTTCAAAGTGCTATTATTCCCTCAAGAGCTCTCTAAGAGGCAGAATTTCTGGCTATTAAAGAGTTGCCATCCCACAAGCAGCAGACTGAGAGTGCCTCCGGGTTATTTATAACTGGATTTTATCTCAGAAAATTAACTCGAGAAGATAAACCAAAATTCTCGGGGAAAACGCCTTAAACATCTCATATATTATGCTGTGCTCAAACAGCTCTTTTAAATTTAACTGCCTGGCAAGCCCAGTGGAGCTCTTTCTCTGGTTTTGGGCACGAAAGAAGATAACACTCTTTGAATTCCTCCAGGAGATCATCTAAGTGCACTTAAAGCGCGGGCATAAAATATGAGTTTACAATGTGATCTATTTAAGCTTCACATGTTAGTTTAATTGATTTTCTGTGTTTGCTACTTGTAAGAGCCCCACAACTCCCAATTTACCCTTTAAAAAAAAAATCTAGTACGTTTTTAAACCGTTGTACTAGCAGGCAAGGACAAGTTGATCTGTTCTCTGCACCGTCTTGCTGCCTTCTGGTTGCTCCAGTTGCTCTAAGCCTTGTCAGGAGGATGGAGCCAGGCTCTTCTCAAGGTGCTAGGACAAGGGGCACTGGGTGCCAGCTGGAACAGAGGAGGTTCCCTATCAATATCAGCAGGACCTTCTTCCCAGGGAGGGCCCTGGAGCACTGGAACAGGCTGCCCAGGGGGGTTGTGGAGTCTCCTTCTCTGCAGACCTTCCAGACCCTCCTGGATGTGTTCTTGTGGGACTTGGTCTGGGTGATCCTGCTGTGGCAGGGGGATTGGAATGGAGGATCTTTTGAGGTCCCTATCCCTAATCATTCGATTGATTCCTGACCACCAGCCCCCAGCAGGTTTCCACGCCTGTGTAACCCCACCACATTTAGGAGGTGCTCTGCTGGGGGAAGCCTTTGGTGTGATCCTGCCTCATGCAGGGCACCCCACTTGGGTTGCTTGCGAGGTTTTGGGTACCTGGTGTGATTAAGCTTAAAATATCAAACTCCTGTTCTTTGTGACATCAGTTACCGTTGAACTCTGGCCTAGAGGGGCAAAAGGTTATTGCAATAAGTTATTATACCTTAAGGTACAGTGGGGTGGGTGTATAAATAAGAACTAGAGCTGGAAGGCATGTTCTGTTCTTACTTCGAGGAGCACCGGCTATCAGAAGGCAAGGGCTGAAGCAGTTGCTAAGTGTCTTTGTAAATAATACGATGCGAGAAGGGTTTTCAAGGCAAATTTGGAAACAGAGTATTAGCTCCTCTTCTTCACGTGTTTGTAATGGTAATGCCTTGCATTTCTGATTACATAGTCATGATGAACAACCCAGGCGACCTTTGCAGATGACAAAACTACTAATGATTTCCTCTGGCTTTTGCTTTTAATTATTCACCTGTGTGAAGCAGAACAGGGACTGGAAGGGCTTGGGGTAAATGAGCATGATCGCTTCGTACTGGTGGAGTCATATGGCAGAGAGCTCTCAGTGTTTGACCTCGGTTTGCTTAAGTTTAGATACGACCATTGAAGAAACTAGCTTTTGATTAATGCCTGGTGGAACACAAACTGATTAACATGCATTTCTCTATAAATACATAGAGAATCCAGTCTTGGGGAGGGAGTTTTCCATCCAATATCAAACACTACCCAAGAACATAAGGTCTGTGCTGTTATATGGGCTGCTGCCTGCAGCCCTAGCTGCACCACTTCAAGACAAAACCCAAACTGTCCGTGGTATTGCAGCAGCAAATTGCATCAGCAATCACACAGCCTTCTTGCCTTGAATAAATAAAAAGGTGGCTAGGAAAACGTGGCTCAGTGTTGCCTCCCACCATCTGTATTTTCTTCTCGAAATGATGTAGTCTTATAAATATTTGAAGAAGCACTTCCCTCTCAGCTTCGCACACGACCACGCGTTGGCTCTCGAGACGCTAACAATCGGATAAATTAATAGCAATTTGCTAAGAAAATACGACTTCATCGGTTAAAATATCTCCTCCTGGAGTCGAGAACAAAACACAGATGTTTGAAAGAATGGGAGCTCTTGATTGTTTTCCAGAGTCACTGTGGGTGGCATTGCACAGAGTGAACGGGCTGTGTTTTCTCTCCTGTGGATGACATAGGAAAAGACCTGGAGGTGAGCGGAAGGGAACATTAGGATTCAAAATGAATCCTAATGAAGCCCGAAGTATTTTATTGAAAATATTGGTTTGTATGCCTGCAGCAGAGTGACAGACCTCTAATTTGAGAGATCTAACACCTCTGTTCACTGAGTGAGGAGAGAGCAAGTTTGTCCGTGCATACGTGCATGTGAGCTGTGTATGGAGAGCATCAATGCTGGCCTGTATCTTTGATAGAGTCCTCATGGCTGGAAAGGATTTCCAGGATCATCAAGCCCAGCCCTCATCCCAACAGCTCCCCAACCCCTAGACCATGGCCTCAAGTGCTCTAGCTACTTGTTTTTGTTAAAAACCTCCAGGGATGGTGACTCTACCCTCTCCCTGGGCAGCCTGTTCCAGCATCCAACCTCTCTCTCAGGAAACAGCTTCTTCCTAAGATCCAATCTGAGTCTCCCCTGATGCAGCTTGAGACCATTATCCCTTGTCCTATCATTAGTAATTGTGGAGAAGAGCCCAGCACCAGCCTCACTACAACCTCCTTTGAGGCAGTTGTAGAGAGCAATAAGGTTGTCCCTCAGTCTCTCAACTCAACCTGTCTCTGTAGCCCTCCACTCTTCCTCATGGCCCTCCTCTGGACATGTTCCACCAGCTGAATCTCCTTCCTGAGTTGGGGGCTCCAAAGCTGTGCTCTGGGTCTCCATCAATCTGTGCCGTGTTGTGCTCCTCCCATCACATGCAATTTTACATCTGCATCAGACCTCCCAAACTTCACTGTTTTCCATTTACCAGTAGAAAATGAAGTGGGAAGAAGGGAAGGAGCACAGAAACGGGAATAAAACGGCTGCTTCACTTGTGTTTTCCTGATAGATCCCGAGTTCTTGCCATGCAGTGTGCACGAGGGGTTGTGCTGAGTGAGCTAGCACACTGCCTCTTTAAGTGTTTAACAGTAATTGGTTCATGTCCCGGTGTTCATTGAAAATCCTAGACATTTCATGGAAAAATCTTCTTAATGAGGGAATGAATTTTTCATTCACATTAGAAAGCTCACTCTGACAAACAATTTCTAAATAAAACTTTGGCGACATGACATCCCATATTGGACTTGACAAAGAGGACAGGTGCATTAGAATAAAACTGTATGGCGATCCTTCAAGCTGTCAGCCATGAATATTTTATTTCTTAATGAATCATCTTTGTGAAATGAACTTTCTTGTTGTAGTGTCAGTGCCATTTACAACAAAAAACCTGCTCCTTTTAAAAGGTGAACTCCTTAAAGATGCTGATGCCTGCATAAAATACTTAACCCTAGCCAAGGGATTCAGGGAATTTAATAGTGTATTGGGGTGTGTGGGGGGTTTTTTTTGGCTGTTTGAGATGCAGTCTCATGCTACCAGGTGTGACTGTCAAACACAACCTCTTGCAGTTGCAACTCTGTTAACGATGCCGTTATTCACGGGAGATTAGCAATGAGGTTGATCCGTGCGGCATCAGCGTGGGTATTAAAATTGAAAGCACACTCAGTTCATTTGTGTTTTGGTGTTTCCTCTGTTTATTGATGCTCTAGCACACTTATTTGGTGCTTAGGTGCGATACTATTGAAGAATTGATGTAGGAGAAACACAGAATATTTGAGGCTGGAAAAGCCCAGCCCAGGACTTAACATCACCCCAGCAGCCAGACCGAGGCACTAAGGGCCACAGCTAGGCTGTCCTTCAACACCTCCAGGGATGGATGGGGACTCCCCCATTGCTCTGGGCAGTCCAGTCCAGGCTCTGAGCCCCCTTTCTGTGAGGAAGGGCTTCCTAACAGCCAACCTAACCCTCCCCTGGCAGCTTCAGGCCCTGCTCTCTCATCCAATCCCTAGGTACATGGAAGAAAAGCCAGACTCCTGCCTGTCTGTAACTTCTGTTCAGGTAGTTGTAAAGAGAGAGAAGGTCCCCTCAAGTGGTAAACTCCCCAACTCTCTCATCCTCTCCTCATCCGCCTTTCTCTCCAGTCCCTTCCCCAGCCTCCTTGCTGGGAGGGAACCTTGAAAGATCATCTAGTCCAACCCCCCTGCCACAGCAGGATCCCATGGACTTCCCCCTCCCATGAGAACAGACTAAAGCACTGTCAGTTCTCCATGGAATTTTGAGTTGCTTCTCCCCAAAGGTGTGAAGAGAGTGCTGCCTGCAGCGCAGGTGGACGGTGCCTCCTGGAGCAGTGCCCGCCAGGACCCAGGTGTTCTCTGCTGTCCCCAAACTTTCTGTTTCTCTATTCTAAGAGAATACACATGTCAGCTCAGTTTATCCTTCCTCTCAGTTTCTTTGTCAGAGTAGATTTGAACACACTGGCTTTGCTAACAGTTTTATATCCACCGAGTTACCCTAAAAGCAGAGCGTTTCAGCCTTTCCCTTTTGTTCTGCGAAAGCAGCTTGATTTGGATTCTCTAGGGGCAGCTCAATTTTTATTGATATTAAAAATACCCATTTGATTGCAAACCTCAAAGTGGACTAGATTCAATTTAATTTACATAATGGTGTCTTCGGGGACGGAGATTGCGTGTCCTCTGTGGCATTAGTTTGTGGATGCTTGTTCCTCGCATGTGCCGAGTTCAAATTACAGGGGTTGTCATTCTGCTTAGAGGCTAAACGTTTTGACTTCAGTAGCTGTGATCGTGCTCGTTGTCTCCGTCATCCCCAACCTGCCTCCTTGCTGGTGCTGGGAATGTTTGATGTCTTGTCTGCCCACGCTTCTATCCAAGCAATGGAAGGACTCAAAAAGGTCAGGAATTGGCCTCCTTTAGAGATTTCCTTTTAATATCCACCTCGTGTCTGCTTTTCATGCTGGGGTTTTATTCTTGTATTAACTTTATTTGCAATCATGGAAAGGATCCAGGATGAAGTCCAGCCCAGCATCTCTCCAACCCTTAGACCATGGCCTCAAGTGCTCTAGCTACTGGTTTTTTAAACACCTTCAGAGATGGTGACTCCATCACCTCCCTGGGCAGCCTGGTCCAGTGCCCAACCACTCTCTTAGGAAACAACTTCTTCCTAATGACCAATCTAACCCTCCCCTGATGCAGCTTGAGGCCATTTCCCCTAGTCCTGTTACTAGTAATTTAGGTAAAGAGCCCAGCACCAGCCTCTCTACAACCTCCTTTGAGGTAGCTGTAGAGAGCAATGAGGTCTCCTCTCTAGACTAAATGTCAGTTCCCTCAGCCGCTCCTCACAAGGCCTGTTCTCCATCCCTCTCCCCAGCCTCATTGCCCTACTCTGAATCCACTCCAGCACCTGAGTGTCTTTCTGATACTGTGGCACCCAAAACTGGACCCAGTACTTAAGGTGTGGTCTCGTGAGTGCAGAGTACAGGGTCACCATCACCTCCCTACTCCTCCTGGGGACACCATTCCTGATCCAGGCCAGGATGCTGTTGGTCTTCTGTGCTCACCAAGCAGAACTACCTTTAAAAAGCATCTATTGCTGGTCGTGTTCCCGCTGGATCTCAGGGCGGAATCACTTGTGCTTTGCTGAACATCTCCATGCAGATCCCGTTTGTAGTCTAGGAGCCCCCTGATGCACTGAGGCAGCTGAGCCTAAAGAAACAGCGACACAGTGATGCATAGATCAGTGCTCTAGCAGGTGGAATCAAGCCTCAACAGTCCTTTTGCTGGGGCTTTCCCAACGGGTTTCAGGGTTGTAAGGAGGCAGCTCTATGAGGAAGAGCAAGGAAGCACTTGAAGGTAGTGTTGGAATCTGCCAGGCACAGCGGGTGGCATGAAGGCTCAGCCCCTCCTGAGGACTGGCACGTGGGACAGGAGACAGATGTGCTTGGAAGGGCTTTCCATTCTTGGCTTGAAACGTTCTGAGTCGCGTTTTACTCTTGATTGAAACCGGAGTTAACGCGTGTAACACCTCCAGGAGCAAGGGGCAATGATGACAACTGTCTTCATCTTCTTTCCCCCATATCTAATTAAAAACTGTTAGTTCTTTAAAGCATCCTTGCTTTTCTCTTGGAATTAGCAGCCCCTCTTTATCTTTGTTCAGTTCCTAGTTTTACTTTCATTTCAACCCACTCTTTCAGTAGCCTGGCAAGCGCTAATCAAATCGACTCGAAAAGATTGCCGCTGATTAAATTGTTTTGTAATAATGAGTTCCTGTTAGCAGGGAAGTACAGAGTTAAAAAGGTGATATCACTGAAATTAATTAGCATAAGACATGCTGGACTGGTAGAAGTGACTGGATCTTAATCAATAGCAATATGATTACACCCATGCAGCAATTATAAATTATTTAAAACAGTACCCCTAGGTTACTGACTAGTTGCCTTTAAATTAAATTCTCTGTCAATAATTGATGCAAAGAATTAATGTGAGAACACCTTCAGTTCCTGAAACTTTTTTAAGGTGGCATAAAATATTGAACTGTTGCCTGTCATTAGCAGCCATCCTGTCTCTCTCGAGCAGCGTCGTTCCGCACTAAATTGGTCGAGAAGGACCTCCAGAGCATGAAAGATGAGTAATGGTTCTGAATGGCTGCGTTCACTCCTCTTCTGAGGACGCTGACACTGAGAAATACAGGTTTCATGTGTGGAAGGAGCCAGAAGCCGAGGAGACTGCCGGTAAAGCTCCTGGTCCGTTTTTGCCTCACCTTCCTCTGTGTGAAAATCAAACGTCAGTGCTGCGGGGAGCGAGGGGAGTTATTTGCTTAAGGGCTGGTTAGTGTCTTGAAAGTACCAGGCTAACTTGGTTACCTCGCTTATCAGTCGCTGAGGGTACCCGGAGGACATTGCTTAGTGCACAAGAGGTCCGGCGTGCGGTGGATTTGCCTCTCTTTCTATTGAATTCCAGCAAAGTTGAAGCGACGTTGATGTAATTAGAGGCAGATTGCAGAACACCCTAAATAAGAGCTTTCAGCTCCCCGTTAACAAACAAAAAGGCAAGCAAACCAGCAAATCCCTGGAACGTGCTGTCTGATCGCTTCACTGGCTATAACCAGCTGTGAATAGGGACCTGATGTGCCCACCAGTGTTTATAGAGTTTGGGAAGAGGCAGCGTTTTAACACTTCAGGACCTCAGCTATGATGAGCTGGCTGTGCTGACTAAACCTGTTTAGTCGGAGTTTCAGTCTAACTAAACACAGGAAGGCACTGTCCCTGTGTTTTACCCCAATAGCTAAGTCTCTGTATCTTAAAACAACTTCCATCCACGTCAAATCTTTGTTTATTAAAACTCATACCTACTCAATAGACAACCTGCACAATGTAAATCCAGTTTCCTGTCGCTGTGCTGGTGTGGAAGGTTGTGGTCTGTTTGTAGAGCTACTTATTCCTTTCTTCTCTTCGTCTGTGTTTCTCTGGCTTTTGCTTTCTGTTAAAAGCCTGACATCCTGTGCAGGCAATAAAGCCAACTGAGGCATCTCCCTCCAGAAATGACTGCAACACAGCACCTCCTTCATGAGGAAAGGCTGACGGAGCTGGGTCTCTTGAGCTTGGAGAAGAGGAGGCTGAGGGGGGACCTCATTCATGTCTATAAATCTGTGAGGGGTGGGTGTCAGGAGGATGGAGCCAGGCTCTGCTCAAGGTCATCTGGTGATAGGACAAGAGGCACTGGGTGCCAGCTGGAACAGAGGAGGTTCCGTATCAATATCAGCAGGAACTTCTTCTTAGGGGAGGGTCCCAGAGCACTGGAACAGGCTGCCCAGGGGGGTTGTGGAGTCTCCTTCTCTGGAGATGTTCCAGACCCACCTGGCTGTGTTCCTGTGTGACTTGGTCTGGGTGATCCTGCTGTGGCAGGAGGATTAGACTGGATGATCTTTCAAGATCCCTTCTGATCCCTAAGGATTCTAATAGTCTCTATTGTTTAGTGACTTGGAACCTTGCTTCACTCACTTGCTTTTACTCTCGAGCTCTTTGGCAGTGACAGAGTGGGCTATTGAACAAGTGGATAGAACTCTTCAGTGTGTGTGGGACTCTTCTCATAGCAACTCTTCAACTGATGAGTAGTCGCTCATTTTATGGATCTTTAAGCAGGCATGAAAAATATTTTAAGTGGGTAAAGATTTTGCTCATCTGATACTGAAAGAAAGTAGGGAATTTTTGGTGTCTGCTCTTCTCCCTCAACCTGTTCACTCTAGGAAATGAAAATGACGTTGAACTGAGAAGCTGTGTTTCAAACCAGTAAATAAAATCATAACTGGAACAAGAAAAGAGGACCCTTAAAGAGTACAAATTAACCCCAAACCCAGGTTGTCCCAATCATCCAAAAGATGACCCCCAAGGAGACGCAGCGCTGAAGCCAGGCAGCCTTCTGTGTCCCTGGTGTTGGTCCAAGTGGGAAGGAAAACATTAACAGCTGTTTTCCTCTTCTACTTGCATCTCCCCATAGTTGGTAGCAGAGAATAGATGGGTTTGAAGAAACCCTTAGATCAGGGAGTTTAGCTTCGTGTTCAGCTTCACCACGACCTGCAAATTCCCATCAAAATCACTTCCCGCGTCCAGGCCACGGTACCCTGACCAGCATCAGGCATCCTGCTTGCTCGAGCTTCTCGAGTGTTTCTTCTTGCTTGGCTGGTTCTGTGGGAAGATGTGAGGGAGGTGTTAAACGCCAGGGGAAAGCAGAGTGAAATGAAATTAGAGAACAGGAAAAAAAACCCACCCCTGCCCGATCGAAACTGTTTATGACGAGGGTTGTTTCTGCTTTGAAGAAGTCAACCTTGTAGACCTCGCAAAGCTCTCCCGCTCTCCTTGCCGAAGATGTTTTGAGAAATGGATGACTAAATTTGTCCAGGATTTGTAGTGCTTTCTGAGAATTTTCATTGACGATCTGATTAACGGGTTCTTTCCGTTGATCGTCTGTCGTGAGCAGGCTCTTACAAACCATACAAACAGCCCTAGCGTTCTCAACCGTGGCTACGTGACCAAAACGAAAGGACACGTGAACTGCAAAACCCTGTGCCCGTCAACACCGTGGCTTCACCCCTGTTCTTCCCGTAACGCCGGGGTACGTGTCGACTTACGAGAACGTGCCGGGGTACGTGTCCGTGTGCGAGAACTTGCGTTGCGCGTTGCTGGTATCGCCGGTCACGAAGAAATGGATGTGCTCTGCTCAAAGAGTTTCCATAGCGCCGGTACGCGTTCGATTGGTGTCTGGGTGTAATATCCGGCTCTGAAAACCACAGTGTGAAGGCTGAGCATTGCACCAAGGGTAGAATTAAAACAACTTGACTCGGTTTTTATTTAAAAACTAATTCTTAAAAGAGAGATTGACTTGCCTGGTGCAGGTAGGCAACCAAGTCTGTAAGGTGACTACTGGTTTTGTCCAGGTTTTGAAGCAAAATGCTGTCGTGCAGTGGTTTAGGAAGCAATCGTTTGGAAACTGGGAGGCTCTAACAGCCACCAGCGTGTGAAAATCCCCTCTGGCATTGCGCTGAGCCCACACAGGCTGTCCTGGGTGCTTTTCTGCTCCAAGCTGTTTAAGCATCTCGTGTAGCCTCGGGAAGTTTGTCCTCGCACAGAAGGAGCCCCCCGATAGGTGCGGGGTGATGAGGAGGCTCCTACGGGATAATGCAAATCCCTACCAGTTGTCGTGTGGGTCTGCCGTCCATTCCAGCTGACAGCACTAAACCGCTGCCCCGCAGCAGCCTGTTTTCACAGCTGGACAAATATCCTCCGTGGTGCCATGGAAAGCACCGAGGGTTTGTAGTCCACTGGAATGCGGTGAGCAGGCTGGTGGCGGAGGGGGGGGATTGACAGGCGTTGGCAGAAAATGAGGCAGGAGGAGAGAAGAAGCTGTAGTGTCAATATTTTAAAGAGGATTATCAAACGGGGAGGAGAAAAGATAACAAACTTCAGTTCTCCTGCTACTAAGGGAGATGGGGATGGGAGATGCTGACCAAACCGTCTGTTCCTTCTCATCCAGGATGAATGTCTTTTAATTAGCTGGAATTCTTAGGGATCATCCCCATCGGTACTGTCACCTCTCTCATGGGATGCTAGAGCCCAGTCTACTTAGGAAAGGTGATGCATAGCAAAACCCTTTCAGGCCTTAGGCTACAGTCAGAGCTCCAGTGAAAAGAGAAGGGCAAGTTTTCCGTGACCTTCTGCTGGGCAGCCCTGTTGACACAGTGTCCCTGGGCTCTGCCTCCCGCTGGAGGTGGCCCAGGAGAACCTACCCTGGCTTGGCTCAACATGTGGAGGAAAGCTGTGGTTCCATGGGGATGGCTCGCTGGCACAGCTCCTAACCTAGTCTGAGCTCCTGACTCTTTCAGTCCAGGGCTTCTCCTGGTGGGTGATGATGATGATGGGGTCACGTTGTGCTGTCAATGAGGTGTAAAAAGCAGCGTTCACTCCTGTTCGCCTGTGCTAACAGAGAATTACGAGGGAGCTAAAAATAAAGCAGTTCCTCTAGTACTTGGATGAAGCAGTGAGGATTTGGGGTTCTTTATTACACCTAGTGTTTACTTCCTGTGAACGGTTGAGGAACCGAGCACGGTGGTCTGTAGAGTCACAAAACAAGCCTGAGTGGCGTTTGATGCAGTTTCAAGTTGCGTGTGCAGCTCTCAGATGACATAACGCGAGTTTATCGATTACTCATTTAATCCTGGTGATCTGAAAGGACACAGAATGCTTCCCCCGAGCGATTTACATAACCAGCGTGAGCTGTAAAGGTTTAAGGGATGGAAAAAACTGGGAGTTGTTCTCATCAAGTCAGTCTGAGAACACAAAGTTTGATCATTCAGGAGTCAAAATTAAGGTGATGATGTTGTGGGGAAGTTAACTTCAGCCCTAGGTAGAAGAGGTGTTGCTGAACAGGGAGGGAAGTGAGCAGAGAGCTGGTAGGAGGATAGATTTGAGCTGTAAATGGCAGAAAAGGATGGACATAGTTAAATTGAAATGGGCAAAGTGTCTAGTTGCAGCTCCAGGCAGTCCAAGGAAGAGCAAAGAAACTCTCACATTCACGTACCGTAGAAATACGGAGAGGATTTGGAATGGAGAGACAAGGAGAAACTGTTTGTAGGAGTAACCATGCAGCTTTCAATCTGTTTCACTTACAAGAGGCAATCACATCTCCATCAGGAAGTAGCTACAGGGAAGGCTCCTGAAGAACTCTCCTTTCTGCTCACAGAGGCAGAATAGGATCCAGCACTGGAAACTTAAGACACACAGAGGACACGCAGTGCTTGGAATAGTGAAGGCAACCAGGCGTCAGAGCAGCCTGTGATTTGTTCATAGACATCTTTTGAAACCCTGTGAGAAGTCACTTGATGGCATTGGGTAGCCTTTAGTGAGATCTGGAGAGGATTGTCATGGAGATGATTATCTTAGAGGTGATTTTTTGTGAGTACGGGAGCCAACAACAGGAGAATAAAGTGATCTCCAGGCCAGCTAGGTTAGGTTTAAGCATCTTCATACTGCAACCTGGGCAATTTCAGGGCTGAAAATATTAGTGGAACCTGATATTAAACCACAGCCAGGCTAGGTGAAGTTATATAATACTGATAATAACAGTAATGATGATGATAATAATAAACACTTCCCTTCATCTGGCTGTAATGCAGAGTTCTAATGCTGTCCTCATGGCCACACTCAGAGATGATCTGTCCTGAAATGCTCTGTGTGGCCAAGGACTAAAAGCAGCACTGAAGGATGTCCCTGCCCATGGCAGGGAGGTTGGAACTGGATGATCCTGTGGTCCCTTCCAACCTTGAGTGATTCTATAACGTCTTCCCAGTGAGGGTGACGGAGCACTGGAGGGGGTTGTCCAGGAGGGTTTGTGGGGTCTCCTGCTCTGGAGACGTTTGAAACCCACCTGGACATGGTCTGGGTGACCCTGCTGTGGCAGGGGGATTGGGCTGGATGATTTTTCCATGTCCCTTGTGATCCCTGATGATTCTATAAGGGCAGGAAAAGGCCATTTAAACACCAGCTTTCTGAGAAGAGTTACGATCCTTGCAGTGCCAGAGGTGGGGATGAACCAGTCCTGCTACAACAGCATTGAGACTTCAGTGGGAAGAGCACACGGACTATCTATTCATAGCTAAGCTCACCTCGATTCAGGGTAACTCTGCATACAGATTGCAGCAGTGTGGATATAGAAGGTTCTGCGCTCTCCTGGCACAGAACAAGAGCTGGGACTGCTGGAACCATATGGTGTGTTTATAGCCTGGGCTGCAGGAGCTCTGCAAACCATAAGAGGCCTCCCTCCCCGCAGAGTCTGCCTTCTGAATAGGTGCCCAAAGCGCAGAGTCACCTCAGCTCATGTCCCCTAAGCCCCGGCACGCAGACCTATACCCTCAGCTCTGCAGAGAGCATGGGTAGCCTGGATTTCCTTCCCTGTGAATACAGCAGAGTACTGTGTTGTGCATCAGACACAGGAAAATCTACACTCCTGCTGTAGACAGCATCAGAGGCGGAGAGCGAGAGGCTTTAAGAACCCAGGAGCTGCTCACAGGATGCCTGTGCCATGGCCACCGACGCTCCTGGTTTGATTTTTGACACCGCTTTCCGAGCTGAACCGACTGGGTTGGGGTTTCTTTTTTAATCTTAGCGTTGCGCATGTCTGATATTAAAGTTTAACTAGATCTACAGCTTCCCCGAGGAGTGATGTGCAAACTAATATTAAGATTAAAATCTTTTCTGTTTGTTCTGGAGCTCCAAACAGCAAAGCAGCGCGTAGTCTGTTTTATCCCACTGGCTCTCCAAGGTTCAGGTATTAACATAAATACAGCCCATTAACACTTGTTCCTCTCTGTCAGGACATAAATTAAGTCTGCAGGTGTTCCATGAAGCTTTACCCTTGGTACTAATTAAGGCTTGATAATTAGGTTTGTTAAATTCAGGCCTTTCAGCTGATATTCCCTCTTCGGGGGTGCCAAAACGGGCACTCGCATCCTGTCTCTGCAGCTTTTGGGGGGGTTGGGGGTGGTGGGTGCTGTGGGTGTGGGTTTGTTTTTAATGCTCGTGAACCTCTCCTCTTTGGAGAAGTGGCTCAAGATTCCAAACCTGTGAAGAAGTTGGGTATCAGCTCCTATTGGCATCAGAGCGTCTTGGGTTGCCGGCTTTTTGGCAGAGCGCGGTGGGTCCTACTGGAAGGTTTCCAGTCCGGATGTTAAACGCACAGATGCTTCGAGTACATCGATGCTGGTGCTTCCAAATAAATCCCGCTTGGAACTCTAGGAGATCCTAGCGTGATGCTGGAAAAAAGAGGCTCTTAAATGAGAGGGGTTTAATTTAGCAGGTGTATCCCTGTTGGGGTATAACAGTCAGTGTAGAGTCTGGCATCAGGGCAAGAACAGCCCCAGGGACCAGGAGAGGTTGAGGACTGACCTGTTGGAGAGCAGTGTAGAAGAAGGGGATCTGGAGGGTCCTAGTGGCCAGCAGGATGACTCTGAACCAGCAGTGGGCTCTTGTGGCCAAGAGGGCCAACAGCATCCGGGGAGAGNAGCAGCTCCCTTGTGAGGAAAGGCTGAGGGAGCTGGGTCTCTTGAGCTTGGAGAAGAGGAGGCTGGGGGGACGACCTCATTCATGTCTATAAATCTGTGAGGGGTGGGTGTCAGGAGGATGGAGCCAGGCTCTTCTCAAGGTCATCTGGCGAAGGACAAGAGGCAGTGGTGCCAGCTGGAACAGAGGAGGTTCCCTATCAGTATCAGCAGGAACTTCTTCCCAGGGAGGGTCCCGGAGGGACCTCGAATGATAATCCAGTCCAGTCCCCCTGCCACAGCGGGATCACCCAGACCAAGTCACACAGGAACACAGCCAGGCGGGTCTGCAACGTCTCCAGAGGAGTCTCCACAACCCCCCTGGTCACCCTGGTCCAGTGCTCCAGGACCCTCCCTTGAAAGAAGTTCCTTCTGATATAACAGTTCTACTCTAAAAGCACCCTGCTTGAAGGAGAGAAGAAGCCACATATATAATGATTATCATTAAAAACATCACTTCTTATTGCAGGAAATACTAATCTCACCTTTTAATTTACAGCATTTCTATGTTTATAATGAGAAATAGCATGAAATGTAGCATAGATCATAGTAGCAGTGTCCTGCGTGGTGAATTAATTGGCAGGGATTTAATGGTGGCCCCGTTGAGGCGTGTAACGATTGACAGAATACCCTAAGAGAGGGGATACTTGATAGATTCCACTTATTAATAGGTCAGAGTCATTAGGGAGGTAATGTATGAGCAGAGCTCTCTTGAACCCCTCCCTGTTTGGACTTTATAGAAGAGTGGAAATTGGGCTTCTGGAGCTGAAGCCTCTACTGAGTGTCAAGAGGTTTTGAATTAATAGCATTTCCCACATCAAGGGGGGAAAACAACCCCTGGAGTTGGGATCAATGGTTTTTGGCCGTGTTTACAATAGTTTGGCTCCCAGTTGTAAATCTGAAAGCTGTTGGAAGCACAGATTGGAGCACATCTAGAGGAGGCCAGCACAGTGCTCCGGGGAATAGAGCATCTCTGCTGTGAGGACAGGCTGAGAGAGTTGGGGCTGTTCAGCCTGGAGAAGAGAAGGTTTCAGGGGGACCTTCCTTTTGACCTTCCAGTCCCTGAGGGGGGGCTACATGAAGGCAGGGGAAGGTCTATTCCAAAGGGTTTGTTGGGATAGGACAAGGAGCACTGGGTTCCAGCTGGGGAAGGAGAGGTTGAGGCTGGAGATGAGAAAGAAGCTGTTCAGTGTGAGACTGGTTGATGGCTGGATGGGCTGCCTGGGGAGGTGGTGGGTGTCCCATCCCTGGAGGCATTGAAGGTCAGGCTTGATGAGGCTCTGAGCAACCTGACCTAGGTAGAGATGTCCCTGCTTGTGTAGGGAGGCTGGACCAGATGACCTCTGGAGGTCCCTTCCAGCCTGGAACACTCTAGGATTGTATGAGTTTCTTCTCTCCTGTGTGCATTGCTTTGTCTTCAGCATTTGCATTTGTGTCTCTAAAGCTTCCAGTTTCACTGATTCTGGAGGCTTTATTTTTTAGCAAGACTTTTCAATTCCTTAGGTTTCAGGGTGGGGGCAGAAAAAATCACTTTGAATTTGTCATGCTCCCCTCATCCTGCCCTGATGAGGAAAGGCTGGGGGCTAGGTCTCTT
>VZRI01011497.1:42801-104173 GCA_013397515.1 Upupa epops
GATGATCTTTCCACGTCCCTTCCAATCCCTAATGATTCTGGTTAGAAAAAAAACCTTAGAAGACAGTCCTGAGACTTTGCTGAGACACAGTGTGTGTCTGACTGAGTGAGAGACGTGGGCCATTCCACCATCCCACCTCACACAACGCTGGTTGCTCTATCTGTTACGTGACTAAAAGTTATTAACAAAGGAGTCACCGCTAATTAAAAACCTCAAGGACAAAGATCCAACTCCTTCCTTTCTCGTGAAATCTTAACGCTGTACATTATGCAGCTCCATGTGGGAAGGAAAGACTCTGCTAGGGCTACAAGGGGGATGGAAAGCTGGGGGTTAAGGCATTTCAAAATGTCAGGCAGCTTGTTATATTGCAGTACATCATTCAGTCCCCGGAGACCTCTGCCGAGACCTAGGCCAAAGCTATAGAGAGAGCAGAGAATTTGACACGAGCTTCCAAATTTTCTCTTCAGCTCTCTTGGGCTGCAACCCATATGCCATGGTTAAACCATCAGGCTTTGCTCTGCTGAGACCTTGGGACAAAGCAGCTCAGTATTTTCTTTTCAGTGAAAGTGACTGCTCATTTCCTTAGCAGAACTGGTTTCCCACCCGCTGTTGTCTTAGAAGGAAAATAGACCCCTTTTTTTCCCCACCCAACATAAAGGTGGTCTTGAATGACAATTCCTAGCGTCTTCAAACACCCCTTGGTCTCCTCATGATTTCTACTTGCATAGTAGTGGAGTCTTCATGATCTTATCGTTCAGCTTTGTGACTTGTAAAAGAGATGGCTGTTTAATGTCTATCAATATGTGAGGGGTGGGTGTCAGGAGGATGGAGCCAGGCTCTTCTCAAGGTCAGCTGGGGATAGGACAAGAGGCAGTGGGTGCCAGCTGGAACAGAGGAGGTTCCCTATCAATATCAGCAGGAACTTCTTCCCAGGGGGGTACTGGAGCACTGGCACAGGCTGCCCAGGGGGGTTGTGGAGTCTCCTTGTCTGGAAATGTTCCAAACCCACGTGGCTGTGTTCCTGTGTGACTTGGTCTGGGTGATCCTGCTGTGGCAGGGGGATTGGACTGGGTGATCTTTCGAGATCTGTTCCCATCTGTAATGATTCTGTGTTTATGCTATTCCCTGTATGATCGCATCTGAAGCAGCAGCAGCAGCATCTGCAGACATTCCTCCAACCCCACACTCTGTTTCATTGCAGTACATGCCTGATGCCTGTGAGTCCCTCTAACTACACATATCTGGGCTTCCATTTGACTCAAAACAACCCCGTTCAGCACCGCTGTTGAGAAGGATGACCACTTTTTCCATGAGGTGCTGGACTGACGCATCCACTAATTAGTAAACAACATACATCTTTGAGGTTCTGCTCTGGTGGAGGTGCAGTGAANGCACATTCAGTAATTACTAAACAACATATATCTTTGAGGTATCTTTCTGCTCTGGTGGAGGTGCAGTGAAAGGAGCAACCCTCGTTCCGAGTTGCACATGTCGAACCGAGCGTGTTGGAACGTCGGTTGTTGTGTAACAGCGGGGCGATTTATTATTCCCACTGCGTGTCTCGCGGTTGTACGAGAGGAGAACGTGCCAGAACTGCTATTTGTGAGAAACTGAATTATGGCCAAGTAGAGTTAAACGTTGGGGCCAGAACCTCATCTCGCTTTCCATAAAGCTGTCCCCACAAGCAGCTGAGGGTTTTCTTAGCATCTGAAATCTCTCCCGTACTGGGGAGCTGGCAGCCAGCACCGCTGTAGCTCAGTGCTGTGCATGCCTGGGTCAGAAGGGTTCTAGCACATTGAAAACCTCCTCTGCCATGCCTGGCACCCGGACTAGTTGTTGTGGTGTGGGAGTACCTATTCCTCATGATCTGTTGCATCAAAGATTGCTTGTGGGAGTTCACCAAGCTCTGTACTACACTGTTTTACTGTCCTCATGTCTACTATCCTGACTGCTTCACCACAGTATAAGAAGAGCATTGAGGTGCTGGACTGGGTGCAGAGAAGGGCCGTGAGTCTGGGGAGAGGGCTGGAAAACAGGGCCTATGATAGGCAGCTGAGTAAACGGGTTATTTTGTTAAGAGAAGAAGAGGCTGAGAGGAGACCTTATTGCTCTCCCTGGAGGGGTTTAAAAGCCGAGTAGCTAAAGCACTTGAGGCCATGGTCTAGAGGTTAGAGAGGTGCTGGGATGAGGGCTGGGCTTGATAATCCTGGAAATCCTTTCCAGCCATGAGGTTTCTATGATTCTAAACAGCCTAATTGGGTCATCTCTTAGTTCACCCTTTTCTTTGAAGCCTATTTGCTTGAGTGGGTAGAAGAGCAAGACCAAATGGCTCACAGGCTGGTTCTTCCTTTACCAAGCAGGATCCATGCCATTTTCTTTACGTGGTTACCCCATTAAATTAAACGCCATCTGACTATTGGTCTTGGGGTCGCTGCTTGCAAAGAGAGACTTTGGAGATAGCTGAGAAGACCTAGGTGAACGATAAGGACTTTTATTCAATAGTAGAAGAATAAAAAGACCCTGTGAAAACTTCCTCTGGAAAAGGACTTTCAATCCAGTTATCAGGACGCATAGTCAGACCGATGACTGGGCTGGAACCAGGCAAATTTGAGTACTAAGACCATTGAAAAACATAAAGAAGACAAATAAAGGTGCAATTAAGCACCATAGCAACTTGCCCAGGACTGCAGTGACTTCTTCATCATTTGAAGTCTTTAAATCAAGATTGAATGTCTTTTGAAAAGATACTGGTTGTAGCTCAACCAGAAGTTATGAGCCATGGGCTTGATGCTGGAATCCCTCGGCTAAATTCCGTTAAACAGAAGGTCATAGTAGATGATCATAATGGTCCCTTCTAGCCTTTAAAGCAGTTACTCTATTAATCTACTCCGGTCATGAAAGTGTCACTTGCCCGCACAGATCTCGGCTCCTTTGAGCCTGCCTGCGTTTCAGTGAACCAGCTTGGTTGGAGGCTACTCAGCACGTGTGTGCACAGCTCCTTCTGCTGAACATCTGCTTTAATGCCAACCTGAAGCGCTTGCTTCTTAAAACTTGATTCCCGAAGGAACGGGGCTGCCTGTTTGTACAATATAAATGCGTTGTGCTCGGGGATTTTTTTTGTTCTTAGGCGCTGAGGTACATAAAACCCAAGAGTTTAAATCACACGAGGAGCCATTTATAATTCTTGTTCATTTTGTATACAAATCCATGTGATTCCATTAGCTATGCGGCACAGCCTGTTAGACAGTAGTGAATGGAGATCAAGCACTTCTGTTTACCTATGAAATTGCCTATTAAAATTACAATAACCACCATAAAAATGACTTTTTTATGTCTCTCCTCTAAGAGGAGGTTTCAATTTACTGGCTGGCGTGAAAGTAGCTCGCAAGCAATTGTAAATATTTTAGGTAGATTTGCTCTGATAGTACTTGATGTGTCATTCATTGAGAAAAAGATGTAGGGAAGCGTTAGACGCAATCAACTCAAAATCTATTCAATTATTTAAAGAGGGGGTTGTCATTCACCGTCTGTACTCGTAGGTGGCTCTTCCTTCCCGATAGCTATGCAAATCGAGATCGGAAAGTTAGAATCATTAGGGATGGGAAGGGGCCTGGAAAGATGATCCAGTCCAATCCCCCTGCCACAGCAGGATCACCCAGACCAAGTCTCACAGGAACACAGCCAGGCAGGTCTGGAACATCTCCAGCGAAGGAGATTCCACAACCCCCTGTGCAGCCTGTGCCAGTGCTCCAGTACCCTCCCTGGGAAGAAGTTCCTGCTGATATTGATAGGGAACCTCCATATCACTATGGAGGCACCCATTGCCCCTTGTCCTATCCCCAGATGACCTTGAGAAGAGCCTGGCTCCATCCTCCTGACACCCACCCCTCACAGATTTATAGACATGAATGAGGTCAAGACACTCTTCCTAGCAGCCCACAGTTTTTGGTACTAGCTCTGGTGAAGGAAATGCTCTGCTGTTTGAGAGGAAACACTCTGTTCTACTGCTGTCTCTCTGAGGGGGCTCCTGGATGCTCTGGCTTGGACCCTCCCTTATTAATATTTTCTAAAATTCTCTGCTTTCATAACCTGAACTGGTGTTTGAAGTGCTGCTCACTCCGCTCCTGGAGGCTTGGAGGGACGTAACATCTTTTCCAAGGTGACCCAGTGTTGTTTAACCATGTGGGCACACATGGACAGTGGTGAGAGAAGGACATAACGCTGCCACTAAAAACTATCAGGAGAAAATTCAGCTCCTGTTTCCCTACGGCAGCTTCCCGGAGCCCGGTTGCTCGCTGCTCAGCTGTTAAGATTGTTATTAAACTTTATGGACCATAAACCCCATGGAAACAAGGAAAGCGAACAACTATGCTATTACAACAGTGTCAAAACAGGAGACATATTTCATCGCTTCAAAACTGCGTCAGCCCTGCCTCCGCGCAGCATCCCGGGCTGCCTCAAACCGCACCGGTGTTTGTTTAATCTCTCAATGAAATGCAATCTTGCTAATAGATAAAGCCCGGAAAGAGAACGTGCTCCTTTCGGTTTCAAGTTCAGCTTCATAAATCCAGCTTTGCCAACTGCCTTCTGAAACGGGAGTGGATTTTTTTATTTTACTATTTAGTCTTTCAATTTGATTTCGCTCTTTGTCAGGCATCCGTCATCCCTTAATATTTGCTGTCACGGGAATCTACTTAATTCCAAACTAAATCCGTCTTGATTTTTCACTAAATGCCTCGACTTGCTTGGTACAAGAGAGCCCTGATTAGGGGAGACAGACGAGCGAGGGGATGAGAACATCCCTGACGCGCCGCCGTGGGGGTGGGAGGCGGGGAAAGCTGAGATGCTAGACGTGGCCTGGCTCAACGGGGTGATGTGTTTACTATCACGTAGTTGTTTTGAGAAAGGAACTGCCGCGCTGCCTGAGCAGGCTAGTGCTTCAGCAGACCTGAGTCTTGCGTGGATTTAGTTGCCTTTCAGTGTCCTCTTGCGAACTGCTTTGAGCTGGGCCAAGTTATAGAATCATGGAGTTATTGAGGCTGGAAAAGCCCTCTGAGCTCAGCCAGCCCAGGACCTATCATCCCATCAGCCAGACCAGGGCACTCAGGACCACATCCAGGCTGTCCTTCAACACCTCCAGGGATGGGGACTCCACCGCTGGGCAGTCCATTCCAACGGGGTCAAATTTCCTCTTTCACAAGGTCACAGGGAATTTGTAAATGCTTTAAAAAACAGACCCAGGTGATCTTATTGCACTAACAGGAGAGCCCATGGAGGTATCACCTCAGGCCTGAGAAGGAACCCACCCGTTCCCTCTTCAGAGCTTGTTAACTCCTGTCTTTCCCAATGGAGTATTTTAAGGTAGCTGAAAGCACCCACCTAGTTTTGACAATTCTATTATAGAATCATCAGGGATTGGAAGCGACCTGGAAGGATCATCCAGTCCAATCCCCCTGCCACAGCAGGATCACGCAGATCAGGTCCAGGTGGCTTTCAGTTGTCTCTGGTAAAGGAGACTCCACAAGCCCTCTGGGCAGCCCCCCAGCACACTTCCTGGGAAGAAGTTATTGGTCTGGGTTGGTTTCTTTATCCTAAAGAAAAGGATGCTGTGGGATTTTTTTCTATTAGAGGGTGAATTCCCCCAGATTTTTATCTATTTAATGAAAGCAAAGCAGGGATGCAATAAGAGAAGGGTTAAGAGATGCTGTTACAACTGGAACTCTTTCCTGGCGTGTTTGCTGGATACTACTCCCCTGTGACTGCATGCTGCTGGATTCTCCATGGTTTGGGGGTTGCTGCTCTGTCAAAGATTGGGGTTTGGCTGTCTTTGCTTTGGGGTGCTGCATTTTCACTTGGTCGTTGGGTTGGGTTTTGTTTTCAACCACCTGATGTCAGGATCTGAAAGCAGGTAACCAAGTTTGAATACCAACTGAATTCTATCAGAGTGGAGATGTAATGTTTCTTCTTCCCCTTCTTACAGCGATGATTAATAAAAAGGCAGCTTCAGCATCACCCATCCCTCCTCCTCCTCCACACACGCTCTCCCTTTTCCTACAGGCTGCTAATGACTATCGCTCTAATTGTGAGGTGCCATTGATCATAGGCAAGGACTGTACTTCACGCTGCTGTTTATTCTCGATGTATAACGCTGATATTCATAGGATTCCCCTCTCTGAGTTGATTAATTGCTACCAAACGAGGGACTGTGCTTTGAAGGAGTTTAACCCCATGTTTCGCGTTAACGCTGGGGCGGGACGTTTGGTACCCGCTTGTTACCCTGGTTTCTTGCTCGTCAGATGTGCTCCCCTGAGGAGGGGTTGGAATGTTAGGCGCTAACAACTGTAAGCATCTAACAACTGTAAATGTCTTTTCACGTGGACAGGAGGTTATTTCTCCTAAGCTGAGTGCGCGCTGAGAGCGTTGCACACGGACTGACCCTCTGTGCAGCGCTTGCCGGTGTGATTTATTGGGAGCAGTTCTTTAAAGGATGCTGATACCCTGAGAGTCCTACTGAGTGACTTGTTGGTAAAAAACACTTGATACCAGTTCCTTCATGAAAATTTGAGAGGGAAATGAGCCGGGTGATAGATATCTCTATAAATATATCCATATAGATCTAAACAAGCTACAGCTAAATCTCTATCTCCATGATGTATAGACATGTTGTTTTAACTAGGCCAGCAATTCAGTTAGAATATGGAAATGCTCAGGCCAAAACGAGTTCCTTTGCCAGGAAGACTCGTGCTCTTTCCCAAAACCCACTCGTTCCTTAAGTGGGCTTTACGGTCCTGTGTTTTATAGGGGCCTTTCCGCAAGAACCTTAATTACAACGTCGGTTGAGACGGGTAAGAATAAACGGTGCGGTCTACGGTTCCCCAAAAGTGAATCCATTTTTAATGCGCCATCTGTTGCCGCGCTACGATCCAAAGATAAATAGTTGAAAAAGAGAGAGCGAATTGACAAGAAAGAGAAATGGCTTTTGATTTGCCCTTTCATCGCGCACATAAAACACCATAAGCTCAATCAATGCACAGAAATGAAAGCTAATACATAATAGCGCTCGTTCCTGCTTTTCCCCACCTATTGTTTCAAGTCCTAATTAAGAAAGAGGAGATCCGCGTTGAGTTTAGCTCGCCGTAGCTCCTGCTGCCATCCCGCGCTCAGCCGTACCCGCGCCAGGCTCTTGGCAGCAAATCCTGGGAGGCTGCTCGCTCTTCCCCGTGGAGAGCTGGCGTGGGGATGCTTTGGTTGCCCGGGACAGGGGAGAACAAATAAAACCCTGTGCCGGGAAGTTTTAATCAGCCTCCTGGTTGGGTTTTTTTTTTGATGAAAGGGATTTTGATGGATAGTTTGAGCCTCTTCGGAGCGGCGGGATCTCTGTGGTAATGTCATGCTTTTAGGAGCTTGTTAGGCAGCTTAAGGCTGTGATTAATATTTAGCAAAATGATAGATGGGGAGGCTTGAACGCTGGGGTTATTTACTGGGTATAATTAGCCGCGGTTATTATTGGTACAAGACACCGCGGATGCTAAATGTAAGCAGCAAAGCTCGGTGAGAGGGTTTTATTAGGTGTAAAGTTCAGTTCGCATCAGAAAGATGTTCTGTAAAAGCCATTCTTCCCACCTTTGAAAAGAAATACTGGCTGAAATTATAACACATAAAGCCTTTCTTCTTCAGGGACACACAGGTCCGTAAAGATGTTCCGGTGAGATAAGCTGGGCTGTTCCTCCTTTTCCCTTCCCTCCTTAGGAAGAAAATGAACTGCATTTCAGAGCCATCTGTGTGTAGAGGCTCGAAGCATAGAGGAACACCAGGCTAAGGAAATGAGTGCTGTTAGCGTAGGGAAATAAATTCCACCTGACACTTTAAGGTGACTTTGCCTGCTTCAACAGCAGGAGATTAAAGGAAGGAATTCCATCCTTGCCGTGATAGGGAGTACCTTTGTATTAGCGGGAGCCAAACTAGATAGATAAATAATAGGAATTGTAAAGTACTTTGCTTTCCCCAGGTTGCTCAAGTGCTGTCTGGAAGAAGCTAGGAGGATTTGATGAAGGAAGTAGAGCAGCNTGGTACATGTCCGTGTCCTTCCTCATCACTACTTCCCTTTTAGGGTTAAATGATAAAAGAGACCCAGATGTGTAGAATCTGGTGTGTCTGACGATTTCTCCTGCTGAGAGCTTCAGACACTTGGTATCTTCTCAAATGAGATAGAGGTGGTGGGTTTGTTTGGGCATTTATTAGCACCAAAAAATCCCACCCCTAAGTATCGTGAGACATGGTGGGGGTACAGGTTTGGGNAATTTTCCCAGGGAGAGTACTGGAGGGACCTCGAATGATCACACATGTCCATGTCCTTCCTCATGACTACTTCCCTTTTAGGGTCAAATTGTAAAAGAGACCCAGATGTGTAGAATCTGGTGTGTCTGACGATTTCTCCTGCTGAGAGCTTCAGACACTTGGTATTTTCTCAAATAAGATAGAGGTTGTGGGTTTGTTTGGGCATTTATTAGCACCAAAAAATCCCACCCCTAAGTATCGTGAGACATGGTGGGGGTACAGGTTTGGGCATCGCAGTATAAGAAGGACATTGAGCCGCTGGAGAGGGTCCAGAGAAGGCCTGGGGAGAGGGCTGGAAAACAGGCCATGTGTGGACCAGCTGAGGGAACTGGGGTTGCTTAGTCTAGAGAAGAGGAGGCTCATTAAAAAGAGAGTAGCTAGAGCACTTGAGACCATGGTCCGGGGTTTGGGGGAGCTGTTGGGATGAGGGCTGGACTGGATGATCCTGGAGGTCCTTTCCCAGCTGTGAGGACTCTATGATTGCACAAATAGGGAGGAAGTTGGTTTGCTCTGGATAGGATGGTAAATTGAAGGAATAGGAAGGTTGTTTCGTGCCTGATTGAGAAGGGTTTAGAGCGGTTCCTGTGCAAGGTAGCTCTTAACATGAAAAGACCCTTTGGGCATCTGCTGCGTAAGTAAATTTTAAGTTGGTCTTGAAAAGCTGTGTGCAGTTTCCCTCGGAGCACTCTCAGCTTATTTATCTCTCTCCCATTTAGTGCAGATCAACCGTAGTCAAGAATTCAGCAAATCTGATAGAATTGTAAATGAAACGATGCCCTAAAAGTCTTGGGTTCTGATCGGGGCTCTGCCCCCCTCATCTTCACGATTCCTCCTTTGAAAGTTAGTTGTAGGAAGGAAACGAAGGAGTCCTGGTGTCGCTGCTTTCTCTCAGCTTTATCACATCTGTAACTCCTCCTCTGCTGATCGTGGTAGTAATTCCAGAGAGCACTTTCTGCCTCCTTTCCTGCAATCCGTGTGGGAATAACGCACTTGTGTTGTGTCTGATCTCAGGTTGCCTTTATTATGCAAAAGCCGTGAGCAGCTCGGAGAAATCCTAGTGGAACATATTAACAAAAGCTTGTACAATTACTCTTTACTGACTTTCAAACCACGCTGGCGTTGTCCTCCGCCGCGGCGAACGTGTCTTGCTGTTGTTTTATGTTGTTGCTGTTGTTTAATTGTGGGAGAAACAAGTTTTTCTTCGCGCCTGCTCTGTCTCATTGTTATTCTCCTCCTCGTACTCCCTTTCTTCTTTCCTCTTGTTTTCACTTGTAGTCAACACACTGGAGGGAAGGGAGGCTGTCCAGAGAGACCCTGCCAGGCTCGAGAAGTGAGCTGTGCAAACTGCAGCAAGTTCAGCAAGTGCAAGGTTCTGCACTTGGATTGAGGCAATCCCATGCACCAGTACAGATTGGGGGGATTAAGGACTGAAGACAGTCCTGATGAGAAGGATTTGGGGGTGAGGGAGGAGCAGAAGTTGAACAGAAGCTGCCAGTGTGTGTTTGCAGCCCAGAAAGCCAGCTGTGTCCTGGGCTGCAGCGAAAGAAGCAGTGACAGTCAGTCGAGGGAGGGGATTCTCTCCCTCTGCTCTGCACTGGGGAGGCTCCGCCTGGAGTACTGTGTCTGTTTCTGGAGTCCCCAACTGAAGAAGGACAGAGTGCTCCTGGAGGAGAGCAACTCAAATGCTCAGAGTGCTGGAGACCTCCCTATGAGGACAGGCTGAGCAAGTTGGGGTGGTTCAGCCTGGAGAAGAGAAGGCGTGTGTGTACGAGTTTCCCTGGGTATTGCAAGTCCTCAGAGTATTTTTCACACCAATCCTAACTTTAAGAGAACTCAAAAACGAGTCGGTGCTCAGGCTTGGGTGCAGTAACAGTGTGAGTGCGGGTGCATGCATTTCAGCTTGTGTTAACTCCAGTCAGGAGCTGAAGAGAGGATGCTAATCGCTCTGCCCTCTGGTTATCGATGGTGGATGATCCTACAAATGCATCTGCTCCCTGAAATATTCAGCGTACGCGTGTTTCAGTAAACACAGGAGCTGCGTGGCAGTGGCTGCGGACCTGTGCCGGTGCCTGCCGCTTGTTTCTGCCTTCAGAATCTTCCTGCTTTGAAGTAAATCACCGATTTTGCTACAGATGTCTTAGCGCTACAGAGAGCTGGTAAAGTAATTGTAGCTGCTTCCAAAAGAGATGAAAAATGAGAATTCCCGAGAAAAGGTTTTGACATCTGCTGAAAAGATAATAACGGTGTAGGCTACCAGGAGGAGAGAGCTGTACTCTTCCCTTTGAGTTTGATCACTTATTTTATACCTGCGCGTTCCTTCCTCTTTAATGTTCACATATAAAATTCAGTTAAATGTTGTTCCGAAAGAGCTGCAGGCAAACTCCTCTGAAAATACCAAGATAATGAACTTGAACCTGAGCTTTCTCCATCAAAGAAATCATTACAGACAATGTGGTTTTAGCTTTTGGCTTGATTCGGTTGAAATCCTCCTCTTTTTTTTCATCGCCGGCAAGACGAAAGCGCATCTCGAGGAGGAGGAGGAGGAGGAGGAGGGTGTTTGTTAAATCAATACCGACCCGTTGGTATCGCACGAGGAATTGCCTTGCTGCTTTTCAAATTGCTCTCCGAAATACCTGAGTAGGCATAATGTCAAGAATGGAAATAATCAAAGTGTATTTAAGACTCGCTTTAAAACTCCAGCTAAAGAGGAGGGCTGTGTTTCTTTGCAGGCAGTTTAAGGCCGTCGGTTGAAACGCGCCTCTTTAAATCCGTCTTTTTCAAAGCGATTCGGAGCTGCGGAGTATTTGCATAGCCAAGGAGTGAACTTTTTTGTCCTCGGCGTTTAAGTTTTCTAGCAGTTCTGTGTTTTAGCAGACTCGAGTGCCTCATAAAAAGCAAATAGGCACATTTTCGGTTCCTAGGTACTGAATATTTTCCCTTCTGCTGGCTTTGTTTTTATAACTCGAATTTATTTTCAAAAGAAAAAAAGGGGTAGAAAGTGAGAAACAGTAGAAATGAATGGAAGGCTCAGGAACAGGTCCTCAAATGGGCTCTTCACAGCCCGGTAGATCATAGAATCGTTAGGGATCGGAAGGGACCTCGAAAGGTCATCTCGTTCAATCCCCCTGCCACAGCAGGATCACCCAGACCAAGTCACACAGGAACACAGCCAGGTGGGTCTGGAACGTCTCCAGACAAGGAGACTCCACAACCCCCGTAGGCAGCCTGTTCCAGTGCTCTGGTAACCTCCCTGCGAAGAAGTTCCTGCAATATTGATATGGANTTCTGGAACTGAGGAGCCCAGGACTGGACACAGTACTCCAGATGCAGTCTCACCAGTGCAGAGTAGAGGGGGAGCAGACACTGTCAAACATCACAATAAATACACTGTGATGGTGGAGAGGAGGTGAGCTGGGGCGCGAGCACACTGGCTTCATGGAGCCTGCCCTTTGCTGCCTAAACTTGACTGCAGCACTGCCAGCTGATTTTGGGAGTGACCAGGATTCAGAAGGTCAAATGTTTGCTCTAACAAAACCACTTCCATCTTCACCAGTCAACAGCTACAGGGGGCTCTCTCTCAGAGGCTGTTTGCGAATGCTGAGACTCCAGGCTTGGTCTTACTTGCACGGAACTCCCCTGTAGGAAGGATTTGACTCTTATTCCTCATGCAATGCCCAACAATCTCTGACCTTGAAAGCAAAATGCAGGAGCTCTTGTTTAATCGTGATACACCCTGAGTAAAACCATAGAGTAGCCTTGTGAAATCAGCAGCATTCAAAAGCAAAGCGCTATCTGTGTAGCTGTGGATGAGCTTGGAGGCTGCGTTGGGCTTGTTTGTTAGCTACACTAATTGCACTGAAGCCATCAAGAGGCACTGAGCGTGCTGCCAAGGATTAAAAATGATCACACCAAACTGTGGTACAACTAACCCATCTCCTGCGTCCTGGGGTGCCTGGTGCTGCATTCACCCCCCGCAGAACACCCCAGGGGAACCTTCTGCCGCCTCTCTCTGTCGGGGGCTGGTCTTAGGCTGAGCAGAGCTCCACAGACAACATTTGTGGCTGTGCTAGCAAACCCGGATCACAAAAGGCAGGCAAACACCCTTGGTTTTCAAAACTAAGCTAGTTTCTACGCTCTCGCATGGTCTATTAATGCTCCAAGCAATTAATGTCACCTCTATTTTGTTTGTATTGATTCTCAGCTTGCTCATTCTCTCAGGCCTCGCTCTGTGCCAAGTCTGGGCTAGCCTTTCTTCAGCTTGACTCGGTCAAAAAGGAGACGGAATGTTTGCGGGGAACAGCAGTTAGGATGATGGAGAGTTGTTTGCAGTGATAACCTGTGGTCCCTTAGTAAGTTCCTCTTAGCCCCACCACCGCTCCTCGGGGCCTGTTGGTAGATACCTGTCTGAATTCGTAAGAGGAAGCAATCTGTTTGTTGTGAACATCAAATCACTCCTTTAGGTCTGGAGTTTATGATCAAAAACCACGGATCTTCACAGGTTTGTGGGTTGGAAGGGACCTCAGGGATCACCCAGTCCAACCTCTTCAAGCAGGATCCAGTTGAAATGAGCTGGCACAGAACCCCATCCAGCTGAGCCTTAACACTGTCTACGGCTGAGCAGTCCCCCACTGCCCTTGGAAGACCTTTCCACTATCTGACAGCGCTCAGTGTGAATAGCTTTACTCTCAAATCCAGTGGGAATCTCTCCTGGAGCATCTTGTAACCATTCCCCTTGGTCCTTTCTACAGGACTCCTTGTGAAAATGGAGTCTCCATCCTCCTGGGAGCCACCCTGGATGGACTGGAGCATCGCAGTAAGGTCCCCCCTGAGCCTTCTCTTCTCAAGTCTGAACAGCCGCAGTTCTCTCCACCTCTGTTCGCATGGGAGGTGTGTTCTGTGCAATCCAGGCAGATCTGGAACATCTCCAGAGAGGAAGACCCCACCACCACTGGGCAGCCCCTTCCAGGGCTCGGTCACCCCCACTGGGAAGAAGTTTCTTCTCCTCTTGATGTGGAACCTCCTCTGTTCCAGCTGCCACTCGGACCCCTTGTCCTAGCACTGGGTGCTCTTGAGCAGAGCCCAGCTCCATCCTCCTGACACCCACCATTTCCATAGTGATCAACAGTCATGGGATCACCCCTCAGGCTCCTTTTTCCCAGCTCCCTCAGCCTTTCCTCATGAGGGAGAAGACTGTAGATTAGTTCCCCCCATCCTTCCCAACTTTGGTCACATCCTTGCACCTAGAAGTAAACATATATTGTAGGGACCGATATTGCTTCGTGTTACTCATGAGGCAACGTGGCCTTTGCAGCTTACCTTCACACTATGTGTAGAAACAACACTGTGCCCACCTGTACGTGACCTCAAGGGTTTGTTTATCCTGATTTATGAGATCCCGTGCACACGACAGGGAAGCAAAATAAATATGCAAAGTGTCAGTAGACTTTTAATGGAGTTAGCCGGGGTTTCTTCACTGAAGCTGACCTTGAAATCGCTTTTCATGCACAAGTCAAAATATGGAAATGAAGATCTCAAAGTGACAGCTCCAAACATGCCTGTAGTTTGTAAAGTTCTTGCCAAAGCCATGGCAATTTCGTGTTCTACAAAGGCCATTCATCAGCCTCAGAGACTGCGGGCGGCAAAGCGGAGAGCAATGACATCGCTCCAATGCTCGGGGTGAGATAGAATCATAGAACCCTTAGGGATCGGAAGGCACCTCAAAAAATCATCCAGTCCAATCCCCCTGCCACAGCAGGATCACCCAGACCCAGTCACACAGGAACACAGCCAGGAGGGTCTGGAACATCTCCAGAGAAGGAGACTCCACAACCCCCTGGGCAGCCTGTTCCAGTGCTCCGGTACCCTCCCTGGGAAGAAGTTCCTGCTGATACTGATAGGGAACCTCCTCTGTTCCAGCTGGCACCCACTGCCCCTTCTCCTATCACCAGATGACCTTGAGAAGAGCCTGGCTCCATCCTCCTGACACCCACCCCTCACAGATTTATAGATATTAATGAGGTCCCCCCTCAGCCTCCTGTTCTCCAAGCTCAAGAGCCCCAGCTCCCTCAGCCTTTCCTCATCAGGGAGCTGCTCTACTTCCTTCATCATCTTTGTTGCTCTATGCTGGACACCCTCCAGCAGCTCTGTGTCCTTCTGGAACTGAGGGGCCCAGAACTGGACACAGTACTCCTGATGTGGTCTCAGCAGTGCAGAGTAGAGTGAGAGAAGTACCTCCCTTGATCTGCTAACCATTCCCCTTCTGGTTCCCCCCAGGATGCTGTTGGCCCTCTTGACCACAAGAGCACATTGCTGGACCCCCAGGTCCCTTTCTCCTCCACTGCTTTCTGGTCAAAGCATTAAATTCCTCTTCAGAACAGCGAGGAATCTCCCAAAATCTACTCGGGAAATGTGCGACCATACTGCCAGTCCAGCTTCCAGTTCCCTAATGAAACCAAAAGCTAATCTGCTATCTCAACTTGATTGATAGGTACCTGATTTCCTTTAATTGCATTTGTTCAGAGGTGGCAAAATGAGGGGGACAACCTATTCCTCCGAATCAAAACAAGCAACGTTTGGGGCACCCACCCAGCTCCTCTTTCCTAAATGGTTCTAGTACTCTAAACCCCTTTAAAATATTTCTGCTGGCTGCGTTTACGTGTCAAACACTCCTAGTAGCACGTTCATCTCGTATTTTGCCTCTTGATTTCCCTGTGCTCCCATTCACCCAGCACTGCTTCTAGCGGTTTTCAGTCCCAGCTCAAAAGTCCTCCGTAATATTGAGGCCAGTAAGTGTTTCCCTCTCGACCCTCTGTCATGGTTCGCAGCGTCAAAAGATGAGTGCCGTCCCCGTCTCCAGCAACGACGGTGGGTTTGGCACAGAAACCTCTTCTGGAATTGTTGCGGACAGATAACGCGGCCGATACACTGGGACGATGAACAGATGAGTAGGAAATAGCTGGGTTCGCGGCGTTAAATCTGTTGTGGGGATGAAGAGAAAAATTCAGGCTAAACATTTGGCTGTGCGGGAGATTAGGAGCCCGTTAAAATGAACGCCACGAGCGCTAAGAAGCCATCGGGGACGTGGGGTGTGTTGGTTTGATGTTGTTTTTCTGCTTATCCTAGTTTGCTCTCCTCTGCAGCTGTATGGCTATGCCAGCCCAAAGCCCCTGAGACCGAGCTTTAGCCGCTGCTCCTCTGTAACTGCATCATTACCTCACTCCAAACAAAGTCCCTTTTTTTTTTGTCAATAGAGGATGAAAACATTATTGGATTCGGGAGCTCATTGCAGGCCTGCGTGCAGCTGGGGATGAGGAGGATAGATTTATGAAATGGACCATTTCAAATGGCATTATCTTCCCACAGCGAGGTACACCTTCCATAAATCACGGGAGAGCACTTGGGAAGGCAAGCGGTTGGCGTTCCTGCCCTGGATTGTATTTGCATCCTCCACAACCTGGTCTTGGGGCAGTGAGGAGAAGCCTCTTGTTTGTGTTTGTTCTTCCCTAATAATTAGGGTACTTTATTTTAGAGCTACAGGAAAACTCAGAGAGCAGTTTTGGAACCGGCTTTGCTAGATGAATGTTTGCCTTCTGTATAGCTGGGGATGCACACTGAGTCATAGAGTCATCAGGGATCATAAGGGACCTCGAAAGACCATCCAGTCCAGTCCCCCTGCCACAGCAAGATCACCCAGACCGAGTCCAGAGGGGGTTCAAACATCTCCAGAGAAGCAGACCCCAGAAACCCCCCGGACAGCCCCCTCCATCACCCTCACTGGGAAGAAGTTATAGAATCACAGAATCGGTCGGGGTAGGAAAGGGACCACAGGATCATCCAGTTCCACCCTCCCCTGCCATGGGCAGGGATACCCCACCCTAGAGCAGGCTGGCCAGAGCCTCATCCAGCCCAGCCTTAAACACCTCCAGGGATGGGGCCCCAACCACTTGCCTGAGCAACCCATTTCAGGCTCTCCCCACTCTCACGGTGAAGAACTTCCTCCTCACATCCAGTCTAAATCTCCCCATCTCCCTCACTTTTCTAGCCGGGATACGTAGCCAACCGTTTCTTCTGTTCTCCCAATGATGTGGGGCACTCCCTCCGCTTCGTTATCTAGCAGGAGTCAACTGGGAAGAAGAGTTTACGTGTAGACCACAGACTTTCTCATTTTTGAGGTCATTTACGGGTATTTTTGCTGCTTAAACTCCAAGACCCTATTTTTACCCCGTTAATAAACACGCCTGTGCTGTGTGAACTCCCCCACATCCCTAGGTCATCCTGGGTGGGAAGAGACTTCTTTCTGTGTTGTCAGTAGTTTTTTCCTGTGTTTTCACAACCCAGTATTGCAATAATTTTACCAGGGGGCCCGATGCCACTTGGGATAAGTGGGGGTCTCTATTAAACCTGTAACTAGCCCGATGCGAAAAGTCAACATTTATTACACGGTGGGATTTGTGCAGATACTTGGGAATCATCTCTTCGCTCTGGAGAGGAAACTTTAGCGAGGGCCATGAACCAGCACCTTGTCATTACCTGTAATAAGCCCAGGAGAAAGACCTTGATTTGGGGAGACGGTGTTTTGACCAGAATTGATAGAAAGGGAAAGGTGATGGTAGTGAAGCAGAATTGCCTGTGTTTAAGAGTAAAACAATCCCAGGTGTCCGAGGGGAATACTGAAGTGTGCAGCACACTCTGAGTGTTATCCAGGATGCGACCTTCTCCCTCTCTACTGCTCCTTGAAGGGATGTTGGAGTCAGGTGAGGGTCGAGCTCCTGTCCCAGGCACCCGGAACCAAGATGAGGGCAGGGCCTGAAGCTGCACCAGGGGAGGGTTAGGTTGGATGTTAGGAAGCCCTTCCTCATGGAAAAGGTGCTCAGAGCTTGGACTGGACTGCCCAGGGTGGTGTGGGAGTCCCCATGTCTGGAGGTGTTGAAGGACAGGCTGGCCATTGCACCTAAGAAGTCCCCATCCCAGCGGGTGTCTAAGGACAGGCTGGATGCGGTACTTAGTCCCATGATCTGTGTAATGTGGTGATGTTAGGTCGTGATCTTAGGCTCCATGATCTCAGAGGTCTTTTCCAGCCTCGATAATTCAGTGAATTCTGTAAAAACAGTATCACGTGAAATAATTTCCAAGTGAAAACCAAAGGTCAGGCTTCGTGCTCACCTCTGCTAACTTAATTCTATCTCCTAGTGCATCTGTCTTAAAATTCACTTCCTGTGGCACCCTTCCAGGTGCTGATAGCCCACTGGAGGTCATGTTGTGTTGAAAACAAAGGGTAAAGTGCAGCAAAGCAAAGGGTGATTGTTCTTAAACTTCACACTCTTGGCTTGATTACCCCTTGCTTGCTTTTTCCCCCCCGTAAAAACCGGGGCAAGAAGCAAGTGACTCCTTGGTGTTTTGAATGTAAGATAGGTTTTATGAAGATCCTGCTGAAGTGATTGAAGTAATAGAATGTTATTAATTCATAATTCATAGAAAAGGGGATGAGATGTATTTATTTCCTTACAGACATCACCATTTATTTTCCTCTCTCGGATGCGCTTACAGAAGCCTTTATTAAGACCAGAGCGTGGCTGAGAGGAGCCTCTCGCTGCCAACACGAAGCTCAGAGCTTCCTCTGCAGTGGAGAGATCAAGTCAAGGTCAAACTCACTATTTATTCCTGAAAATTCTGCAGACACTGTTATTTAGGTGTAATGAGCCCTGCTCGGATCCGGTTGGGAAAGATAGGAAAGCTTTGAACTTTGAAGTTCGGAGGCTCCGGTTACATCCAGGGGTATCTGAACCCTAAATCTGAAGGCTTGGCATTTTAGCTGTTGACTTTGCCCAGGCTTTAGGAGAACTCATTCCCGTGATAGTGAAAATGTGCTTTGCTGAGGGGTTGGAAACCGTGACAGGGAGTGTACGTTTACCTGCAGGCACGGGCGCTGCTCTGCTGGGGCTTGGGGGACCGCTCCTGCATCCTCTGAGCACACAGAGAGCCTGGGAAGGAGAGAAAAGAGGTTTTCTCAGCCATGCAAACCCCAAGCACTAAAACCTAGGTGGCACCCAGCGCAGCAAAACGCCCTGTTGGGTTTTGTTATGACTAAAGACAACACGGTGGTGGCTGACAAAACACACCTCCTTTCCCATGGCAGCGTGTGGGAAGCTGCTGGAGGAGCTTGCTGGATGCAGCCGGCGGCAGCTTCTTGTGGGAAATAACAGCATCGCTTTCTTTTCCCCCCCTGTAGATTTGTTAGAAGGCCTGATATCTAATTGCATCAGTTATGTCATCACGGTAGAAGAACGGCTTTTCTACCCGAGCTGGGGTATTGAGCAGGAGGGTCTCTAGCAAATACAGTTCTCCTGGATAAGAAGAGACAAGCCTTGTCACCTGTGAAGCGTTGTCACCTCTATTTTGAGGTGGCTGTACAGTACATTGGGCCTTTCTGATTTCAAGATCCAGTATGAGGGCAGTGTGTGTGAACATGGGCTCTACGCTAGCGTCAGGCTTTGAAGATCTCTATGCTGTAGCTGAGATGAGCAGTTCCCCAGGTACTGTTCTCTACCCCAACACCTGGTCAATGAGAGGCAGTAGCAGTTAAACCTCTGGGTATCACCACGTTGGTTTAGTGCCTGGCTGTTTAGAGCTGTTAAGTAGAAGTAGGATTCTTGAAGAAGTGTTTTAATAGAGTAGTCAGGTAGCCGCTGTGGTTCTGATTTAAATGAGGAAGCAACACCTATGGGCAAATGATCTTTCTGCACACAGAAATTAATTACAAGTCAGGACTGATGAACTTTTATGAGCTAGTTAATTTTTAAAAGCTGCTGTGTATGGTTTATTGAAATGAAAAGAAAGCGACAGCTTTCTGCCCCTACCCTCATAAAATTCCATCCTGCGTATAATATCGACCTAATTTAGTTCAAAGACACTGGATCTCTTCTCCAACACTTCGTCGCGTAAAGGCCACTTGAAGGTTTCAATACTCTTCAGGTAAACAGAAGAGCTTCTCGCTGGCCATCCACGTTACCTTACGTTAGCAGAGGAGCTCTAAACTCCTGCTCCATCCTTTGTCCTTGATTCCCCTCAAAACCACCTTTTAAGCAGAGCGCAGCCTGCGTTCAGCATCGGGTTACAAGACGCCCCTTTATGGAGTGTTATGAATGGATATTGATTCTAAAGCAGCACGCCATACACCACAGGATTGCAGATACTCTCACGCTGTGGGTCTTCTCCTGGTGAAAACATTTCATGGGCCGCTGCCCTCTCTAATTATGACTGCAGAGGACAGCGCACGTCTCGTTCACCATGGGACCACAGCGTCTTTCATTTGTATTCCCAGACCGTTCCTGTGGGCGAGCGAAGGGGCAGTAGGGGGGAAAGGTAATATCACGAAGGTATTTGGGTTGGTGCTGTCCCAACAGCCTGGCCGGGGGCTACAGCTATTGAAGTCAGCTGTAAAAAGGCAGTTTGATCGAGCGATGCCAGAAATACTGTCTTGGATTTACTTCTCATCTTACTGCTGTTACAAGTCTTTGTTCCCTCCGCTGACCTTCACAAACCCACAGACCATAACATTTCAAACCCCTGCTTTATGGCCAAAACTCTGCAGGAACCTTGGGTTGAGTCCCAAAGTTGCTTTTCTCGACCGATCTTAGGGGATTTTTGGAGGAACTCATGTTGCATCCGTGAGCCCTGAGATAGCAGAGCAGTGTTAGGTGGTTGTTGTCAGGCTGTGCTAGTGCTCAGCATCAGCTGAAGGAGTAGTTCTGGGGTTTGGAGACCCCAGGACATCGAATAACCTTTCCAACAGACAGAACAACAAGGAATTAGCGTTCTGTTAAATATTGGGATGGTCTTGTACCAGCACTGGTGTGGCCAGCAGGACTAGGGGTGTCATTCTCCCCCTGGACTGGGCACTGGGGAGGTCTCCCCTTGAGTACCAGGAGCAGTTCTGGGACCCTCACTTCAAGGAAGAGGTTGAGGGGCTGGAGCAGGTCCAGAGGAGCAATGAGGCTGGGGAAGGGACTGGAGGGAAAGGTTGATGAGGAGAAGCTGAGGGAGCTGGGGGTGCTTAGCCCAGAGGAGACTCAGGGGGGACCTTCTTCCGCTCTCCAACTCCCTGAGGGAAGGTTGTAATCCGGTGAAGATTGGGCTCCTCTCCCAAGAATCTAGTGATATGTTGAGAGGGCAGAGCCTGAAGCTGCACCAGGGGAAGGTTAGGTTGGATGGTAGGAAGCCATTCCAGACAGAAAGGGTGCTCAGACCCTTGCAGTGTTGAAGGACAGACTGACCGTGACCCTTAGTGCCCAAGTCTGGCCAGCAGGTTGATGTTAGCTCATAGGCTCGGCTTGATAATCTTAGAGGTCTTTTCCAGCCTCAGTAATTCTGTGGTCCCATGATCTAGCAAAGTGGAAGAAGCCCAAAGGAATGAGAAATGAGAATGTTACAGATGAGTTTGATAAATGCTCTGTATTCTCAAGCCACCTAGATTTTTCCTTTCTGACTGTACCCAGAGCAATAAAGACAGAGACATCAGAATTAACTTCAAAACTTAAAGAGGGGCGAAAGAAAAGGCTCCCTCCTTTACATCTTTCCCTATAGCTGTATTTCTGCATCAGCTGTAGGACAGGTGCACAAGGACTGAGCTCAAGCTCAGATGCTGGCAGCAAGGTGTTGCTTTTGCTTTTGGAAGGTTCTGTTGGGAAAACACTGAGCACAGCTGCTCCAACTGGATGTTCGCACGAGGAATGTTAATTTCCATGCTTCAGTACAGAAATCTCAGGTTTCCTGGGCGAATTAGCTGCTAATGGGTTTCTAAAACATACCACCAGTGGCGTGGGAGAGTGGAGTCTGTGCCGAGGCCAGAAAACACAGGCTGTAATCAGATAACCTGTGATTATAATAAAGGCAGCGGATAGTACTTTGCATTACTCGGTGTAGTAATTGGTCTCCCTCATATCCTCCTCTCTCTGGCACTCTTAAGGAATGATGTTTCACCTATCAGCTATTTATAACGGGTTTTACTTCCTGCGTATTCTAAATTGAAAACCTAATTTCCAGTCTATAAAAGTAAAGTATCTAGAAAGCATCCCAAAATAACACGTCGGGCTGCTCCCTCAATCATCGTGGGGCATTGTTCGCTGGCAAAGTTCAGGCTGATGTAGCTCGCCGTGGAGATAGTTAATCATGTCAGTGATCAAACACTGAGCAATGAAATCACAGAATCACAGGATCATTAGTGATCGGAGGGGACCTCGAAAGATCATCCAGTCCAATCCCCCTGCCACACCAGGATCACCCAGACCAAGTCAAACAGGAACACAGCCAGGTGGGTCTGGAACGTCTCCAGAGAAGGAGACTCCACAACCACCCTGGGCAGCCCCCGTCACCAGCCCAGCCTGCTGTCTTTCAGAAGGTGGCAGGGGAAACACATGGTCACACTGAGGTCTGTGGATTTTCATTAGGTCACTTCACTCTTGCAAAGAACCCGCAGAGGCAGTCAGTCACTGCCTTCCTGTGTGTGGTTGCTGCGTATCTCTGCTTTTCTCTGGGACTGGCAGTTCATGACGGGTTGAAACGTGCAGCTACGTGTCCAGTTGGATCCGTAACCCTACTGTGATGCTTCTGGAGATGAATAATAAGATGACCTCCTTCGCTATCTTTACAGCCTGGAACCTGCTGCTGTTGGAGCTAGTTTAATTAACATCTGTGCTCTCAGGACTGGTGGTGTGTTTTCACACTTACTCTTTTAGTTTGCCTACACCGTTACCAGTCGCTACCTCCCACTAACTTCTGAACTCAGGCTCCTTTCAGCCAGATAGGTCTGAAGTCTCCAGATAGCTGAGTTCCTCCCAAATTAGTGCTCTTGCTGCAGCAAGGTAGAGAAAATTCAGCTTTTACACCTGCTGGGTGCCAGTGGGCATGTGGGCCAGCCAGAGCGCGGAGACACAGCTACCTCCTTCCCAGGACAACGCATGGGTAAGGACGTGGTGGAGCTAAGGGCACCTGGAGAGGTGATTCTATGGGAGCTCTAAGGAAAAGCAGAGTTTGCATAGTGCTTGGAAGAAAGTGGAAGCACTGCAGATGGGTTTGAGGACACGAGGAGGGTAATGAGGTGCTTTGGGATGGGTAGGGGACCAATTTTGTCGAGGGAAGTAAATGCAACGGACGCAAACCACACATTTATCCTGATTACAAACACGTTTGTGTTTTAGCTTCGCTTAATTACTGCTTTTGACTCGGCTCAACACATAATGTTGCATGTCATGCTGTCCTACTTTTAATTTCACAGCTGAACACATTTCTATTGTTCCAATCCCCCCCTTTCCAAGCGTTGCTTCACTCCATCTGGAGGACACGCAAGGTGTTTGACTGACCCGCGGTGCTAACGGAACCTTCTGGAGGATCCTTTGGGGAGTATCAGGAGAAACACATAGACCAAATATTTCCGCCTCAGGTGCTGACTATCCCTTTTCTGTAAAAAAAACCCGCTGCTGGGCTGTCCCTGAACGTCAGGTATCATTCACCGAGATGATGAGATAAGCCACTATCTCCTGTTTCCAGCCCTGGTAAAGGCATTAGCAGCAACAGTTACAGCCTGGAATGGGAGGAACAGATGAAAGGGTGATAACGCATTTTGTAAGGGGAGAAACAGATTCAGTAACCCGAGGGTTGAGTCAGAGGGCTTCTTCCTGGACGTATCTGCTCGATTCCGGATAATCCCCTCTTTGGCTTGAAAAGGGGTTAGAGGGGGGGATGTCCAAATGTTACGTGATGCTGGATTTTCTAGGTGTAAGGGAAATCCAGTGGAGTCCTGAACCTGCACCGTTCTTCAGGGCTTTTTCCTCTCCTGTTTATGTAGCTTGTGATGACTAACAGTCCCATGTGAGGACGCGTGTCAAGGTACATGAATGTCGGCAGAGTGCGGCGCCTGAGCAAAGTACTTCAACCCAGTGCAGCTTAATCACAGAGTAAAGTGATCTTACTCTCCCCCCAAAAATTCCTATCAGTATTTTTTGAAACCTATTCCAGCATTTCTTTTCACTCAACAGTTATGCCAACGGCAGTAACTTCACCTCTCTCTGCCAACCATCACTCGGGAGGTCTATTTCTGTGTTTCAATAGTGGTTTGTGTTGATAGATAGAGCAGCGTTTGTGTACGTGCTCTCCTGTCGACAGCTCTGCATCATCAGTTTTGACTGCAGCATGGTAAACCCTTCATTACTGACCCTGAGCTCATTAACTGAGTGCTCTCTTGAATATCACAGAGTCTTTCAGGCTGGAAAAGACCCTTTGGATCATCCAGTCCAACCATTAACCCTACTCGACAAGTTCACCCCTAAACTCTATCCCCTGACATCACAGCTAAGTGACTCTTGAACACAGGCAGGGATGGGGACTCAAAATATCCCCTGTAAACTCCTGCTGCGACTGCTGGGCTGCTCGGTCGAATGAGGATGCCCTTTCTGAGAGTCTGTTGAGCATCATCGGTAGTTCGTGATGCAGGAACGGAGCGAGTGCGTGTGGAATAGTAGATGTGCCATGCTGCACGCTTTATGACTGCATTTAATTACATCTCTTCCTTGGTGAAGCAGCTCTGAAAGAGCTCAGCAACGATTCCCTGAGCTCGCTGATTTTTGGGTGTGTATCCACTGTCCAAGAAAGAACAATGAACTAAGAATTTAATGGGGAAATTATGCTGTAGCTTAAAAAAAGGCAATGTAAGCGATATAGTGCCTCTTCATAGTCACTGTTTGTACCTGGCTTTAGTGATTGAAGAAAACCCTGAGGTTTAGCTTTGTATCCTCAAAAATTATCCCATTCTGATTCTAAACCATGTATCAGTAACCGTTTAAGAGTCTGGGGTTAGGCAGTGTTGCTAGTGGCTGATGTTCCTGTGATTCTAACAGGAGAAAGTGGAATTCATAGATCCATAGAACAGTTCAGATTGGTAGGGACCTCAAAGGTCATCTCATTCCAACCCCCCTGCCATGAGCAGGGACACCCCACACTAGACCAGGATGCTCGAGGCTCCATCAAGTCTGGCCTTGAACACTTCCATGGAGGAGGCAGCCACAGCCTCCCTGGGCAACCTGGTCCAGTGTCTCAGCACCCTCCTGGTGAAGAACTTCCTTCTGACTTCCAGTTTAAACCTCCCCTCTTCCAGCTGGAAACCATTCCCCCTGCTCCTACCACTCCCAGCCCTTGGGAACAGCCCCTCCCCAACTTTCCTGTAGCCCCCTTCAGGTACTGGAAGGCTCCTCTAAGATCAACCCACAGTCTCCTCTTCTCCAGGCTGAGCAGCCCCAACTCTCTCAGCCTGTCTCCAGCCCCCCACTCATCCTCACGGCCCTCCTCTGCACACGCTCCATCAGCTCCAACTCCTTCCTGTGCTGGGGGCTCCAGAACTGGATGCAGGACTGGAGACGGGGTCTCATGAGAGCAGAACAGAGTGGGGGAGGATCCCCTCCCTCGCCCTACTGGTCACACTTTGTTTGATACCATTGCTAAAACCTTTCTCACAACATTTGAAACCAAAATGAAAACCTAATGCTATTTACTTCACCGAGTTAAACCCACTCAGTACAAATATGTGCAAGCTTTGCCATGGATGCCAGGATATTCCCAAGTATATGCCCAGCTTTCCTGAAAGGGACTGCTCCCAGTTCTTAAATGTACTCATTAGTATTTGGGGAGCACAGCATCAACTGGTTGAACTCAGAACACAAGAGAACAAATCCCTGACAACAATAACATCAAGTGGTGGAAGCTGGTGGTTCCCAAGCTCTGTGACAGAATGTCTTTACGTATAATCGTTGTTGTTATATAGTAGCTGTAAGATTTATGATATCCTTAACAATTCATGCCCTAACAGTTTGTGATTTATAAATTAGATGCCAGTGGAGAATACCCACTCTGCTTTTATTTGCTTTTACTACTGGTGTTTTCTTTTCGTGGAGGTGAGGGTCCCGGAGCACTGGCACAGGCTGCCCAGGGGGTGTGGAGTCTCCTTCTCTGGAGACGTTCCAGCCCCGCCTGGCTGTGTTCCTGTGCCACTGGGTCTGGGGGATCCTGTTGTGGCAGGGGGATTGGACTCAAGGTCCCTTCCCATCCCTAATGAACCTACGATTCTGACTACCATGAATACAACACAGCAGTACCCACCAAAAAGTCACTCTGTGCGTATTATTACCTAGAATTGGGTTTTAAAACACCTCTGTGTCATGGCTGGTGGCCCTTGGCAAATTTATGCCGGCTTTTGAATTCTCTTGAATTTATTCCTCTCGATTGTCTTGAGTCTGCACCTGGTTGTTCTCATGGATGCCCCTGCAAACCCCCTGTGACTCTAGAAAGGCTTTTGTCCGAGAAGGGTTGTGAAGGCGCATGCCCTCTCTCCTGCTTGCGAACATCCCTTGAACCTTCTGGTCTGGAGCTGACGATGGTGTTTTCATGAAGAGCTGCAGAAACCAGGAGGTGGCTGAGAGGAGGCCCCGTTCTTTCTCCCGGTGGGCATTTGCCCATGTCCAGGCACCAGCTGGTTATCCTCATGTGCTCTGAACAGGATTGGCTTCATCTTCTCTGAAATGGGGATTATGAAGGCCATGAATGTTCAGGTTTATGAGTGTCTGTGTGAGAGGGAGTCTCTGAAGGACAACTGGACTTGGGCAACGTGACCTCAGAGCAAACAGGGAGTCACTGAGGAGCCTTCAGGTCTTTTCACATCTGAATTCATGAGGCACAAAGATGCTTCTCTGAGGTCACAGAGAAAAGCAGCCTTCCTACTCTCAACCATGCAATCTGGCTCTGCAGTATCTCCCTGTCTGCCCTGAACCCTTCATTTCACAGAGACCATGAGTTTGTTTTCAGAGAATAGAGATGTCACAGCTCCTGGTGACTGAGAGGGAGAGTTATTCTGCGAGAAGGATGGAGCCCGAGCGCCGCGTGCCTGTATTTGTCTCTTTTTCCTGGGAAGCCTCTGCCATTCGTAACACAGTCACGTTAGTCAGGAGTATTTCTTTGAGCAGATTCTATCTCGGAGAGCTTAAGTTGAGGGATTTTCAAACAGCCACTTGATTTATGTATGCAGACGTGTAGCTTGTAAGAGGAGTTTATTTTACAACTCCTCCAGTCCTATGCACTAGAAATCCTCCAGTAATTATCACTTGCTTAATGTTCTGTTCCTTCTGTCCTCTTCCCTTCTCGTTTTAGCTGGTTGGTAAAATTGCACGGTGAAAAAGGGGTCTGATGCTTCCCCCTTTGGTTTCCTTCTCTGGTTCTGACTGCATCTGGAGTACTGTGTCTAGTTCTGGGCCCCTCAGTTCCAGAAGGACACAGAGCTGCTGGAGGGTGTCCAGTGTAGAGCAACGAAGATGATGAAGGGAGGAGAGCAGCTCCCTGATGAGGAAAGGCTGAGGGAGCTGGGGCTCTTGAGCTTGGAGAAGAGGAGGCTGAGGGGGGACCTCATTAATGTCTTTCAATCTGTGAGGGGTGGGTGTCAGGAGGATGGAGCCAGGCTCTTCTCAAGGTCATCTGGTGATAGGAGAAGGGGCAGTGGGTGCCAGATGGAATAGAGGAGGTTCCCTATCAATATCAGCAGGAACTTCTTCCCAGGGAGGGTCCCGGAGCACTGGAACAGGCTGCCCAGGGGGGCTGTGGAGTCTCCTTCTCTGGAGACGTTCCAGACCTGCCTGGCTGCATTCCTGTGCGACTTGGTCTGGGTGATCCTGCTGTGGCAGGGGGATTGGACTGGATGATCTTTCAAGGTCCCTTCCAATCCCTAGTGACTCTGATTTATCCTCAGATAAATTTGTCTTGTTGGACAAATCCTCGGATACCATTTCAGTTCTCAAAGCTTTTCCTGCAGTTTCCCTTTCCATAGATTTGTGTTGAGTTGCTGCGCGTGCCATGTCAGTATCCATGTCAAAACACAAGTCCTAAGCCATTTGATTAGATATTAGGAGTAATTTCTTTACAGGGAGGGTACTGAGGGTGCTGGAACAGGTTGACTGGGTAGGTTGTGGCTTCTTCATCCCTGGAAGTGTCCAAGGCCAGGTTGCATGGGGCTCTGGGCAACCTGGTCTGGTGACATGTATCACTGCCCATGGCAGGGGGTTGGAACTGGATGATCTTTAAGGTTTCTTCCAACCTAGACCATTCTATCATGACTCTACAACTGATTTTTTCATACTCTAAAGATTAACCCTCATCTGAGCTGGTATTTCAGTCCATCACTAATCTTTAGATGGGTGAAATAGCGATATCTTTTTAGGGCTGGGTTGTGGCAACTGCTTGTTGAGGTTTTGAGTCCTAGAAATGGCCCTTTTAACGCCTTATCTGGTCGGATCAGGCAATGTCATCAAAATAACATTTGCTCTATTACTACAAATTCCCTGCGTTATTAGCTGGTGTAACTAGACAAAAAAAGGCAGGACGAACCCCCGTGGAAACATATGCTCCCTGGAAAAAGCGGATACAGTTCATAGAAGCTCGATATTTAATTTGCAGTTGCAAAGCACTCTCTCTGGGAAGATTTTATGATTCTCAAATAATCATTTTGATAGAACCTGTAGCACCCACCAGCTTCCTCTGATTTTGCAAGTTATAGAATCATTAGGGTTTGGAAGGGACCTTGAAAGATCATCCAGTCCAGTCCCCCTGCCACAACAGGATCACCCAGACCAAGTCGCACAGGAACTGATGCAGGCGGGTCTGGAACGTCTCCAGAGAAGGAGACTCCACGACCCTTCTCTCACATAATTGTTTGCTCAAAGAATAACAGTGGACAGAGACTTCACCACGTTGCTCCTGTGGTATCTTCACGTTGAGTTCATTCCCTCCATCTGCAATGGCACCACAGATACGGGGCTATGAAATAGGGAGCAAATGGTACTGCTCAGCAAGGAGAATCTTCTAACCATCCATTAAATCCTCTGCTGTCAAGTAGGAGGGGTTGCCCTGCAACAAGTCACTGGAGATCATGTGTATGATGAACCTCATCGAGATCATCTCTCAGATCTCTCAGTGGCAAGCTGGTATAAATTCGATGTTAGATACCAAGGAAAAGCATCTCTACCTGGGTTTGGGTGGCTGAGTAACCGTTACGGGTCCTTCACCAGCACAAAGCTTCTCTTTACCTGGTCGTGTTCAAACCAGCATCGGTTTACTAAGTAGCTGCCTTGTAGATTTCCCTCTCTCTCTTTCAAATACATCCTTGCTTGAACAGTCACAGTCATATTTCTTATTTCTTCTGCGTGCCCGTGATGAACTTCACCCCTTTACACTTGCAGCATTCACGTTCAAATCACATCAACTCCAATTCGGGTTGAAAGTGGCCCCGTTAGCATCCAGCAGTCAGCCGGATGAGTTGTGTAGTTCAGTTTGTTGACTTTGGGTTCGTGTGGCTGCACGTTCTTTACGTGTCCCGTTACACTCTGCTGCCTGGTGTTCGTACAGTTCCTCGGCAGCTCATTAATTGACTGTTTTATTCTCTTGTGGGTGAAAAGTAATGGGTTTGCTAATAGCACTTGCCAGAAAAATATGGTTTATTTTAGGTGTCTGGTAGGAAAAGTTGATCTAATTTCCTCTGTCTTTGCAGCAAATAAATGTTAGGGAGTAGAAGCATTATATTTCTGTGCTCCTTTTTCAGAGTCTACGTAGAATAAATGAAACTACAGTGCCTACTCGGTGTTTGGGTGTTTCATCAAGGACAACTATGCTTTTCTGACATATTTAATAACTTACAATTATGTGATGCGGTGTAATGAAACCCGGAGTGCATGGTGGGTGAAACCTGTAGCAGAACTCACTTCATCTTTTCAACTCTATTGTTTTCTCAGAAAGGAATAGGGGAAGCACCAGGAGCTCATCATAAGCAGTGTTTGCCCACTGCTGTGGGAGTAGAGCTGAATTCTTCTGCAGCAGCTGGTGCAAAGGGGAAAAACGAATGAGGGAGAGAGGAGAGGGTTAAGAAAAAATAAGCAGAGAGGTGGGGGGAAATCCCTGAGAGAGGATTTCAACTGGTTTACTGTAGGAGAAGTCACTCCTTTAACTCTTCTTTCTCTTCTGCACATAAATACGAGCTGCTTCTAAAGAGGGTGATGATAGCAGGTGGTCTCTCAAGCAGAAATTATTTTCAAGCTGACAAGTATAGCAAGCGGAGTCTAACTACGTGTATTTGAGGAAGGCATGGTGCTCGTCTGTTTGAGGATTCATTAGCACGGTATAGATTAAAGCCATGGAAGATGGCACAGATTGTTTCGGTTTATTACAGTCGGTTGGATTGGACGCGTGCCATTAGCAAAGAGCAGTATTACCACACAAACCCGTAGCCTGGCACGTTTGTCACATCGTAGTCTTCCCCTATCGAGAGTAAACTGATTGTCAGCATCAAAAAGTGAAAGGAGAATCTGCTTTCCCCTCGCCCTCTGCCGTATTAACCGCGAGGAAATACGACCGCGCGCGTCTCGTGAGGGAGTATTCGAGGGGCGCGTTGTCTGCGCCTGAAGCGTCTCCTTCAGTCTCATAGCGAGACCTTTGTATTCCACATGATGCCAGGATTCAAGTTCATCAACCTGCTGACACGCTGCTTCTCCCAGATCCCAAAGCTCATCCAGCTTGTGCTGTCACACTCGGACATCTCAGTCCCCCAGAGCCCTCCCTGGGATCAGGGATCGGAGGCAGAAAGAGAGGGGTGACTGGGAAAGGAGAAACCAGCTGAGCTGCTCAGGCAGCTCGTGTCCCTGATGAAGTGAAACAGCTGCTGTTAGAGGGAGGATGGTCAGACAAAGAGCGAGATTTGAATTCATATAATGTTGCTGTTTATAACGTGAATCCCTTAGACATCTGCTTAAAGTCTAGGGGTTGGAATGAACGGAGCCTTCCCGAGTTGGGGCTTACAGAGCTTTATCTGTTAGGCGAGCGCTGCGGATTGTAGAGACACGTCTTAATCAGCTCCTCTGGTGTCTTTAATAGTGGAGTCACTAGCCAAATTCAACAAAACGTGGGGAACGGTGACTTAAACACTGAAAGAACGGACAGACTGGAGGGGCACGGGTGCGTGTTCTACCTACATTAGATATCGTAACCCCTCTTTTCACTCTGTACCCTTAAAAAGCCCTTGCGGTGTGTGTGGAGGGGGTGGGCGAGAGAACAAAAGCAGATTTGCTGTCGTGGGCTCTAAACATTCCTCGTTAAATGAAACGCTAACAGAGTCTCAGTGTAGCCCCTGCTCTATTTTCTCTTCCAGCTGCAGCATCCGTGTGAGATGTGTTTGGACACCATCCCCTTGGCATTAATTGACATTGGCTTTCAGGAACTCGGCCCTCGAGCACATCTGTATTGTTTGTTGTGCTGCTTTAAGCTGGACACGAGGATCTTAGAGGTCTTTTTCAGCCTCAATCATTCTGTGATTCCATGTTGTCGTTTGTGGATGGGGGAAAGAGGATTTCATTTTCATTCCTAGGAAATTTAGAGCAGGACCTGTAACAACTCTGTTCCCTGAACTTAAGTCGGGCAGTCAGGCTGCAGCAGCTTTTGTTTTCTCATCTGTGGAGGTTACCGTGACTCACTAACACCCAGAAGCTGTGGGTAGGGCGTGAAGCGTTTGCCTGGCGACATTCCTTCTGCGAGATGCACTCAAGAGTTAATTTATTTTACTTTCTTTCTTATTTTTTTTCCTTTTGGTGCTGGTGCAGTTGGGACTCAGCTGTTGTTTCCTCTGGGATTAAACAGCTGTCAGCATTGTTAATGACATCAAATTCATGCATTAAAATTCTCTCATTCCTCTCGGTATAAAATGTGGCTGTGGAAAGCACTGCCATATCCTCCTTTGTGAAGGAATGAAAAATCCAAGGAAAGATAACAGCACTTATTACAAAACCACAGACCGGAGCTTCTGTTGATGGAATCTCGTAATGAGTAATTAAGCTACTTTGCAGAAGTCAGCGCTGTCACGTTTGCAATTGGGTATTTCCATCCCCCTGTGGATACAGCTGGGAAAAGACTGGTAAGGTGATAAAAAAAAAATAGGAGAGAAAGGAAAATACAATTGTTCTAGAAATATCATCTGCGGGATGCTCGCAGCGTTCACTGCAAAACTGGCTATGAAGAATTATCCTCCAGGAAGAACCCGGCTGGGGTAAAAGCCTCTCCTTTAAAACAACTGAAATCACCCCAGAAACAAAACCCGATTAGGGTTATTATCCTCCAGTCTCATCGTGACTGGAAAGGACCTCCAGCATCATCAGGGTCAGCCCTCATCCCAGCATCTCCCTAACCGTGAGGTCTCACCGGGATGTGACGGTGTCTGGGATGGGGTGTTGGTTGGTTGTTTCAGAGGCTTTTACTCACGACAAGAAAGTTTTCAACTCTGAGCAGTTAGTTCTCTAGGCCTGAAAACACCTGATGGGAAGCTTGTGGCCTTCCAGAGCTGGGGAGAGAAGAAATCCATCTTTATTGTCTGGGTCAGTGTCATTTATTTCCAACTTCAGGAACTTCCAAGTAGCCATTGGCTTTGACAGTAGAAAGACCCAGCACCTGCTCTGCTGTGTGGATGAGTAAAAAGTGAGCACACCTTGTAGACTTTATGGCAAATGTGTGATGGGAGAGCCTGAGGGGGGTTGGAGCTGTTGACTCAGAGCCATAGAGGAGCAAAACGAGTGTAGTACGCTCCTTATCAGGTTCCCCTGACAAGGGGGGGAAGTATTCCTTCCTGTTTTCCTAGGGAAATGCTTTCACATCCAGTCACCGAGCCCACACTGTAAAGAGAGCGTCTAAAAAATGCACTTTATCAGACGAGCCCTAGTAATTAGAGGAATATAAGTCTGGGGGAGAAACGATACTCACAAAGAGTTGAACAACTGTCAATTATTTTTTCCTCACACCTAACAAGAGCATCCCGATGCGTGGGAGTACTCCCACCTCATAGACGCGCGTGTCTACTTCTTCTGGGTGGATAATACAGCAGTTGCAAATCTTTCATTAGCTCAAAGACCTCTATTACTCTGAAAGATGTATATTTAAAAAGATGCTGGCAGTAACTGCCACCGACAACCAGCCCGATTTGAAATAGACTCCCTCCGTGGCACCGTGTACGAAGGGCTCCCCGCATTGATCTATGGATTTTTCATTTTGCTTTCAAATAGTCCTCCTCGCGCCTCCGCAAAGAGCGGATAAGCAAAGTTTTGAATCAGTTTGACTTTGGAAGCGTGATTCTGAGCAATTACCTTGGGAAAATACACCTCCCTTCGCCTAAATAGATCTGTCAGAGAGAGCCGGAGTACAGGATGCTGCTGCTGGAATACATGTGTGCGCTGGTAAACCGGACCCAGCCAATTAAACATCAAACTGTTGGCTGCATTCGGTTCACAGGAAGACTTATGTAAGTTCATTTTCATAGTGTGCGTGTGCCTGTGTGTCTTTAGACTCTAACTGACAGATTCCCACAGTGAATAGGCTGGGGAGTTATCAATTATATGGTTAGCTGTGCGCTGCAGTTATATGCTCTGTGGCTTTCTGACAGAAGCAGGCAGAAAGCGAGAGAAGTGGAATAATTCTGGTTCAGCAAGACTGCTAATATTTCAGCCTAGGAACCTAAAAGCCTTGTGAAAAGAAGGAGAAAATGGTCTTTTTGAAGCCTGACCGCTGCAGTGCCTTCTGTTAAGAGCAGGGTGGAATGCCTAGCGACTGTTTCACCCCAAAGTGGGAATGACAGTGCACCAGGATGGGATGCTCAGTAATTCGCAGCCTGGTATGAACTGGAATAGCTCCTAAGTTACTCGCTGCTCTTATCTAATTACCTCGCAGGCCTTTACTCAGCAGTTGAAATTAGTGTATACAAACATACACAGCGGTGTCTTCAAATCCCTGTGATTTGTTAGGAAATAGCTGCTGCCTCCACTTTTTAAATCATGTGCGCGCTCCAGCCCCGAGTTGTTACGTGCCACTCTGAGTGACTTTTATTGCCGCTGTTTGCTGTCCTCCTCTCTGTCAATTTGGCAGGACGTTTATGTTCATTACATGTTTGCAATTTCCACAGCGCCCTGTGATGTACTGCTGCTTCCCCACCGCCGCCCGTGTGTTACTGTGCTCCTGACAAGGACTCCCTATCTAGTCACGGCAGGGTGGCCTTCAACCCATCGCCCTTGTGAGGCAAAGCAGGTTCTGGTGGATCTGTAACAGCCGCGTAATCTTTCCTCCTGCTGTAGGCTGTTCTTAGAATTGAGGAACAGTAGGAAAATGAGATGAGGATGTGGTGGACTGCAGCTACTCAGAGGTGCGATGAAGAGCTCTGAGAACACGGTCACCACAGATCCCCTTTGCACAGTGTCTTTAGGACCCTCTAAAGTGCTTCCAGACCGCTCTACACTGCCGTTTGCTGTGATAGAGGCACTTGTGGGTGCATGGAGTTTTTCAGATTGGGTTTTTGCTATCTGGCTTTTAGCTCGAGGGGGAAAAAAAAAAGTCTGAGTTAAGCAGGTTCCAAGATTTCCAGGAATTCTGCTGTGCTCGTTTTCTAGAGCTCTTTATGCCAGTATACGTGGAGGCAACAGACTGCAGCTCAGACTGCCAAAATGCCCTTGTGGCGTTGGGTAACTGCATTCTTAACACCGGGAAGCTGTCTGTATTAAATAGGAAAGGAATCCTTTCATCTGAGACCATTTATCACTGTAATTCTCCAGCTGATCATGGGAGAAAGACCCCCGTGTCTGAAGCACCACTAACACTTTGGTCCTGGTTGAGATTCAAAACCCCAGGGCTCCTGAATGGAAAAGCTGTGGTTACTCTGCTCTCACATTGTCATTTGCAGCTGGAACGTAAAATTCCAGTGGGAACTTAAAATTCCAGTCCAACTTCATAGGAGTTTTGGCCATTAGGCTTAAAACTGATCCTGAACTGAACCTCATACGGATCTGAGCGCTGCTGCTTCTACCTGAACCTCGTATGGATGTGAGCACTGCTGCTTCTACCAGCTCCTAATGTTAATGTTGGAAGAAGTGCAGCAGCCTCCCATTTTCCTGAGGTGATTTCACAGCCTCCCTTTGTGATGTTGTGGGGTCTCCTTGGGATGAGTCTGACTTCTGCAAAATCCTAAAAGGACAGTGAATGGCCCGATAACTACAATAATAGCTGAACGTGCCGTAAGCAAGCAGGAGAACATGTCTTAACACAGAGAACATGTCTGAACACTGAGATCTAGTGCTTGAGCCCCGAGAAAGTGCAGTAGTCAAGGTCTGGGTGGCTGATCCGTGCTGTTAGTGCTCTTATTCCAAGGTGCTCTTCTCTGTCAATTATATATTTAGATTATGTTTTCCTGGTGCTTTTGAACATATTATTATGTTCAAAATAGGGGATTTGTTTGGTTGGTCCCCCACGCCACTGCTGATGAGTTTGACAGAAGGGAACCTGGTGTCCTTAGCTTTCCCCTTTGCATAACAAGAGGGTGGAGTAAGTAGAAGAGGCTGAGACTAGAGGATGGCCCAAGAAAGGTGTCTCTGTACGCTCCTGGCTTAGAAAATAGAGCTCAGTGCTGCTGTTCTCTGTCTCAGATATAGATAGATATATCTCAGATATATATGTGTTTCATGTTTCTAATCCTTTGCATCAGTATTTAGGATCTCCTGCTCTTTTGGGGAGTCTTCTGTAACCTCTACTGCACAGAACTGATAGAACAGGGAAGACACTAAGTCTGTGGCTTTATAGCCCTCCATCTGGAGACCCAGAAACCCATGGATTTACACCAACACCACACAGAGCGTTAATTTTTCAGCTATGAACGACCTCTCCTTTCAGGAAGCGGTGCTTTTTCGAGAGCCACCCAATGACCAGCTCACTCGCTGCCCATTTGCTCCCGATTCCCCTCTGCTCTCCGCTCCCCTTGCTAATTTTTTAATATAAATGCACTTTCCCCCCCTCCTTTTGGGCCAGGGATGTAACTTGTGCGGGTTTGTGTTGGAGTGACGCGTTCGCCAGGCTCTACATTTGATAATTTCCCCGAGATAGCGGAGTTCCCTGGGAGCAATGAGTTAAGGCAACAAAGGGAACGGGGGTTGTTTGCAGCGAGCGGAGGGGAACGGCGCCTGAACTTTACCGTTGGCGGCAGCGGAGGGGGGGGGAAAGGAACGGGAAGGCACGGAAAATTGCTTTTTATAATTAAAAAGGGAATCTCAGATGTTTTATATCTTGAATATTTACAATAAAACCTTCAAGTGCTTGTCAAGAGGGTAATGTGTCATTAGCAGGAGCCTTTGCCTCTCTTCTCCTCTCGGACATGACAGTGCGGCAGGATAAGAGAAGAGTAATTATAGTTCAGCAGGGCTGCCAGGTATGATAAATGAGTAATCAGCACACAGGAGCCCCAGTCCTCAAAGGAGGACTATTACAGCCTTATCAGCTGCAGGACCGGGCCTGCGGCGGCCTCGCGCTGAGACCGAGACAGGCTCTGGGCTGCTCGGTACAGCTCCCGCCTGCTAGACTCTGGCCACCGCTCTCGGGCCGTCACCCGCTCCTTTGTGCGGCTGCCAGGGCAGGGCAGGAGGGAGGGATGAAAAGGAAGAGCGGTGCTTCCCCATTTGCCTCTCTGCTAACACTGACATCAAGCATCGTCCTGCTCTCGCCGTGAGGGGCTGCGTTTGTGCCGTTACGGCTTCCCGTGGCAGCGTGCCGCCCAAAGCCAGGCTCCCGTCTTCGCTTCTCATTCCCCTTCGCACGGCTTTGACCTCTGTGCGCGTCCGCGAGTACCAGTGTGCGCAGAGCTGCTGCAGCTCCTTCCCCTTTAGCACCGGGGTAGAGCTTCCCCTCCCAAACAAACTCGCGGGTAATCAGCTTCCCGGTGATCCCAGCAGCTCATTAATGCGGGATCACATATGCTAAACCGCAGCTCCCGCCGCTCGCTCCTCGTGGTGCTGCTGCTCGGAGCATCGTGGTGACGTGATTCATCTGTTTAGCATCGCTGGGAACCGCTCGCATATCAGGATGGAGTAAACCATTTGATTAAAATTAATCCCAACCCCATTCAACCAATCAACACCGCATCGATCCTCCGCTTCTTTTATTTCCTCCCCGATCCGGCTCTCCCGGTGAATAGGTGGACGTTCCTGGAGTGTAGGGATAATTTCAAGTCATTGGTAATGATAATTCTGGTGAAAACAGAGAAGACGTGGTGCCTCTTAATAAAGGGTTCGTAAGGAAAAGGATGTAGCATCCCTTTGGTGGAACCGGAGGGCCGCGGGGGTTTTGACGCAAGGTTATTTTTTACAAGAGTTGCATTTTTATCGGTTGATGTATTTTAACGGGAGCCCTGACAATAGTCACCAAAAAATTATTGCTGGGGCATGGAGCTACTTATCTGACAAATGCAATGCGAATGGGCTCGTTCTTATCAATGAGATCAGATTTCAGAGGGAGGAAAAAAAGAATAGGAGGCAGGAGGCGTTGCTTGGCGAGCAGATAACCTTGCAGGCATGAACTGGCAAACCTGAATAAAAGGATGTCTCTATGAAATAATCTGTGCATAAGTGCAATCAGGTCAGACTGTAATAGACAGCGGGGGGTGGAATCAAAAGGGGGAAAAACTCATTTCATCACAGTTAATGGCAAGGAAAAGAAGGCAAGGAAGGACTTTCTTTGGAGCGGAGCTGTTGCGACAAAGACCGGGGCTTCGGCGTGTCATGCACCATTTGCTGTTGCACTAGCGCTCTTTTCAAGAGCTGTGAAGCCATTATTGTAATGTGAAAAAAGTAGAAAGAAATACTCCCTCCTGGTCACTGGAAGGGCAAATGAGGTGCAGGCTGGGTTTTTTATCCCTCTCTCCTTTTTTTTTTTCCCCCTCTACTATTTGTGCAGGGAGGTTTCTAGATTCCCCCTGGTACAGCTCCACTGGGATGCAGGAAAGATCACAGTGCCCTTATAAACAGCACTTCTTGGCACTGTTTACCTTCTTTTGTGACTTTGCTGCCTGCCAAGGGGAGGATAGGAGTGTCAGAGACCCGACTGCCACAAACGTTTACCCTGCTTTTGTCTTTGAAGCAGCAGAGCCTTTAGAATATTCTCCAGCTAAAGTTTCACAGAGCCTGTTCTGTGGGTTCCAGTTTTTAAATAAATGGGGGGGGAGGGAGGAGGAAAAAAATGACCAATAAAATCAAAAATACAAAATAAAAGCTCAGTACATTGCTCTACGGTAAAGTTACCGGGTGGTGATGATAAATCCGCTAGTCGGTGGATTTTGTGCGCGTTATTAAGAAGAACAGAGGGAAGAATCCTTTGTTCGTTGGCATAATGCGATCCCGGCTCGCCACGCTTCTCATTTGCAAACCCAAGTACTTTGTAAATTGTGAAAACCCGGTTAGAACTCGAAGGCTGAATAAAATGGGTCATCTTGGAGCTGAAAGATAAATAGAGATGGAAAGAGTTGCCACGAAAGCCTTTTAAGTGATAGGGAGGGGGGGATAAATAAATAAATAAATAAAGGCAGGCTTTCAGAACCTGGCTCGTTCTCGTCTAGTTTATAGGTAACAGCACATCCAGCCCTGCAGCCGATTCCCAGGACTGCTAAAGTGTGAAGAGCAGGAGTGACATTCTAGTCTTCCATAAATCACTATAAAAATGTTTATGAACCCTGCAATTTACCGTCTTTTAAATGCAAATGGAAAGGGGCATCGTCACAAGAGCAAAGGAGACCTGCGGCGGCCTAAAGGAATTCGGGGACGCTGCAAAAGGCTTTGGAAATGATGTGATCCTAAACGGTTCTATTTTCAAAACTGATTTCCCCGTTTATACTTCTGTGACAGCTTTGTTAATTTATTAAAGAGCTCTCTCCGAGTCGCGGGAAGGTGTTTATGAGCACCGCGCTTCGCAGAACCTGTTCGCGGGGGCTTGCAGGCAGCTCCGGTTTAATTTGGTTGGCACCAGGGTGAAGCTGGCTGTTCTCTCACAACCAGAGTACAGAAAGCCGTGGGGGTTCAGTGACAAAGTATTGGTGAAGTAGCAAAGATTTCCTACCTCTTCCCAGCTCTTCTGAGCTGTGAAAGTCCTAAATGTGACCCCTTGTTGCTGGAGGGAGCTGCTCAGCATCCCTCAGCCCGAGCTGCCTGAGCACTTGTATCATCTGCATGCTGTAGCCGTCCTTTCTCCTACTAAACTGGAGTCGTTTCCACTTCTCTTACCTAGAAAACACTCCTTTTCATAGAAACAGATTTAATAGCTGTGAATCCAGCATTAGAAGAGGGGTTTTCATCCGTTGGATGGGTTCCTTCCTTACTTTGCTGTTTCATTGGTAAACTGTGCTTGTTCAGTTTTGCTGAGAGCCGGGATGTTGTGCACTCGGGCAATGGACTCGCCACCAAATTTAAAGATCTCTTTAAAAGGAGAGTATTCACTGCGGCAGTCAGGGATATGGATGTGTGCAGTCGGAACCCTGTTATTGTTGGTATAGCTTAGGATCCTGTGCTGCACATATTTGTGAGAGTAGCATCGTCCGCTGCCAGGGAGAGTTCTCCTGGCTTCCAAATCTTCGTACTCTTTCAAAAAAAAGAAGGTGTGGGTATCTGATTTCTGGCATCCCCTCCGTTAAATATGCTGCTTTGGCACCGACCGAGTATTTAGCTGTCAGAACTGGTTGGAGAATGGGCTGTTGGGCTCCAAAGTCAATAGAACATCAGCTTGTCCAGCCCGGGCAGCGTCTCAGCATACACGCAGCGGAGGTTCTTTGGAACCAAAACTATGTAAATAAATGAAGTTGGGAGGGTGTGGGCATTTTCGTGACTCCTCCCATGGAAAATAAGATTGCTTGGCTCTATCATGTTGGAGCCTTTCTAACCTTTAAGTAAAGCAGTCAGAGTTTGCAGCTCAGCAGCTCCCTAGTTGTGCTCGGTTTGTTGTGCCACGCTGCTGGAGCACGGTACCTTCTCGTGCAGCCTTGTGTCTGCCTGCTCGTTGGGTTTAGAATCGTAGAATCATAAAGGTTGAAAGAGACCTACAAGATCATCCAGTCCAACCGTCAACACAACCCCACCATGGACACCAAAACGTGTCCCCCAGGGCCACATCTACTCATTTTTTAACTCCTCCAGGGATGGCACCTCCACCACCTCCCTGCACAGAGGGAGGGGAGTCTTACAAAAACACCCTGGCAGCCTAAACCGAAGCCATTTGGGTAACGATGGTCCCTTTGGTCCTCTTTCTCCTGCACCAAACTCCAATAGATGGCAACTCTGAACGTTCCCTAGCCCTTCTCAGTAGACCTTGGCACTGTCTCTCTGATTTATCGGTTGTCTCACGACACATGGGTTTCTCTTCTATAATCCCAGTGTTTTGCTTATAAGCCGCCTTATAACTGGGAATCCATCTTCTTTATTTGAACAGTCCAGACAGATTCACACATCATTTTACCATTAATTAGAAGAGACTCAGCCTCAGCACATCTTCCAGGTTTCAAGCCTGGGTGTTTGGGTTCTTCACTGCCGCTCACATCACATGAAAATACCATAGAATCATTAGGGATTGGAAGCGACCTCGAAAGTAGCTCTGTTCCTCCTGTAGGTATCACTGCTCAACAGGATTCAAAATGTTATCTAGTGTTCTCAGAAAGATGAGCAGTGGAGCCCTCACTGCAACACCTGCTGTTTGAGACCAGCTCACACTATGGACTTTGGGTCTTGAGTTGTTCCAATCCAGAATCCCTATGCCCACAGTGCCTCCTCGTGTGTGTAAGGTTAAGAGGACTCTGCAAACTACTGTGAGTGCAAGCTCTGAAAGTTGAAACTTGTGCAGACCTCTCAGAAATCACATCTATGGTTCCTTCAGCATCGGCAAGGATCAAAGACTCCCCTCTGCACAGAAACTCTGGGTAGTGCTGAATCAAATGGGCTGCTGCTGTCTGTACAAGCGCTGGCTCAAGAGGGAGTCAAGGATTCCTTAACGAGGGAGCATTAACGCTCCTAGGATGAGGCCAAATTTCTGCACTTGAGGTGAAAGTAAGGTGCTCATCAGTGGAAAGAGTGGGGTGACATCCCTGGTTTGTGGGCACTGAAGACAAGGGAGCTGGTATTTCTGCCACGTCATGGTTAGCCTTGATGTGTTGTCCAGCAGCTGGGCGAACAGGAGTGTTTATGGGCAGCAGAGAAGTCAGATACCCAGGTTAATCACATAGATACCATAGCATGGTAGGAGACTACAGGAGTAATGAGCTCTCAGCTCTCCACTGAGAGAACATAGAAAGTGGCTGAGTATTGGAAATAAGGTGGAGATTCATCCTTTGTTCATCTATCCTAGTCTTCCTGGTTGTGATCCAGACCTAGCAGGGTTTGTTTCAGAAAGCCCAGTTCTATCAATTCTCCGTGTACTTCCAGGTGAAGAGGATCTGAGAAGTTGAGTCTGGTCTTACTGGTGGGAGGAAGGTGCTCCGTCCACTTGTACTTATCCATTATGTCCCTCATCTGTGATGACTTTCTAGTTCAACAGTGACAATGAGCAAGGAGACTGGCGATCTGAAACCAATTCTCATGCCCCAAACTCAACAGGAGGGAGATTCAGAGCACAGGCTGCCCTGTTTCCTCTCCTTCTCCCCCTAAGATGAGCAAAGGTTACTAAATACAATACTGACAGTGAGGTCTGACCCTCCCGTTACCCTCAATCTCTGCCTATAAACCATCTGCACTGAAAAGCTCCGAACTCCACCCAGGGGATTTGAACTTGGAAACTGTTAACCTTCCAGTATGATGTAATTTCTGGCACTATTTGCTCCCTAACCCTTATAATCCTCTGATTTCCTAACACACGAGAGCACTGAGGCCCAAACACAGTGATCTGGCAGCATCAAGCCATCATCCATTGCTCCGAGGTTTCTGTTTCCCCTGTTGCTCTATAGGTGGGTGCAAGTGGTCCCCAGTGTGTTTGTGGGGTGCTCTGCTTTGCCAGTAACAACCCCTACAGAAATGGCCTTTGGGCATCATAGAATCATCGAGGTTGTAAAAGACCTCTGAGATCATCAGGTCCAACCACCAGCCCTGCAACCCTGAAACACCATGTCTACCTGGTTTTTGAATGCCTTCAGGAATGGTGCCTCCACCCTCTCTATGGGAAGCCCATTCCAAGGCCTCCCCACTCTTGCTGAGAAGAACTTTATTAACTAGAATCCTATCTGAACCTCCTCTGGGGCAAGTTGACCTCTTTGAAGGGGAAGAGCATCTATAGGACTTGGGCTAGCACCCAAGGATTTAGGGATGGGCTGTGTTTAACATCAGCATCATAGAATCATTAGGGATCGGAGGGGACCTGGAAAGATCATCCAGTCCAATCCCCCTGCCACAGCAGGATCACCTAGACCGAGTTGCACAGGAACACAGCCAGGTGGATCTTGAACCTCTCCAGAGAAGGAGACTCCACAACCACCAGACTCTCCCCTGACCCTTGTTGTCCCTCATTCTATTTCTCTCGGCCCGGCTCTCTAGGTCTGTCCAGGTCTCCCTGGATGGCACCACCCAGCTTTGTGTCATCAGTCTGTGTTTGGGTGAGACAGTCCAGGGTGCCATCCTCGAGTCAATTCACTGTTTCAGAAGCACAGTCCCTGTACTGAGATAACGTCGTTTACTTTGTGAAGTCAACCCGAGTGCTTGGGACTCTGCATGCAGAACTCGATCTGAAGTGGCCTTTTATGGTGCTGGAGCTCGTTTCTGCAAGTGTAGGTTGAAACCACAGTGCCTCTGTTTGCTATCTGCGGACGTTCATGAGTTCCTGGCGTTTGTCTTAAGTACAGGGTTTTACCCCTCTGTCCTTGGGCAGGAATTTCCCTCCTGCTATAAATTTGCAGAGTACCGCGTATCATTTCCCTCCTGGCTGCCACCCTGTACCTCATAAGTGATTGTTCTCCGGTGGGGAAGTGATTTGTATGTATATTTTTATAAAACACTCTGGGATCCTCGGGGAAGCGAGTTGTTATATAAATGTATTTCCCAGGGGACGGCGATGGAAATCTCATTACTCGGAACATAGAGCATATTTAAAAGTAGCTTTGACAAAACACTAGAAAATCAAGGAAACAATCCCGAGCTGGCATTGGGAAGCTCTAAACGATCGAGCAGATATTTTCCATCTCCGAAGCTGAGCCCACGATTCTCTTCGGCGCATCGGAGTGTAAAAGAAAAACCCAGGGCACGCGGAACGCCGAAGCCACTCACATCGAAAACACCCTTTGGTGACACGGTTTAATACAACTTTTAGCAAAACACAGNGTGTCGAAAACACCCTTCGGTGACATGGTTTTAATACAACTTTTAGCAAAACACAGTGGTTTGCTTACTTGCTGATTTATTTTAGGGAGTCGAACGTGTTTCTACTAGCCATCTCTTTGAATTACTTTAGGTGGTGCGATGGGTTGGGAGGAAAACACAGCCCGTAACTCGAGTGCACCCTCCGAAGCCGGGTATCCAGTGCCAAGCAAAATTTGGACGTGTAGCTTCTGTTTTAAGCGATTCTACGGCGTGCGATACCCGGTAGAGAAATGAAATCAGAGTACTTTTTGCCCTGAGGGATTACTGGAGCTGTCGGATTTCTTTTAAATAAGTTTTGCCCCTCTCGCGGTACGGTTCCTGTAATAAATCACTCGGGTAATAATCTGCGGAGTCTTAGCTAAAATTCATCCCAAAAACGAAAAGGATAGATCAAATGGGGAAAGTAAAGGTGTGGGATGCAGCGAGGAAGTGTGTTTGGAGCAGCAGCTGAGGAGCAGGAATACAAATAGAAGCCATTCTGTAGCTGGATTCCCCATAATGACTCCACTGCAGTAAACTACTTATGTAATAAACTGCATGGGTGTCACTGGAGAGTAACCAACCCATTCATCTGATCTGCTCCTCAGCTCCCTGAAATTAATGGTGATCTTCTCTCTGAAGGGAAAAATGGTAAAAATACATCAGGAGTGTCCGTGCGGAGATGTTATGAAATAAAACTCCCGCAGTCATTAAAGATGAGCCGGCTTTGAGGACGCAGAAAGGATGGCGTTCTGATACTGGAGCTTTCAGAAGTTGGTTATCACTCTTCAGCCAAGTTATTCCAGCTCCTATTTACTAGCGAAGTAAGAAATGTACAGTGAGTAAGAGCCTGGCCTAATTGCCGTATAAATTGGCCAAATGGCTTTCAAGACCATTTATTTGAAGAAGTCTTGTTTGGGCTGCCGTAGATGTAGTTTAGTATTCCCTTACAGCACAGAGGAAAATGACAGCTAACACCGATCAAGCTGCAGCCCTGCGCAGTATGTCAGCTCCTTTCAACAGACCTGATTTCCAGAGTAACCTTTTCCCCCAGACATTTGTTTTCTTTGATGCCAGCAACGAGACCCAAAGGGATTTCATTCAGAACGCTCGTGACTTCCAGCTGGGTGACGCTCAGAGAACGGGGTGGAGGGGGAATGGCAGATCTCTGAAACAACAACACTGAGATGCAAAAGCCAGGTTGTTGTTTGCAAGCTCTTCTAAGAACCGGTGGTGATTTGAGAAGGGTTGGGTAGTTAGGAGAACGCAGTCATTTACAGCTGTGCCTGTTGTGAGTAACTTGCCGCTGGCTCATGAGCATCCACCTGTTCTGCCCTGGGTTTCCTTTCTGTTTATAACCAGTCTGCAGAGTCATCAGTCATCACTGAGCTAAGAGGGTGCTGAGGCACTGGAACAGGTTGCCCAGGGAGGTTGTGCCTGCTCCATCTCTGGAAGTGCCCGAGGCCAGGTTGGTTCTGGGCAGCCTGGTCTGGTGAGAGGTGTCACTGCCCATGGCAGGGGGGTGTTTGGAGCTGGATAAGCTCTGAGCTCCCTTCCATCCTAAAGCATGCTGTGATCCTGTGAACCCTTTGCAGACTGTCAGTCTTAGTTACAAGTAGGTTCTTCCTTGTCCCCTTGCGCTGTGTGGCCATTTATTTGTCATATTATACTTCAAATCTCTTAACACCTTCTTTTTCACCTGCTTTCCTCTTCAAAACCAAGAAACCTATTGCTGCTGTTTGTGAAACACTTCTGGTTCTCTCCTGCTAAATCAGGGCAGATCACTCCTACTGGTGAGGGATCAGGTGCCCAGTTGGTTGTGTAATAGACGGGAAACCAAAACAGTGGAATCACCCTTCAAATTAGAGTCTCTGGTCGGTTCCTGTGCTCACTGAGCACCTGGGAGCTCAGTCCTTTCCATAACCAGTTGTTTTCCTGTGCTGAGTTCCTTGACACAGAGCTGCTGGAGGGTGTCCAGTGCAGAGAAACAAAGAAGTAGATGCTGATAGAAGTAGAACAGCTCCTTGATGAGGAAAGGCTGAGGGAGCTGGGTCTCTTGAGCTTGGAGAAGAGGTTGAGGGATGACCTCATTCATGTCTGTAAATCTGTGGGGAGTCATCTGGTGCTAGGACCAGGAGCAATGGGTGCCAGCTGGAACAGAAGAGGTTCCCTATCAATATCAGAAAGAACCTCTTCCCAGGGAAGGTACCGGAGCCCTGGAACAGGCTGCCCAGGGGGTTGTGGAGTCTCCTTCTCTGGAGACGTTCCAGACCCGCCTGGCTGTGTTCCTGTGTGACTTGGTCTGGGGGATCCTGCTGTGGCAGGGGGATTGGACTGGATGATCTTTCAAGGTCCCTTCTGATCCTTGATGATTCTGTGACACCACCTCCTTCTCATTCTCTCATCTCAGGTAGCCTCCCTTTCATTCCCTTCGTTATCTTTGGGGAAAAAGATGACAACAAAGACTAAAAGATCAAGACATCATCTCCACAGGGCTCAGTGGATGTGTTCCAGTAGGTATGGAGAACCCTTCCCAACGGTATGTTTTAGGGATCTGGGGGTTTTTGAACACTGAATCGATTCCATCTCGGTCTGCCGCAGAGACGAGCCATCTATTTATGAAAGATTTTTGTGGTCTGAACACAGACAAAGGGACCACATCTTTCTTGCTGTGTTTACTGTGGCTCAGATTGCTGCTCTTTGGGTTTTGGAGAAGTGCTGGTGCTAAGTGATGTGATTTTAGCCATCGTAGCCTCCGCCAGTTCACCGAGTTGTGCTTTGAGTCATTCTCTTTGTTTCAAAGGGGTGGTTTGGATGGGGTCAGGGTCTCCTTTAGCCACTTCTTTCTGTCTGATGTTCTTAGCTGAAAAATTCATACTTCCTCTGCAACATCCAAGTGATGATGATGAGTACAGGGGAGGTGACTCTGGTGTAGAGTACAGAGAATTTGAAGCGCTTTGTTTAGCAGAGAGCAGGGCATTACTGTGTTTAGTGGCTGTGAAACAAGTCATTGGCATCATTTGGGATAAGATGTGTTCTGTCTGCTACACATGTTGTGTGTAAAACCATTCCAGTGTAGGATTCAGTCTTTGTGTTGTCCAGTCTCTATGAAGAGCAATGTATCTGATAGCATCCGCTCCTGGTTTTGCCCTGATACAGCAGATCCTGATGACTTGACAGTAAAGCAGTGTCTTAAAGACAGAATCACAGAATCATTGAGGCTGGAAAAGACCTCTGAGCTCAGCCAGCCCAGCCCAGCACCTGATATCACCCCATCAGCCAGACCAGGGCACTCAGGGCCACAGCCAGGCTGTCCTGCAACACCTCCAGACACGGGGACTCCCCCACTGCCCTGGGCAGTCCAGTCCAGGCTCTGAGCATCCTTTTCACATGGAAGTTCTTCCTGACATCCAGCCCAACCCTCCCCTGGCAGCTTCCAGCCCAGCACTCTCATCCTGTTGCTAACTGCCTGGGAGAAGAGCCAGACCCCCATCTGACTACAACCTCCCTTCAGGGAGTTGGAAAGAGAGAGGAGGTCCCCCCTGAGCCTCCTCTTCTCCAAGCTAAACGCCCCCAGCTTCCTCAGCTTCTCCTCACATGACTTTCTCTGCAGTCCCTTCCCCAGCCTCATTGCTTCACTGGACCTGCTCCAGCCCCTACCCCCTACATCTCTTTCTTAATGCAAGGGGCCCAGCACTGCCCCCAGTACTCAAGGGGAGGCCTCCCCAGAGCCCAATCCAGGGGGAGAATGACGTCCCTAGTCCTGCTGGCCACACTAGTGCTGATCCAAGCCAGGATGCCATTGGCCTTTGATGCCACCTGGGCACCCTGCTGGCTCCTGTTGAGGAGGTGCTTTTGCAAGGTGTTGTTCACAGCTCATAAAGATTTAAATAAAACTGAGTGTGTGAGAGAGATTCAGACTCTTTTCTCCATTCATACAATTTTTTCCCCCTCTCATCTGCAAAGTCTCAGTTTTCTACACCGAAGGCTTCTCTGATAGGGCAGTGCTCTGCATCCCAGGCCAGGCAAAGTGTTCCCTACCCCCTGGATCACACACATCATACAGCAGTCATCCAGGGCAGTGACTTTAATAAGGAGAGGTGTGATTGTCAGGAATAAACTCAGGGTGGATGTGTAAATCAGCGTCTCCAAACCTTACACCCGGTACCTCGATCGTGGCTGATGCACTTGCACGATCTTTGCTCTGGAAGCTTATGTCAGGGTTCCTGTTGGAGCATTGGCGATTGTTAGACCGTTAAATACCTCACACAACACCATCTTTCTGTTTTAAAATGATGCTACCTGCACTGAAAATAACCCCCAAAGAAGAGAGTCACCTGGAAACTACTCAGCAAAGCCTTTGATAATTAATACTGTGCTCAACTTGCTAATGAATACTCAAGTATTTCATCTCTAGGGGGGTCTGTAGTCCTACAAATGAGGTTGCTCTACACTGCTTGGCTTTATTCTCTGTCTGTGGGGTTAGCAGTCATGCGCAGCGACAGTCCTAACAGGTCTCAGCATTAGAGCTCTTGCTTTTTCCTCACACATCAGAGTTTCAGCTGCTTAGGTGCAGGCTTCTGCCTCATTGTTTAGAGAACCCTCACCCTGAGCAGAGGAGGGACTCTCCTGGCGGTGAGAATTCCATAACCTCTACTCAAATAGCGCTGGTGTTTATGGTGATGAGTTTTGCAGTCTACCAAGAATTACTTGGAGACCACCCGGGTTTTAGAGCACTAGGTAGGTATTGGAAATGGCTACAGGGAGCGCGTACCGAGCTGATTGGGTCTGTGGGTTTCTTTCCCAGCAGTGACTCTGCTCAGGCAGTCCAGTCTCCTTTGTTTAACCCTTGTGGTGCATGGTCTAGCTCAGGGAAACAACTGATAAAGACACAGCCAGAGCTCTCGGAGAGCTGTGTGGGTGCTGATCTCAAGAAGCCAAGGTGTTTGCAGACACCTCTTTGGAAGGGGTCTCCTTTATCCTGCAGCTAGTTTTAGGCTGAAGCATCACCAGAAGCTGTTTTTGAAGCAGTTTCAGTTGCCAGCCCATCCAGCTCAGTTTGGGCCTCTGTCGGGTGAAAAACAAAATGTAAATTACCTTGATGCAGGAAGAGCATTCAAATTCCCCATAACTCAGGTGAAACCACCGTGAAAGAATAAGCTTGAGAATACCAACACCCAAACCTCAGCGTTCGACTGGGGAGCCTTCAATAACGACGCAACAAACCGCTTTATCAATTACACCGACTTCGTTTGCATCAGGGCGAGCAGGTGTGGAACATCACTGCCTTCCCCATGGAAACCGGTTCAGCTGCCTTCCCCCACTCACCCTCTACTCTGTAAACTTCGATCCCGTGGGGGAGTCACTCAACTCTTCAACGGCAAGGACGTTGTGGAGACCAGGCAATGTATTTGCATAGTCTCATAACCGTCCACATATACTTTTCCCCATTTATCCCACCGTGTTCTCCATTCATATTCTAAGTGGCAAAAGCTTTTAGCAGCGATTGGGCTCGGTCCTCAGTGGACGGGAGCAGAGTCCATCACGTGGCGTTTATTAATCTAAAAAAGTTGTCTTTCCAAACATATCTAAAAACATATGGGAATTATGCGAAGCAGAGCAATTGCAGCTTCATTTGTTATTTCAACAAGCTCATTCCTTATGCTTTCAGTCGTATAATAGATGTGGAACTGTTTGCAGGTTGCTTGTCGTCGTCTATTTTTCATTTGGTTGCTTGGGTTAAAGACACCAAAGAGCGAAAGGCACCCTCCCCTCGGAGGAGCTGTTTCTGGAGGGTTTCTCCTTCCCCGCTCGTGGCTCTGCCGGATGGCACGCGCCGTGCTTCGCAGGCAGTAATTTAGGGGCTGTCAGTTGTGCAGTGGTCGCCGGGGATGAAGCCATCATCTGACGGAGCCGCTCTCAGCGGTTGGGTTTTCTTGCTGGCAGAGGTGTAGGTCTCTATCTGGGAAAGCATTTGCAGGCTTCGTGAATCACTGGGCTGTGTCAAGCGTGAGAGATTTTCAGCAGCTTCCTCAGTAATCCTTTACCAGCAATTGCCCTATGATGGCCCGTTAGGTTAGGTACTCCTACAACGGATTTATGAAGCATTATTTGTACACCAGGAGATATTTATTCTGCGCCGGTTCAGTGTAGGCATTGCTCCAAAGCACATTGTCTGTTACATCAGTGCTCCCCAAGGAGGGGAAAATACATCATCCCTTCGTGGCTTGTCATTCTTAGGTTGATTTTTGCCTGGTACGTTTCATTTGTGTGCTATCTCCAACCCTTTCAATGTCAACTAGTGTAGTTCTCTAAGGTGAGGACTAAGCTATGGTTGGTTGATCCAGGTTGCTGGTCTACATTTAGAATGCTCCTACCGGAGTTGATCCTCAGCATCCTTCTGAAAGCTTCAGGAGGAAGCAAGAAGTATGAATTCTACAGAATCAGAGGTTGTTGAAAAGGTAGCTCTGTAAAAGATGACGGCACTATTGCTGACATTGGTTGGTATCACAGTCACAGAGTGTTAGGGATTGGAAGGGATCTCGAAAGATCATCCAGTCCAGTCCCCCTGCCACAGCAGGATCACCTAGATCCAGTGGCACAGGAACAGGCCAGGTGAGTTTTAAACGTCTCCAGAGAAAGAGACTCCACACCCCCTTTGGACAGCCCCTTCCAGGGCTCTGGCACCCTCACTGGGAAGAGGTTTCTACTCCTCTTGATGTGGAACCTCCTCTGTTCCAGCTGACACCCAGTCCCCCTTGTCCTAGGATTGCGTGCCCCTGAGTAGAGCCTGACTCCTTCCTCCTGACACCCACCCTTTCCATCTTGATCAGCAGTCATGGGGTCACCCCTCAGGCTCCTTTTCCCCCAGCTCCAGAGCCCCAGCTCCCTCAGCCTTTCCTCAGCAGGGAGATGCTCCCCTCCCTTCATCATCTCTGTGGTTTTGCACTGCACTCTCTCAAACAGCTCTGTGTCCTTCTGGAACTGAGGGGCCCAGAACTGGACACACTATTCAAGATGTGGTCTCACCAGGGCAAAGTAGAGAGAAGGAGAACCTCTCTCTACCTACTAACCACCCCCTTTGTACCCACCTCAGGATGCCACTGGCTTTCTTGGCCACAAGAGCACATTGCTGGCTCAGTGTCATCCTGCTGGCCACCAGGACCCCCAAGTCCCTTCCTTCTACCTTACCCTCCAGCAGGTCAGTCCCCACCCTACCCTGGTCCCTGGGGTTGTTCTTGCCCAGATGAAAGGTACCAGAGCATTGGCAAAGGGCGAAGTATTTGACCTTCAGATGATGCAGGTAGTGAGTGATGCTCTGGCTGTGGCAAAGCTGTATTTTTATGTGAATTGTGTCTGTATGATGAAAAAGACACTGGACAAAGAGAGGCAGTACATATATTTTAACCTTATAATCCTTGTTTCATTGCTGCCATTAACTTTAATTTAAAATAATGCAGGTCAATATGATGGATTGAGTGGCTTATTAATGATATTCTTTATACCAGGAAAGAACTTAGGAGGTCAGGCTTATTAAATGGGTAGAGAATGAGAGAAACTCACCTGGGGCTGGTTGGGAAAAGGGAGTTGAGTGGGTTACACGCTGGTAGAAAACACATGCAGGTGGGGAGACAAAAGTTTATCATACAATCATTACGGATTAGAAGGGACCTTGAGGAATTGTCTAGTCCAATCCCTCTGCCACAGCAGGATCACCTAGACCCAAGTGGAGTCTCCTTCTCTGGAGACGTTCCAGACCCGCCTGGCTGTGTTCCTGTGTGACTTGGTTTGGGTGATGCTGCTGTGGCAGGGGGATTGGACTGGATGATCTTTCGAGGTCCCTTCCGACCCCTAGTGATTCTGTGATTCTGTGATAGTGACTTGCATTGTCTCACAACCTGCTGCGAGCAGGAATGCTTAGATGGACAATCCCTGCCAAGAGGGAAGATGTCCTGGATGGGAGGGGTGGGGTTAGCAGCAAGAACCAGTGCCAGTTTGGAGACAGGGCAGTGGTGTGTGGGCTCTGCTCTGCCAAACAGCTGCATTTCTGCAAGAAGTTAGTGCACACAGGAAAATCCCAACCCCAAACCAACTCAAACTGATGATTTTCCTCTCCAGTTGGAGATAATTTCTTTTATCATGTTCTGGAAAACAAGGACCCGACAGTCAAAGGTATCGAGCGCCTCTAGAATATTGAAATGAATGATAAGTCCTTAGGATTATTGAAAACAGGTCCCTGCTTCATGGAGTGGGCACTGTGAATTACTGCTGTTTTTGTTTTAAGAGAGCACCCATGGTCTACATCTCCAGTTAGATCTCATAGAGATTCACCCAGAAACACTCTTTGGAGATGCTGGAATGCTGGGAATCAAGGTGGAAAAGATTTTCATGCACTGACAGTTAGGGCAGATAGGAAATTCCACCTCAACTTGAAGAAGAACCTCTGTCCTCTCAGGGTTACAGAGCACTGGAAGGGGCTGCCCAGGGCGCTTGTGGAGTCTCCTTCTCTGCAGACTTTCAAGACCTGTCTGGATGCCATCCTGTGTCACCTGCCCTAGGTTCTGTGGTCCTGCTCAAGCAGGGAGGGTTGGATTTGATGACCCCTGGAGGTCCCTTCTATCCCCTGATGGTCTCTGTATCTGTGTTAGGGCTTTTGTGTCAGGGCTTGGAAGCTTCTTTCTCCTTAACTAACAATTCTGCATAAAATTGGGGAAGAGCCAGCCCAACAATATTAGAAGAGAAAAGAATTAGTGATAAAAGGAAAGGGAGAGCCCCAACCCTCTGAGTTAACACCATTTGCTCTGCACAGAAGGCGCTATTAACTTTAAGAAGTTGGAGGAGTGAGAGCTTTAACCTCTTTAGGAAGAGAAAACAGGCGTGGTGGCCTTGCGTATCATGCATTGCACTCAGGAGGTGTTGGAACTTGTGCTCTAATCTACTCTATTTAACACTGGAAGGAGAAGATAAAAATTGGTGGGAAAAAGGTAAGATAGAGAACGCATTGTGTTAGAGTTCCCTGGAAACCCTACACTGGGAAATCTGTGAGAGAGGTAGCCTGCCCTTTAAACTTTCAGGCATTTATAGCCTTAATTATGCTTTTCACCAAGATTTTGCATATTTAATATTTCCTTTTAGAGCTTTCAAGAGTCTCAATTATTAATTCCACTGAGGATTTATAGGTCCTCTGAATATCCCTTAAGTATAAAGATTGTAGACTCATCAAATACTGTTTTCCTCCTTTAAATTTTTACGATTTCTATATCAAATAGGCAACTGCAGTTATCGAGTTGAAAGTGGAATATTTATCACTTGGGGTTCTCTCTGCCTTTCCAAACAAAAGCGATTCCTCTATGAGACCTCAAGTCTTCAGATGTGGTTATAGAATCATTAGGGATCAGAAAGGACCTCAAAAGATTATCCAGTCAAATCCCACCACCACAGCAGGATCACCTAGAACAAGTCACACAGCAACACATCCAGGCGGGTCTGGAACGTCTCCAGAGAAGGAGACTCCACAACCCCCCTGGGCAACCTGTTCCAATGCTCTGGTACCCTCCCTGGGAAGAAGTTCCTGCTGATATTGATAGGGAACCTCCTCTGTTTCAGCTGGCAGTCATTGCCCCTTGTCCTATCCCCAGATGACCTTGAGAAGAGCCTGGCTCCATCCTCCTGACACCCATCCCTCACAGATTTATAGACATGAATGAGGTCCCCCCTTCAGCCTCCTCTTCTCCAAGCTCAAGGGACCCAGCTCCCTCAGCCTTTCCTCATCAGGGAGGTGCTCTGCTTCCTTCATCATCTTCGTTGCTCTACACTGGACACCCTCCAGCAGCTCCAAAACACAGTGAAAAGGGTCTTTTCATTCACAGGAACAGGTAGTTATGGTTTTATATTTCACGGGCAAAACGATAGCATCTCACCTACCGATACCATTTATAGAGGGAGCTGCCTGCGATGGAGGGCGGTGTGAACCAGGAGCCTATGAATAAATCATGGAGGCTAATTTCCCGTTATTACAGCCGTTGTTTAAAAATGCATGCGTGCCCAGGACTTCAGAATGATTTTGTATTACCTAAAAAAACTTTAGCACTTCTATTTCCTCCCCCTTCTCTCTTCCCTTTAGTTATTTCATCAATTCCTCATTAACTTCTCTCTCCTCCTGTTTGTGCGGCTCCTGAAAACCAATGGGCAAAAAAAAAGGAAGAGAAATAAAATTCCCGTTTTCTCTTCTATTGGAAAAAAACCACCCCAAGCAAACAAATTGCCCCTGAGACGACCAGTGCTTTCGATATTTTTATGCTTCTTTCTTCAAATGCTTTCACCATGTTATGCTTTGGCATCCGTAGCAAAACCCATTAGCTGTGACAGGTTAAGATGCCTCCGCAGACTTTACCACAAAGGAGCTGAGGCGGTGCCAACCGTTCCTCCTTCCAGCGTGCCACACCACCTCGCCGAAGAAGATCCCATCTGTAACTCTGCTCTTCACCTTCCGCTCCCGTGGGGATAGCTGCTCTGAGGAGCGCTCGCAGTCGCTTGGTAGAAGGTCCTGCAGTCCTGGCTGTGCCGTGGTTTCAGTTCATTAAACCATGAGCGGCAAGGACACCCTTCAGCCACTCAGCGGCTCCGCTGTCTGCGTCGCATGCAGAGCTATTGCAGGTTTTGCGAGTGTTTGTAGGCGAAAGACACGATAGACTAATGAATTGCACTGCTTGAGGAAACGCTCTGAGCAGGACGAGCCAACCTGTACTCTCTGAATGTCTCTGTGCTCCCGAGCAAGTAGCTAGCCAGTCCCCTCCAGCAGTTCCCAGTGGGCGCCAGGGCTACTTGACCTCTTGGCAGATGTTGCCACGGAGCAGTTCTGAGATTGATGTTCTAGATTGGAAGAGTCTGGGTGAGTTTTATGCCTGAACAGTGTCTGTTACTGTCACTGATGAAGCTCACGGAGCCTCGCAGTGAGCCTGTTGTGCGAAGGTATGGGTCAAACAGAACCCCCCACGATCTCCTCTCGCTTAGGGATGGATCCCATGTACTTGTGCTAGAGGCTGTCTTTGACAGAGCATTTTGACTCACAGAGTACCAGCGATGAATTAAGGGCTTGGTTTGGGCTGGAATTAACAGTAACTTCGTCGTTGCCACAGCGATGGCTTGGTTGAGGTGAAGTTGTGATGTAAAATGCTTCGCTAAGCAGACTGTACTCCTGAGGTTGGCAAAACTATGTGTTAGGAGAGATGGTTGTTGGTATCAACCAGATCACCAGAAATAGCAGAAGGAACTTCCCAGAGCCCTGGAACAGGCTGCCCAGGGGGGTTGTGAAGTCTCCTTCTCTGGAGACATTCCAGACCAACCTGGCTGTGTTCCTGTGCCACTTGGTCTGGGTGATCCTGCTGTGGCAGGGGGATTGGACTGGATGATTTTTCCAAGTCCCTTCTGATCCCCAGTAGATTCTATGGTTCTATGATTTAGCAGCTCTCAAATCACAGTGCTGGTATGATGCTCCCAGCTGTAGACCCCCAGAGTTTTCAGATGGACAAGCCAAGCTGAAACTCAGCACCATCTTACAAGTTATCAAGTGTAAAGAAAATGTTCCAAAAGCCACTTAGTTTTTACAAGACCTCTTTATTGTGTTTCTTACTGATAGAGCTCTTTCCTCAGCCTGATGGATATCTGTAAATGTCCGATAAAAGAAAGAGGAGCGAATAGTTGTTGGCACGGACAGTTTGTAACGCGGAGACTCTCGGGAGGGTGGTACTTTGACTCTCCAAATGAGTTCAAAAGGGCTTCAGAGTTCTGGTTCAGTTTCCAGGCTGGCAGAGTGAAACCAGCATCCGTTTAGAAGGCTAGCATCGAGTACAGTGGTACAGGAATCACTGAGGACAAAGTGAGCAATGCAGGGAGGACGTTGCTTTAGCACCTGAGAGAAGCTGTAAGTCAGAAGCGCTTCAGGAGGACTCAGTTCTCTGGGCTCTGTGAAATCCTACTGCTTCTGAGGGATGGGTTCTTCTCAGATGGTTTCCAGTGCCTCACCCCAAGCAAACTCTGCTGGTTGCTCTGCTTTTTAATCCTGGAATCCTGAATCCAGGTTCTGGTTGGAGGTTCAGTTTGCAGCAGAGCCTCACCAGCGGCTGGACTGGCACAGCTGAGGCAGGAGGTTACTGCTGTGTGAGTGAGCTTGAGACTCTCTTCAGCCACCAAAGATAGCATCCCAGGAGGTTTCTAAGGAGGGTTTGACACTGGTGAAACTGATCTACAGGTTAGGGCCTCGTTGGAGGAGTCTGTAGAGCAGGAAAAGCTTTGTGACAGACCACAGGGCGAGCAGGGCAGCTCATTGGAGTAGCTGAGATTGAACTTGTACATCATTACAGTTGGGACATGTGCTGTGACATTAAGTGCTCTCCCTCTGACCTGGCCTAGGCAGACATAGGCTCTGGTAAGGCAGCTTAATTATCCATCGCTATGTTTACAGCCAGACAAGAGATAAAAGAAACCTAGCGTGCATCCTGGGAATTGTCAGGGGATCAATTAATTATTTTGAATAATATGTGAAGATACTTTTGGATTAGAAACTCTTTTTCCCCCCAACCCCCCCTCCTTCAACCCAGTATTTTTCATTTAATGTTTAAAATGTGTTAAATAATTAAAAAAAAGAGAAAGAAAGGCTATGCTTAAGCGTATCCTGCTGACGGTGCACTGAGTCAGGAGATATTTCACGGCCAGCGCTAGGGCTTGAATGCAGATGATTCGTGCAGGCTTCAGGCACACTTGGTCCACGAGTCCTTAAAACTACCGAGTCCATTTTTTGGCTCAGCAGTGCCATCTCAAAGTTTACAAGGTGCGAAGTGGTTCTCGCCATGAACGGCTGGAAAAATTACGCCTGGAGATAAAAAGCGGCCACTTGAAGCCTGGCTGCCTATCCGGAGAGGCTCTGCAGATGAATAAAGCAGAGGGAGTGATGTGAGTGCCGCTGCCTTTGGAGCAATGGAGTGAAGGGAGTGTTGCTGGTGATGGTGCAGCTCAGCCTATAGCCTGATAGAATCACAGGTGCTGAGTGGCATGAGCTAGATGGCAGATGTTTAGGGTTACTTGGTTGGTTTTAGGTTGGACTGGATGATCTTTAAGGTCTTTTCCAGCCTCATCGGTACTGTGAGACTGTGACCACCTGGATGAGAAGGGACCTCCAAAGGGCATCTAATCCAACCCTCCCTGCAGTGGGCAGGGACATCCTCAACTACATCAGGTTGCCCAGAGCCCTTGTCCAACCTCACTGGAGTATCTCCAGGGATGGGGCCTCAACTACCTCCTTGGGCAACCTGTTCCAGCGTTCAAAGCCCCTCCTGCTAAAGATCTTCTTCCTAACAGCCCATTTCAGTCTGCTCTTCTCTAATTTAAAACCATTGCCCAAGCCTTCGTAAACAGACCCTCTCCAGCCTTCTTGTAGCTCCTTCAGGTACCAGAAGGTCGCTATCAGCACCCCTTTGGATCCTTCTCTTCACCAGGCTCAACAACCCCAGCTCCCTCACCTTCAGCTCATGGCCACAATGTCTTGAAGAGCACTTGGCTGCTGCAGTTGGTCACTCCGGGTTGGTTGAGGATGGAGCCTCCACTCTGATCCTCGCACTTGCTTTGTTCAGGTCTCTTCCTTTTGGTTTGAAACCAGGACTGAAGCGATTTGTCTGCCCGCCTCAGCTCCTGAGGGGAATCCTTTCCTTTCAAAGCAGCTGCACTCAGCAGAGGCTTCCTCTGACTTGGGAGCCATCAACAGAGCTTTCAGCACAGGTTCTCCTGCTCCCTGTCATCTGCTCCAGCACAGCAGCAGCTACTAATGCCTTTGTTTCCCACCTAGTCTGGGCTTTCAGAGGGAAACCAGTGGGGAAACCGAATTGCCCATCTTCCTCTGCATCGAATACTTTGTTGTTGCGTTAGATGCTGGGAACTGCCTGCGTCAGTCTGTCCCGGCGCTGCTAGAGATGACTATATCAAAACGCAGGCGAAGCCCTCTCAGAACTGCCTTGTTTCAGCACCTTTCGGTTTCTTTATTAGATCTTTCCCTTCTTGCTCCCTGTTCATCTTCTCTTGGCTCTCTGCTTTCTTGAGGCTGCTCTTTGCTCTAACAAAGGGAATTCACAGTGTTTAACAAAACACTTCCCTGAGAGGCACGAGAGGCAGTGCCCGACTGTTTTCATTCCAGGATTTCACGGCTTGTCAGGACAGAATCACTCCAGGACATGACACTCCACAGCCATGCATGAAATGAGTTGCATTTCAATAAAAAAAGAGCTGTATTTTGCACACGGTGGAGTAAGAAGTGAGTAAGAGAAAGGGAATCTCTTGGGATCCATGGCCAGGTTTTTGTGTTGAAGAGGAATGGATTCGACTGGCCTGCTGGCCATAAAAACCGCGAGTTAAAGAGTCATTTGGCTGCACTTAATCCATGCCCTGGAAACAATCAGGAATTGTTCCCCACAGTCTATTTTGTAGTACTTTTGTCTCATGATCGAGGATAAGCTGCAGTCATGAGATAACTGGGTGCAAGTTCAATTCACATGCTAACTCTTATCCCCAGAAGAGCACTGGGGAGATGCTCTAGCGAAGCTTTCTCCTCCGCCTCTACCTCCGAGCACTACTGACAGGCTTTGCAGAGACGTACGTACAGCTGCCTTTGCTGGAGCAAGGAGCTTGTCTCAGGCTAGTGCAGCGTGTCCAAGGACAGAGGAATCCAAGACGTTTCTCTCTCTTCTTTCCTTTGTTCTCCAAGAAATACAATGAACAGGTTACTCTCGAACAACACTTCATTCTAAACTCCTTAAGTACCTCAAAGCCCAGCTGTCACAGGCAGGTTCTCATCGCTCGAGCGAACTGATCACTCACAGAGATATTAAAGGTAGCTCAGTTCGATTCTATTTTTAGCTTTTCTTTACAGCAATTAATTACAACTGGGCTGGAGAGGGCTTTACATTGATGAACCCTCAGTGTTTTCCAAGGTTAAAAATAACTGCTTCCATCCAAACTGAAACCTCTGTGCAAGCAAAACAAACGTGAAGCGTCTGTTTTGGTCCCGAAATAGCTGTCTCCGACGGCACGTGATGGCTATCTTGATTGTCACCACAAGCCAGAGTGCAGCTGGGTTTTATGCCTCTGTTTAGCCTGGGTTCCTTTTGCGTGGTGTCTGTCTGCTAACGGCGGTGCCTCGTCCGTCGGGACACGATGCAAACTCATCAGGGTCAGGGGACTTAGTCCTGACTTTAGACCTGTAGGTGTAAACTTCCTTCCACGCGTGACCTTTTACTCCTGAAAGGTGATTGACTCCCATTTCCTAGCAGGAGCTACTAGCAGAACCTTCTTCCCCCCCCCTCCCCAATCAATCCGTATCGTTTTGCTAAGAAACAGAGCCGGTGTTGTGATTGATTTACACATTATTTATCTTCTTCTGCCCACTTGAAATTGGTCAGCCTGATCCTATTCACAGGATGAAAGGAAAAAGCCAAGCCCATAGCGTCTCAAATGACTCACTCAATAAGCTGTGGGTTTGTCTATTATTAGTGATCATTACTGTTAGAATACGGCGTGGAAATCCAGAGCAAATTAACTACATATGCGAGCTGCCGGGCTCATCTGCAGTTAATCACAAGCAGAGTGTTCAAGTGGGCAGAAGATTTTGCAAGAGTATTTTCCAGGAAGGATTTGTGGGAGGAGAAGTGAATATCCTTGGGTTGTTGTTTGGGTTGGGGTTGTGTTTTATAACGGGCCATCGTCTTGGTCTCCCGAACGCATTGTTTAGCTGAGACGCAGTCCGTGCCTCAAAGTACAAAAGAGAATCGTAGCTCAAATTAAAACAGCTTTTCATGCTGCCAATTCCAAGACCTCAAATCTTTAGGGCTGTAAATAATGAATGGAAGTTCCACGTCGGAGCAACCCCCACAGCTTCCCTGCAGAGCTGACAAGGCTCCTGCTTGGGTCATTCCCCCCTCCGTAAAGGCTATCGGAGCCCTGCTCCGGAGCGATGTGGTGGGATGTACAGCCTCGCACGTTATCAGATGATGACACACACACTGAGCACTGTGAGTTATCACTTCCAGTCACTATTATTTCCTATGAAAATAATAGCTTCCAGTCACCGTGGGTTGCTCTGAGATTGCATTCATACTGATGTAGATTAGAAACGAAGGGATTTCCTGATAAAGACTGGGTTGTCTGGCACAAAAAGGCACCGATGAGGGGAGGTTTAGTGTGAAAAAAATGGTTAGAAAACAGCTTTCTGTAGTGTGCAGTGCCCGCTCCTCAGCCTTAAATTCCATCACAAGCTTCCGCTGGGGTTCGGTGCTGGCTGGGCATCCTGGAGACTCTTGTGAAAAACAAAGATGCAGCGTAAATATTCATGAGCTGTTCCTGCACCTTGGAGTGCTCCCCTCAGTGCCCAGCACTCTGAGCGTAGCCTGGGAACAGCTGCTTGATGGCTCCTGGGACCCTTGGTCAAGGGCTTCTGCAGGGTTACGGGTCCGACAGGTCTGTCCTTGCACGATGGGACTGTGAGGTCTGAGATTGCAACTCTCTGAAGAGAGTGGCCTGTTCGTGAATGAATCTGATGGGGGGCAAAAGCCCCTCCACACCCTAGGTCTGCCTGAATGGCTGTCACAGGCAGGTCTGCTTGGAGGGAGCTAACGCAGCTGCTGGGTATCTACCACGAGCATTCACAACACTCCACATGTGATGCTGTCACACACGAGTTGCTCCTACTTTTGAAGGCACCAGGAGACGTTTTAACTGCTCTCCTGCCCCATCCCAAGAGACAGCAGTAGGCACTTATTAAAATATCACCTTCTATTACACGGGTTTTGTTGACAAATAGAGTTTGAAAGCTTTCTCTATGCTCTCTGGCTACTGCAAAGCAGTTCCCACGCATCCCAGGCAGGAGAACTGCGGTGTACATCTTGCTGGAAGTCTCAGCAGCTTCCCTTTGCTCTCTCCCTCCCATAACTGGTCACCCAAAGAAACTCCCATGTGCACTGGGGGAGAGACCACGCTCTCTCCAGGCATCAGCAGCAGCAGCTTGGCTGTGCAGGGTTCCTTCAGCAGTCAGGGAGCAATGTATGAGATCCTTGACTCTCGGTGGAGTAGGGAGTGTTCTGATGGCAGAGCACCAAGTGAGCCAGGGGAGCTGCTCACACACAAGGATTCACCCACAGCAGCTATTTTATGTCCTGCAAGCATCCCACTGCCTGGATTATCCAGCTCTTTCCTGGAGGCTGTGATGGGGAGGCAGGGACAGCTCTTGGGCACTTCCTCTCTGTTCCTTTTCCTCTGGCTCAGCCGAGGGACCGCAGAGCTGTGCCGCTCGCGTCGAGGCGCAGATGGAAGAGCTCGCTGTGGAACCCCGGCGCCAGCCCCACGCACATGCTGGCACACCTGGATAACAGCTCTACCTGTTTACAAATTACCCCAATTTTCTGCTTGATTCAGCAGTAACCGCTTACCCTCCCCCGTGATGTAATTAGGCCTTCAGAGTTCACGTGTGCCTATTATGATCTCTCTGGTGCTTTGGCCTTTTTTTGCTGTAGCCGTAATCATATATATATATGTATTAAAATTTCTTATCAATTGTTCAGCTAAATTATGCACAGAGGGCCATGCTGGCCCCCCATTAACATAAAGTATGCTAAACAACGTGTTTTCCTTCGGATAATTATGCTCTAAAGCACCAACTGCTTATTCTACCGAATTCACCTTCCTCCTAGGTTGGTTCTTTTTTTTTTCCCTTATTTCTTGAAACTTTTCGCTGCCTCCATGGCAGGGCAAGTGCTCCTTCTGCTGTCAGCGAACCAGCCTAATTATCTTTTCTATTATCGCCAGAACTTTCAGCTTCCTAATAGCCGGCGGCTCGGTGTTGAAGCGAACTCTAATAGTCCATCCGAGGTGATTGTTTCCTGGGCACGTAAAGATCTCTCCATCACTCGGAACACACTATGGCTTCTGAACCCCATCGAGGGGTTAATTGCACGATGCATGGAGCAGAGCTTGTGGTTTCCATAGGGTTTCCAGAAGGGTTTCCAACGAGCCGGCTGTATGGGTTTGCTGGAGTGCCCTTAGCATCTGGCTGGAGCTCTGGACGTTTGCTTCGTCAGCCCTCGCTGGGTGGGTTCACAGTTATGGGCAGCAGTTCAGCAAACACTTCACAAAGTCAAGGTGTGCAAGGAAAACTCTCTCCCAGCCCATAACCAACCCGCTGTCGCTTTGGCTCTTGAAAAGCAGCTGCCGTGCTCTGCAGACCTAAAGAGCTGTTGGGAAAGCATGGAGCAACATGTTCATGTTCAAAGGTCACACAACCTCAGAATTAGTGAGGCTGGAGATGACCCCTAAGCTCATCCAGCCCAGCCCAGTGCCTAATGTCACCCCATCAGCCAGACCAGGGCACTCAGGGCCACAGCTAGGCTGTCCTTAAACACCTCCAGGGATGGGGACTCCAGCACCGCCCTGGGCAGTCCAGTCCAGGCTCTGAGCACCCTTTCTGTGAGGAAGGGCTTCCTAACATCCAACCTAACCCTCCCCTGGTGCAGCTTCAGGCACTGCCCTCTCATCCTATCACTAGTTGCTTGGGAGAAGAGCCCAATCCCCACCTGACTACAGTCTCCCCTCCAGGGAGCTGGAGAGAGCAAGAAGGTCCCTCTTGAGTCTCTTCCAGGCTGAACACCCCCAGTTCCCTCAGCCTCTCCTCATCAGCCTTTCCCTCCTATCTCTTCTCCAGCCTTATTGCTCCTCTGGACCCACTCCAGCCCCTCAATCTCTTTCTTGAAGTGAGGGACCCAGAGCTGCCCCCAGTA
>VZRI01011497.1:127625-138940 GCA_013397515.1 Upupa epops
CAGGCTGCCCAGGGGGGTTGTGGAGTCTCCTTCTCCGGAGACGTTCCAGCCCCGCCCGGCTGTGTTCCTGTGTAACTTGGTCTGGGTGATCCTGCTGTGGCAGGGGGATTGGACTGGATGATCTTTCGAGGTTCCTTCTGATCCCTAATGATTCTATGATTCTACATCTGTGTGTGTTTGGATATACCTCTCTGGTTCTGAACACATCATCCATTTCCCATCGCCTCTTAACTGTTGTGCAGGTGGCTGAAGAGAGCAAAGATGAACAATAAAGCGATACGGTCAAACACAGGCAGGACACGGTGTGGGGGGGGGGATGATGAAAAGACATGAAGACGTGGAAAATAAACAACACTGATTCAAAAAAGACAGAGCCAGAAGCACCAGGAGTGAAGAGGTTAAGGAGGCTACTGCAGCAGGAAGCGGGTATCGCTGTGTTGTCAGCGTGCTCATGGGAACCGAGTTGGAAAGTGTTGTGGTAAAAGTGTGTGGAAAAAGAAAAAAACCCCAAGAATAATATAGAAAAGAAAAAAGGAAGAGAGAGAGATGAATCGAGCTATAAATAGCTGCTTTGCTTTCAAGTTTTGTGACCAACAATTAATGTTACTGGAAGTCTCAAAGAGGGTGGTTGTTTTATAAACTCTGGTTTGGCTGAACGGAGCAAAGAGAAGATGAGCTCATCCCCAGAGGCTGTTATGCACTGATTTTTGAGTTCCTGGGGCAGGTACAGGCTCATGCAGGGAAAAGCCTTGTTACCCTTTCCTCTGCTAGGGATGCTGGCACAGAGGGGGCCTTTAAAACGGCACGAAGGAATAAAAGGTGGACTTGTAAGGATATGTCTCCTCCGTGTTTCATGTCCTGGTAGTGAAAATGGGATAGGAGTGTTTAGGTTCGTGTTTATCCACACTCTGGAAGTCTAAGACCTCTTAGAGGAGATTAGCTCTAGACGAGCGGGCTGTTGTCTAACCTGGTTTTCTTTTTCTCTGATTAAAAATCCAATAACTTCTAAATGAGCAGTAGCCCAATAAACAGGCTTGAAGGTCACCAATCATTGTGGGGAGGAGGGATTTAGCTAGGGAAATAAAAACAAGAAGGCTGTTCTCTTCTCTAAATAGAACTAAAGTCGTGTTAAGGGGACTTTTTTCTCCCCCAGTAAATATCCAGCCGGTATTTTCCAGTTGGATTCCATGTGCCCCTTGTAAGGGAGCACTGTCATTACCAATGACTGCGTTCATATTAAAAGTCTATTTAAAGCTAGTAATGATGTTGGAAAGCTGGAGATTCTAAAGGAATCATCTCTATCGTCTCCACATCAAGCGATGTAGCTGGGTCTGTTCTAACAGCTAGCGCTGGTAATTGCCGTGGCTTCTGTTTGTGTTTGGCAGATTTTGTCTCGGTCTCTTACAAACGAGTGGATGCCCAGTCTAAACTGCTTGCTGAGAGGCGTGTGTTTAATTAGCTCGGTGCAGTTGTCAGCATCGTTATCTCACACACATCTTCCCTACGTGTCATAGCGTGTTTTCAGCTAGAGTCTTTACTTGGGTACCTGTCCGTCTTGGGTTTCCTGGAAAGGGGGGCAGATTGTGCTGCGTGACGTGATGTAGCGTCGTGGGCTTGGTTCCTCCTGAGAGTTTTCACACCTCTGGGTACTCGTAAGGAAACGTAGGTGGGAGGAATGGCAAATAAACACATCCTGGTACCCCCTCCCTCCGGTGAGATGGCATCCCTGGGAGAAGCTGACCTGAGCTGCAGCTCCTTTGCTGCTCCATGGTCACAGAGAAAGACTGAAAAGCATTCAGATTTACCAAAACACCCTCTGTAGAGCGGGCAGATCCCCTCCAGATCCACCACAGGCCTTCAGAGCAGGCAGGGATTGCAGGTTGGACACCTCACTATCAACCCAGACCCTTGATGGGGGCGATGCAGAAGAAGCTTTGCTTAGAATACATGGCCACCTCCTCCTGCAGCCTCACAGACAGAGAGGGGGCCTTTCCTCCTGCGGTGTAACGCTCCGTTTTGCCTAGCTGAGTGGTGGTTCAGAAGGTGAAACTCATTAAAGACACTTTATCTATTTATTAGCAGCGTGGTGTGCAGCTACAGAGCAGAGGACGCCGTTGCCTGGCTTCTTGTTTTGCAGGGGTTTTGAATTGGCTGCACAACTGTCAGCATCGCGTCCGCGTGAGTTCCTTCCTCCAGTGCTCGTATTATTTGCTCTGGGGGCCCTTGTCAGCTCACATTCAGCTTGTTTGCAGACAAAAACTACCAGCAGGGAATGAGCTGTGATTGAAATTGAGATGCTGAGCTACTGTACAGAGTCTCGGCGAGATACGGCTGCTTTGTATACCGGTGTCTGAGCTCGCCGGGACCGGCTTTGCTGTTGTTTCAATGAAATCCACTTGTGATTGGGTTGCTGAAAAGCTCTGCCTACCCTCAAGGCCCTGTTTTGCACTCAGATTATTAAAAAATTAGCTGGAGGCTGTGTTTGGAGTTGAATTCACTCCATCACTTTTCTTCATACACAGACGGATTTCCCCCTACAGCTGCAATCTGCACAGAGTAGCTGCGGTGCGGAGACATGCCAGGGTTTAGCCACATCAGCCTCCAGTGTGAGAAGACAGTAGATTTGAATCAAACTTCAGGAGAGAGAGAGAGATAGAGAACTTCTCCTCAAGCCCATTTTAGATTGATTTTCACCAGGGGATAGTTCAGTGCTGCAGAACAGAACTGAGGGAAGGAGAACCATCCTGGGAGTTACTTCTGAACATCACCGACCCGTGGCACATCCTGAAATACAACAACTCTTCCAATCCTCTCTGCTCTCAGCAAAAGAGCTCTTTAGAAGTCTTTGAGACAGAGGAACGTGTACAGCTGAAACACTGGGTGACAGCCTGACTGCATTGAAGCCCCTGGGACCATCCCAGTTGCCTTCCCTGTGCCCAGCTGTCCGCTCTCTGGTTTTCCTTGTGTTTTATTTCCTTCCTTATTGCTCCTGCTGCTGCCTTGCTAATGAAATCTAGATGAGAATGAATCATTGGGACAAAAAAGTCCTAGGTTTCTGTGAACTCACCACTAAGCACCTTATCTGCATCTAAATATCTTTACAAATCTGAGTCTCTGTGAGAACCTTAATACCGCTTGATACAGGCGAGCCCAGGACAGAGATGCCCCCAGCGCTCGAGGTTGAGTTTAGTTTTGGTGGAGTTTGCACCCTCCCGGAAATGTCAGACGCTGCAATTTGGTTTCGAGACGAAAGGTTGTTCAGCTGCACTATTTGATGGAGAAGCTGAGTGTTGAGTGAGGAAGGATGCTGCAGCGCAGCGTTAGGATGCACCGAGCGCTAGGTTTTCTTGTCTCTATCCATAAAAAGAAGCTGTGCTAGTACCAAAGAAGCTTTGAGAAGGGTTTATATTGTTGGGTTTTGCGTGTTATCGTACGACAGTGACAACAACACGGACCTTAGGGCTTTGTAGCTCTTCAAACCTTGGTTTTGGGGGGAAAAAAACCCCACAGCCTGAGACATTTCTTCACAGAAGTGCTGTGGGGTGATGACCGCACGTTTCGTACGAAACACTATTTGCATCAAGGGAGTTTTGCTCTTTCTTTTTTCCACGATGCTGATAATAATCATGCTGAAAACATCGGTGTAGAATTTATTCCAGGTTATGATAAGCCTGATATGTTTGGGCAAAGAATTACACAGTGTGGTATCTGCAGTAGCAGAGAGAAGAGATGTGATGGTCCAGGAAGGTTCCTTCGCTCTGTTTCCATGCCTTCAACACAAAAACCCCTTGAGGTTCATAGATCCATAGAATGGTTCAGGTTGGAAGGGACCTGAAAGATCATCTAGCTCCAACCCCCCTGCCATGAGCAGGGACACCCCCTACCAGACCAGGATGCTCAAGGCTCCATCCAATCTGGCCTTGAACACTTCCAGGGAGGGGGCAGCCACAGCCTCCCTGGGCAACCTGGTCCAGGGTCTGTCCAGTTACTGTGAAGAACTTCCTCTTGACTTCCAGTCTAAACCTTTCCTCTTCCAGCTTGAAACCATCACCCCTGCTCTTCCACTTGGAAACAGCCCCTCCCCAGCTTTCTTGTAGCCACCTTCAGGTACTGGAAGGCTGCTATGAGATCTCTCTGGAGTCTCCTCCAGGCTGAACAGTCCAAACTCTCTCAGCCTGTCCCCATAGCAGAGGTGCTCCAGCCCCCCATCCATCCTCGTGCCCTCCTCTGGACACGTTCTAACAGCTCAATCTCCTTCCTGTGTTGGGGACTGCAGAACTGGATGCAGGACTGCAGATGGGGTCTCATTAGAGCAGAATAGAGGGGGATGTTCCCCTCCCTCAACGTCCTGGTCATGCTCCTCTTGATGCAGTTGGTTCTCTGGGCTCCAAGCGAACATTGCCAGCTCGTGTGTTTGCTCTGCTCATCATTAGGTGGTTAATCAAACTCAGCTATTTTGGTTTTCAGTCCTCTCAGAGACCAGGCTGGAAGCTCCACAGAAAACTCACCTGCTTTGAGAGGGGAAACAAAGCTCCAGATCATTGAATTCCAAGAAACGGTGGTGCTGTTTTTCTTCCCTTCTTGCAAACCAGTATCTGAGTTCTCCCAGCACGTTGCTGGTTGTTCTGGTCACTACTGATGCTGAGCTAATGGGAGACTTGGTCCAATACCGACGGCATCGCTCCATGCCAGCTCTTGTTTGTATCTCACCCTAAAGCTGGTCTTGCCTTGTGTGTATCACCACATCCACAGCCAGGCCCCAGCAATTAGTGCCGTTCCCACGTAACGGATCAGCCCATCCAGTTGTGTACCCTGTGCAGTCATTACATGGCAGAGAATTTAATCCATACTCTCATTCCCGGTGGGCTGCAGTGGTATAATGAGCACTACGGGCTTTTTAGCATCCTTTGTGTGTGTGTTTGGAACGACAGAGCACTCTCCCACTGCGAAGCAGCAATCCTCTCGTGTTCTCCTGAACGTGACATTCAAAAATGCAGCGTGAAAAGGCTTTGAAGTTGGCGAGGAGCACGGCAGAGGCAGTTCCCAACGCGCTGCCACCATCCCGAGCAGAAAGGAGCAGTGCTAATCTTGCAAACTTGCTCACAAGTGTTTAAAAATATTGAGAGGTGTTTTCTGACTACAGGGGAACAAACGTGGAACTGATCTGAGCTCCTGGTAAACGGCCATCGGCTCCGTTTGTCCTTGGGGTAACACAACAAAGCCATTCGGACTTGTGCTCTCATACAGGGAAAGGCTGATGAGGAGAGGCTGAGGGAGCTGGGGGTGTTTAGCCTGGAAATGAGGAGACTCAGGGGAAACTTTCTCACTCGCTATAACTCCTTGAAGGGAGGTTGCAGTCAGGTAGGGGTCGGGCTCTTCTCCTAGGCAACCAGGTCAAGAGGGCAGGGCTTGAAGCAGCTAGGGGAGGGTTAGGCTGCCCTTCCTCCTGGAAAGGGTGCTCAGAGCCTGGACAGTACTGCCCAGGGCAGTGGGGGAGTCCCTGTGTCTGGAGGTGTTTATGGACAGCCTGGCTGTGGCCCTGAGTGCTCTGGTCTGGCTGATGGGGTGATGTCAGGTCCTGGAGTGGGCTGGATGAGCTCAGAGGGCTTTTCCAGCCTCAATAATAGTGTGATTCTCTAGATGGAGAGTAGTCGGTCTATTCTAGACTTGTTTGCATGATTTGGATCGCGAAGGCTTAGGTTGCACTTCCTGTATCTCACATCTCTCTTATTCTTCAGATAGCCAGATCAGTGGCTGTGATAGCCATAGCCATGATTAACCCTAGTGAACCTACCGAGATGAACAGAAGGAGTTGGAGTGTGGCCTTTAGAGCCATGGAGCCATCGCTGTGCCTTCCCTTCTCCCCGTGTGTGACACAGTGTGTTTCGTTTGTGGTCCAGAGGAGCAGAGCCGTTGAGGGAAATACGTGGGTTGAGCTGCTTAATGCACACTCAGCCTGTCACCCTGATCTGAAAGAAGCAACGTCTGTAATTAAAGTTAATGAAGATTGTCCTTTTAATTCCCGAGTGGCAAGAAGGGAGTGTGGTTGTGCAGCTTTGCATGGCCATCAGCATTGAGCTACAAGCAGCTCTAGTAACCTGGCCTGAGGGTACCAGAGCACTGGAACAGGCTGCCCAGGGGGGTTGTGGAGTCTCCTTCTCTGGAGACGTTCCAGAACCTCCTGGATCTGTTCCTGTGCATCTTGGTCTGGGTGATCCTGCTGTGGCAGGGGGATTGGACTGGATGATCTTTCCAGGTCTCTTTTGATCCCTAATGGTTCTATGATTCAATGATTCTGTGCTGCTGTGGTCTGGCTGCTGCATTAGGTACCAAGGAGTAGCAGGTACTTGAAGCTTCAGAAACGAACCTTGAAGCTCCCAGGACACTGCAATTGTGAAGGTCTTATAACAGCAAAGGTTTCACATTGATGAGGAGAGCATTTCCCAGCTTTAGTTGTTTAGAAATACAGTGAATAACTACATCTAGAGTCTGGGAAGAATTAATTACTGAACACTTGTGTGTAATCCGTGTGATAGCTCTCATAATTCAGTCCTCTGAATGTAGTGGGCTGGCTTTAATAAAATAAATACAGGCTATTCAATGTGTAGATGAGTTAGTTAAAAATCTGCACTAATGGATCATTAACCTCTGCTGAACTTTTATTCTTAGTGAAAATCACATTAAGTGAGTGTGAGATTATGGAAACACAGACCTGTTAAGAAAGAATCCCAGTAAGGCCCACTGAGCTGGGAGATACCTCCATCCTGGAACCATGCAGGACACGTAGCCCTTCTCAAGGATCTGAGTGGGAAACTCAGCCCTCTGTGGAACCTGCCCCCAAAACGAGTTGCTCCACAGAGAAACCCTGGCTTTGGGTGGGACCAGCAGTATGAGAGCCACCGCACGCGTGTGTGTGGAGCTGTGAGGTATTTGCATGTCACCTGCTCCGCTCCCCACCCCCCCGCCAACCCTAACCATTGTTATCTGTCTTTCAATTTCATAGCACGGGGTTTTACTCCTAAAAATAGCTAAAAAGAGAGCCGTGTGGAGCCACAGCAAATAGGACTTCTCTCAACGGCTTTGATCGCTATCTGCAGTCGTGTGGGTTTAGAAGTCGCAAAGTAGATGCCGGTATCAAACGCACCTTCGGCTTCGGTAAGCGACTCTGGAAAGAAAGTGCTATGTGTGAAGAAGAGAGGGTGCTAAACCTGGGCAAATACTTTGTCAGCCGTGTGCCAGCTCTTTGCAGCTGAGATGTAACTGAATGCAAAAGGCAGCTATTTTTAACCGGAACCCGGTACCGTTGTAGAACTCTCTAATTTGCTCCAATCTCAAATCCACGATTCCTCCTTCATCGCATTCTTCTCTCTGGTAAAACCAGAGCTCGGCGTGGAACGGAGCCCCCTCAACCATTTAGAACTAAAGCAGTGGGGACCACTAACTGTGGCTGAGCTTTGCAGCTTTCACCGGCCTTTATTACCATAGCCATAAATAGCAAACCGCCCCAAATATTACAGGAGTTTTGTTGGCTTTAACCAATGAAGTAGAACAAGACCTCTGAATACCCCATTAGTTCCAGTGCTGTGCTTTGACGACTTTGCATTGGCAGCTCTTTTTCTATACAAGTCACTAGCCTCACCCGTGTCTCTTAACAAATACCGTTGACAGGCACCATTGCAATTTTTCTGCATGTTCTGACAGTTTAATTCAGTACCTCCTGGCTAAGCAGCCAGAGCCTGAGGGGGTAATTCAGCACCTTGGCATCACACTGCTGCAATTAAAATAATTAAGGGAGTTGGGATGGGCTTACAGAGCTTTCCGTCTTCTGCAGCCTTGTACAGAGAGTGCGCTGTGCTGTTCCCCCATGGAACCGGTACAGGAGCTTCCTCTCCAGTGCTGCAGTGAGATTTTTTTTTAAGGAGATGCTGATTTCCAGGCTCTGTCTGCAAGTCTCTTAGTGTTTGTGCCTCGCAACTTCTTTCTTTCGCTTTCTCTACACAACCCAGTTTCCTTCCTTGTTTCCCCCCTCCCCTCCCCTTAAACACAAGGGGAGAAACACTTGGTATCCCAGCAGTGGTTTCTGTGGATGAGGAGAGGTGACTAACCCCCTGGCTACGTTACCCCATAGAATCCTTAGGGATCAGAAGGGATCTCAAAAGATCATCCAGTCCAATCCCCCTGCCACAGCAGGATCACCAAGTTGCACAGGAACACATCCAGGCGGGTCTGGAACGTCTCCAGAGAAGGAGACTCCACAGCCCCCCTGGGCAGCCTGTTCTAGTGCTCTGTCACCCTCTCATGAAGAAGTTCCATCTGACATGGGATCAATCACTTTGATGCTTAGTAGGGACAGCTGAGCGTGGCTGTCTGCGTTGTAGGTCTCATTGCTCTCACTGAGGAGGAGGAGGACGGAGAAATGTGATGAAGGCTGCTCTGCCCCACCTTAACTGGTAAGAGCAAGCAGCAGTGTTGGGCAGGATTCAGCGTGCCTGTGCATCTACGTTTAGACAATCCTAATATTCATAAACGTATGGTGTGTGCATATATGATGCAGAGGGTTTGCACCTCCCTTTGTCTGTGTAGCTCACGCTGGGTGTATTTCTACTACCTGCACAGAGAGGCATCCTAGCAAAGCCCATTCTGCTGAGGTGTGCATCCTGTATCTCTCTAAACCAGGTGATATCCTGGTTTTACTAGTAGGAAACACCTCTGGGCCCACGTTCCACCTGGGAGCTCACCTTGCTCATGATGTAAGTGAACTCCGAAGGATGCAGATAAGCATTTGAAAGGAGCTGCGATAAGTATCAGCTGTGTGGAGCGAGCAGCAATGCTCTGTGTCATGTTCAGCTCACGGGCTGCACGCAGCAGGTACAACACCCGCTGATCTGAGCCCCCTTATCTGTACCCACTGCCTGTGTGCCTGATGCAGCCTTTCCCTGGATAACTCGGATCAAGCTCAGAAAACTGCTGCCCCTGTATTTTGTCAGACCCTGAAACATTAATCATGAGGAGGAAAAAATTTGTCTCAGTCAACAGTACTGCGAGAGATTTGTTCTGCAGGTTCAGGTCGCAGGTTTTCTGCGGCTCAGGAGACCTGCCTGCTATCAACAGAATAAAATCCAGGGTGGTAACCCGTCAACATCAGGGCTGGGGAGCAGTGCCAGGCGCTGGGAGCAGTGCCAGGCTCTAGCTTTGAAGTTTAGCACCTCTAGCTGTTCCTAAACCCATCCTCGGAGCTATGGGCTCTCGCCAGCCCTATTGCCCTTCCTCTCCCTGCTCATCCTCTGCTCGGTGGCTGTTTGTTTGCTCTTAGATTTCATGACTTTCTCACTGAGCAGCACTCAGCACCCTTCTCTAAGGCCAGGAAGCCAGGGTTGGCAGACATCAACTCATGATGCTGGGGAGGGAGAGGGGTTGTTTCCACAGAGCAGCTTGGAATTTGGCCAGCCAGAGCCATGATGCCATAGCCACATCCCTCATGGATCCCTGAGGTTGTGGCTGCAGCAGGAGGCAGCTTCTTGTTGGGTGACTGCAAGATAAGTTTGGAATCTTATGTTCAGTTCTGGGCCCCTCGGTTCCAGAAGGACACACAGCTGCTGGAGAGAGTCCAGTGCAGAGACACAGAGATGATGAAGGGAGTGGAGCTTCTCCCTGCTGAGGAAAGGCTGAGGGAGCTGGGGCTCTTGAGCTTGGAAAAAAGGAGCCTGAGGGGTGACCCCATGACTGCTGATCAAGATGGAAAGGCTGGGTGTCAGGAGGAAGGAGCCAGGCTCTGCTCAGGGACACCCAGTGCTACGACAAGGGACACCAGGTGTCAGCTGGAACAGAGGAGGTTCCACATCAAGAGGAGAAGAAACTTCTTCCCAGTGGGGGTGCCAGAGCCCTGGAAGGGGCTGCCCTGGAGGTGTTGAAGGGCAGCCTGGCTGTGGCCCTTAGTGCCCTGGTCTGGCTGATAGGATGATGTCAGGTCCTGGACTGGGCTCAGAGATCTTTTGCAGCCTCAGTGCTTCTGTGAAATGAGAACATCCTGACTGCAGTGCTTTTTCTACCCCACAGAACATCCTCACTGCTGCCAGGTCTGGATGTGCAGTGAGATCTAACTTCAGTGAGATGATTTTCCTTCTGCCTCACAAAGGTGCTTAGGCAGGGCACTGTCTGTGCCTCACCTCTTCTACCAGGAACAGCTCTTGCCCGTTTCCTGCGTACTGAGAACCCTCCCTGGCATCAACCAGCGATGCAGTGCAAAGAGCAAGACTCACTGACCCTGTGTCAGGCTGAGCCTTTCCTGTGCAAGTGCTCTCTTCCTTCCAGGAAGGGCTGTTGTGACTTTAACCAAGATGCTGCAAAGCATCTCCCTCCGGTAGCTCAGGCGGAATGCGAGCGTCTCCCGAGTTCAATGGATCAAACAGCCCTGATGGGTTTTATGGCTCCTTTTCACTTTAGGGCTAAGGGAAGAGAGAGCGGGGCAGGTTGGTTTTAAACTCAAGGATTTACAGTGTTAATCCTCCTGACTCATTAGAATTTAGGGGATCCTGGTGAATGAGTACGCGGCTGCTATTCCAACGCAGAGAGCGGCGTAAGGCAGGCACAAACAGGTCTCGTTCCTGGTGAATTCATGGAGACTCCAAAACAACGCGAACGCGGGGCATTCCAGGGGAAGAGAGGTTTTCATTATTCATCTTCAGATTTAGGGGCTTCATACCCCAATTTTCCAAGCATTTCTGCCTCTGGTCAAAGTCACCTTGTGATGCTGAGCGTGCGGAGCGGCGGGTGGGAGCGGCGGTCGTCGCGTTCTCTTCTGACACACATTTCAGGTTGGCTCTGAGAGTGGGGATGGCAGAGACACCCCTGTGATGGGTTATTTTTAAGGGTTCTTACCGTGAGAGGAAGCATTGTGTGCCTTTCTTTGAGGCTCTCAAGAGCGTTTAAGCCCTGCTTGGCACTTGACCAGCACTGGGGTCTCTCTCTCTGGCAGAAATAGCGATGATCAGCAAGAGGGTGAGTGTCTGTAAAATCATTTCTGTAGAGCTGTGGGATGGCTTTGGAGCACAGAGTCCTCCTAGACATCCAGCGACATAAACATGGCACAGAATTTGTCCTGATCATCATAGAATCATTAGGGATCATCCAGTCCAATCAGGATCACCCAGACCAAGTCACACAGGAACACAGCCAGGTGGGTCTGGAACGTCTCCAGAGAAGGAGACTCCACAACCCCTCTGGGCAGCCTGTTCTAATGCTGTGGTACCCTCCTTAGGAAGAGGTTCCTGCCGATGTTGATAGGGAACCTCCTCTGTTCCAGCTGGCACCCAGTG
>VZRI01011497.1:146136-182287 GCA_013397515.1 Upupa epops
ACCAGCAGGAGGAAGGAGGTGATGGTGCCCCTGTACTCTGCACTCATATGACTGCACCTTGAGTACTGAATCTACTTTTAAGCACCACTGTACCAGAAGAACATTGAGGGGCTGGAAGGGGCCAGAGAAAGGCAACAAGTCTGGGGAGAGAGCTGGAGACCAGGGCCTGTGAGGGAATAGGGTTGTTTAGTCTGGAGAAGAGATATAAATATAAATATAAATATATAAACCTGGAGGTATTTAAAAACCGAGTAGCTAGAGCACTTGAGGCCATGGTCTAGGGGTTGGGGAGCTGTTGGGAGGAGGGCTGGACTTGGTGATCCTTTCCAGCCATGAGGATTTTGTGATTCTATGCCCATGGTTGAATCACAGCTTTATCAGACTGGCAAGAGCCTAGACTGCCACTGTTTGTGCTGTTAGATGTTTATTATCCCTTGAAATCACTATTTATTGTAACATGATTTTTCAGCAGATAATATTAGCCACTTGGATTAGAAATCACAGCTACGAGGGGATGTAAATGCTCCGCAGTTAAAAGAATGCATTCTGTAAAATCTATATCCATTTGTCCAGTCCAGAGAATCCAGATACTCTTTGATTAGGCAAGTAAGTAAAGTGCAATTGATAGAGTGCCACCGAGTAATGAACCGGGCGCTCGGAGAGGGTTTGATTAAACTACTGTAAATGTTGCATCCAACGGTGAAAATACGTGCGCCGTCAATTATAAGTGGATGGGACCCTGAAAAGCAGGGCTGGGTAAACTGTTGTCCTTGCGATTGTCTCGTTAGGTTGTCACTTAATTTCATGTTTTACATCTTGCAGTTAAGCTACACGTCAGTCTCAGCTTAATTTTATAAACTCTGGCTGGAAACCCAGGCAGGGGGAGTTTTGTAGCCTGTAGGACAGCCAGATGTTTCTGGGTTTGATCTCAACTGTCGTGCAAATAACTTGTAATCTTGACTATCAGGAGTCCAAACTTGTAACAACATCAGAATAAAACAGCTAAAAGATTAGAATCAACTTGTTGGTTGATTGTTAGACCCTTCCCAGGAGAGATTAGAGATGAAAGGAAATAGGAACAACTGGCTGACTTCTGTTTCCAGCTGCTCCATAAAACGTTAGCTTTAATAAGATACAGCAGCCCTTGCTTCTTTCCCGGTCTATTCTGAGTTAGTCATGGCAGAGTCAGTTGGTTTCAATGATAATGATGCTCTGTAAATGTTAGCTCGGTGTCCTAGCAGTAAACACATCTGCTGGTTGCACCTCAAAGAAACTGGGAACAGATGCCCCCAGCCTGCTAGGCTGCGTGAGGTGGTACCACTGACCGCAGGTGTCTCGTGGAGGTTTAGAAAGCTCCAGAAAATGTAAACTGACTTCTTTCTGCTGCTGTACAGTCAGGCAAGGGTGAAGAACCTCCTTCCCGTTGCAAAAAGACATCAGTTCTCCTGAAATTCTGTCAGAGCCCATGGCTGGAGGTGAGGAATCTGTCTCTGTACCTTCACCTTTGCTGTTTGGGGTAAAAGCCTGAGTCCTGGTGGATTTGCAGTGGCATTGTCCTGGGTTTAGGGTGGAAGGCAGAGCCCCCTCACAGGGCAAACTCTTTTCAATAGGAGATTTTTGAATATGAGGGATCAGGCGACTGAAATAAAATGGTACAACTTTAATGGGGGAAGGTAAGAGGGATAATGAGAGGGAAGAGGGTGCAAGAGGAGAAAGAATAACGTATAAAAAGAACACAACTGGAGCTGCAGTCTGAACAGCTGCTAAGCCAGCAGTGGCAGAGAAGTTCCCACAGGAAGGGGGGTGGAACAAGCACAGTGAGTGTGAAGGAGAGCAGCCCCAGAGCAACTGGGGCCAGTGATAAAGTTGCAGTCCTGGAGCAGAGCTGAGTAAAGCCAAAACGGAGTCGGGGCGCTGAGGCTGGGAGGGCAAAATGCAGCTCCGAAGTGAATGTGCAGCAGCTCAAAACACAGCACCCCCTTTGCTCATCTGTGCTCCCTTAAAACCTTCTGCCTAGAAGCCTCACCTCTCACCTATCGGTGGCTGCTAAATCGCTCCAGATGAAATAAGAGCATAAATGGGATAGGGACTACACAGACACATGCTAGCCTAGCACAGGCATACAGCCCTTTCCGTGGTGGTTTGGGACACGTGGCATTTCTCAACTGCTTTGATATCTTAGGAGAAAGACCTTATTAAAATACTAGATACAAGGGACTAGCAGTCCCGTGCTAGCTTGAGAAATCCCTCACTGTTCTACCTGTATTGTCATCAGTTGTGATCGTTGCTCCCCTGTTGTTGTTGATATCAGAAAACAGCTGTAGGAGTTAATTTGGGGAGCACAGAGTGTTCCCTAAAGCCTAAGCTCTACTTCTGAAAATGAAGAGGTGTGTCTGTAGACACACAGTCATACTTGGCCCGTAAACCCAAGACGTCCAGTGACTTTTGCGAAGCACTATCGACCGCAGCTTTGTTTGCCCGCTGCACAGTCTGGGCTCTCACTAATTGCCTCGTTGATTTCCAACCCCGTAATAAAACTTCAGGACGCTGAATGATGTCACGCAAAGGCTTAGATATAAAGGCATTTAGAGGCTTTAGCGCAGCAAGCCAGGGCGTTTTGAAATGATTGAGTCTTCTGCGAGCTGAAAGAGCAGCGCCGGGGGAAAAGCTGCACCTTTGATGCTGTTTTCTGTATTTGTACATGATCCTGGACTTCCTGACATTAGATTTGTACAACATTATAGCCAGAGCATCAAATGCATGAACTGTCAGCGAGCTTCCTCATAATCAGTCTGACAATGTTTCCTCTTTGCAGTTAGAAAGTCAAAAGATTAGCTTTGAAGGGAAGGGGAAGATCAATATGTGGCCGGTGTATATTGAATGCAAAGGCTGAAACAAATTCTCTGGTGGCAGCTGTGTACAGGAGGAAGTCGTGATTTTACGGAAGTTTTAGTTTCATAGTTTAGCACAGAAAATGCAGGTGTAGCCACCTGCATGAATTTATGTCAGAGAGCCGGGTCTCTTGAGCTTGGAGAAGAGGAGGCTGAGGAGTGACCTCATTCATGTCTATAAATCTGTGAGGGGAAGGTGTTAGGAGGATGGAGCCAGGCTCTTCTCAAGGGCATCTGGGGATAGGACAAGGGGCACTGGGTGCCAGCTGGAACACAGAAGGTTCCATCTCAACATCAGCAGGAACTTCTTCCCAGGGAGGGTACTGGAGCACTGGACCAGGCTGCCCAGGGTGGTTGCAGAGTCTCCTTCTCTGGAGACGTTCCAGACCCGCCTGGATGTGTTCCTGTGCACCTTGATCTGGGTGATCCTGCTGTGGCAGGGGGATTGGACTGGATGATCTTTCAAGGTCCCTTCCGATTGCTAATGATCCTATGGTTCCATGACTCTGTGTGTCTGAACAGTCAGGGTATGAAATGCAGTGGTGAGAGGCCAGCACACGGACAGACACAATGGGGGTATTACGGGGTGTTTGTATGGATGCTAAAGAACGAGTAGCCTCATTCGTTTTTGCGGGGAAGCATTCTCTGCCAATGATGAATTGCTAGGTTTTGTTTAAAACCATCCGGTTCACAGTTCCCCTCGATTCTCACGTAATAAGCAGTGGTTTTGACTGCCTTTTGTGTGGGGATTTGAACCTCGAGTTCAAAGTGGACTTGTGGGGTCAAAGTGTGAAACCACATGGGACTGAAAGCGAAAGGAGACGTTCACAGGACGCCCCTCAAGTCAGGGCTGCCAAGCTGAGCACCGCTCGCCAGGGTGCACGCAAGAGCTGCCCCGATGCGCGCAGACTGTCGCACGCGTGCTGCTCGTGAGTGAGCACGTAACCCTCGGTGGGGAAAAAAAAGAGGTGGTGTTCTGTGCTCAGATTTACAGCTCGGACTCTAGAGTGCTCAGACATCTGTGTTTTCTATCGGTTTAATTGGATCATGAGTTTTCAGCTCATTGCAGGGGTGGATGTGTAACGTTGACTCTGCTCGTGCTGGTATCTTGCCCGTATGCAGGTCAGAGCTACTCTTTGTAGATCTGTTTTAAATCTGCAGGTTAAATACACATCCAGAACTGCATCCAGATTGGATGGTCACTATCCCAACACCTATTTGTGAATCATTAGGGATGGGAAGGCACCTGGAAAGATCATCCAGTCCAATCCCCCTGCCCCAGCAGGATCACCCAGACCAAGTCACACAGGAACACAGCCAGGTGGGGCTGGAATGGTAGAGGCTTTGTGACCTGTCTGTCTATGCACAGACAGACAGACAAGGCAGATGTGGGCAAAGAAAGACTCAGTTTGCTCTATGTGATGCAAAAAAAAAGCAATTTAGTAAAATAATGCTAAATTATTAATTATTACATAATTATATTAATTATTAATGCTAAATACTTTATTCTGTGGGGCTGGAGCAGGTGCTCGGGTGTTTTGTTGCTGGGGTTGTCCTTCCCGTGTTTGCAGTAACAAGAAGGCTGTAGAGAGTGAGTGACAACTACTGAACAGACACAACCAAGCAGTGTTTTCAGTCTTTGAGTTCAGAACGTGAGCTGAACCAGGCACAGAGGATGAAGGTTGCGATTAATCTGCCGGAGCACTCCATCCCCACTCCCGTGGCCTCGCGTGGCCGCACAAAAGCCGCATTGTTATGCTGTGTGGACTCCCTACAAAGGTCAGGGTGACACTGCTGGGTGGGGAATGTTGGTTTGCATTCACAGATAAACAAGGTTGGCTTCTCCCTGCCTGGACAAAGAAACCCTCTCGTGTTTGTACCAAGGGGCTGCAAGCGAGGGTCTCGCAGTCACCGTCTCATGAAACGCTGATGCCGCCGTGTGTTGTCAGGGACTGTTGTCCCAGCCTTTCACCTTCAGAGGCTACAAGAGGGCTGTTGGTAATGTAGTAAATAAGTAAATAGAAGGGATTGGGTTTGCTGTTGTTCTCACTCGTACTTGAGGTAGGAGATCCTCTTGAATAAAAACCTGCACAAATAGTGGGGGGAGCGTGGGATCTACAATGAGACAGCTTGGTGTTGAAGTCTGTGCTCTGGTGCTCATCTGAATAAGCTTTGCATTCACTCATTAAAATGAGACAGCGGTGCTACTTAGTAAACTCAGAGTTCTTTGAGTGTAGGAGTTGGAGAGAGGGAGAACGGTATTAAGAGGAGAATATTTTAGCCTATGCCAGCTCGGGGAGATTGCCACCAGCAGAAAATCCACAAGGGGTAGAGTTGTAATGATGCAAAGCTGCTGCTATTTCCATTTCGTTATGAGTCTTGCTGATTCAGAGCATCCCAACATGAATTACTCTTAATATGGTCTTCTCGGTCCCCCAAGGGCAGCCATTAGCAGCAGAAGGTGTTGCTACGTGGTGTGGTGCAGGGCAACAGAACACACTGTTTGGTGGCCAACTGACTGAGTTTGGGCTAGTGTGTGTGGCTGACTCGGGAGTGGCTGAAGACAGAAGCAAGGGCTGGTGAGGACAGTTGAAGCGGGGGTTAGCCGTGTCATGAGGGGAGGTGAGTGGCCCTTTAGCCCCCCTGTGATTCCCCAATGCAGCCAGGAGAGATCTGGAGTGGCTTTGCTGGGAAGATCTTCCTGGCTGTGCACACAGAATCATAGCATCACAGAGTCATCAGGGATTGGAAGGGACCTTGAAAGACCATCCAGTCCAATCCCCCTACCACAGCAGGATCACCCAGACCAAGTCCAGGGGGGTTTCAAACATCTCCAGAGAAGGAGACTCCACAAACCCCCCAGGCAGCCTCCTCCAGCACCCTGACACCCTCACTGGGAAAAGGTTACAGAATTGGTCAGGGTTGCAAGGGACCACAGGATCCTCCAGTTCCAACCCCCTGCCATGGGCAGGGACACCCCACGCTAGAGCAGGCTGGCCAGAGCCTCATCCAGCCCGGCCTTAAACACCTCCAGGGATGGGGCTCCAACCACCTGCCTGAGCAACCCATTCCAGGCTCTCCCCACTCTCCTGGTGAAGAACTTCCTCCTCACATCCAGTCTAAATCTCCCCCTCTCCAGCTTTGCTCCATCCCCCCTAGTCCTGTCGCTACCTGAGATTCTAAAAAAGCCCCTCCCCAGCTTTTTTGTAGCCCCCTTCAGATCCTGGAGGCCACACTAAGGTCACCTGGGAGCCTGCTCTTCTCCAGCCTGAACAGCCCCAGCTCTCTCAGCCTGGCCTCAGAGGAGAGGTGCTTTAATGGGAACCCAAAGCACTCCTCCTCACGGGGAAGCAGAAGCAGAAGCAGAGCCAGATGATGCTGCACAGGGAAGAAAAAAAATGAAAGCCATGAAGGTTTTGCCTTTTGTTTTGTTCTGCTTTCAGAAAGACAAAATATCCCGAGTCCATGTAAGGTTAACCCCAATAAATCAGCCCCAAATTGTTTCCAGATCTGGCTGCTTGTTCAGCCACTGCCGCCTGCACCCAGGAGAGCTTTCCCTTTGTGATTTGGGCTACATGACCTTGGAAATCAAACCGGTTGGAACGGTGTGCGGCTCCCTCCCAACCCAAAGCGACACCGGGATGTTGTTTAAAAAGCTAAAAAGAAACCAACAAAGAAGTCTGGTTCCGCGTGAGGGGTCTCTGTGCCGGCTACAATCCCATTCAGGAGGGCTTTTCAGAGCGTCCTCTCGTTTGGAAACAGCGCTGATCCCCAGGTTTTCGTGGGCGTCGCATCGCTTTATCGCATCTCGCCGGAGTGAATGGGGTGAGCACATGGTGGTGATGCTATCCAAGGGAAATGCTGGTTCACCATTCCGAGCTAGCGATGGTCTGAGGGCTGTGGAAAAAAATGAGTGGGGGGGGGAAAAAAGAGCAGAGGCTTCATTTTCATTCTTTTTTAAGTGAGGAGTGAGGAAACAGCTCGGCAACGCCGCGAGCTGCGCTTGGGGAGGGAGAGACCTCGGAACTTAGTGTGTTGGGGTTAGCACCATCAAGTTTCTGTGCTTAAGGAATGGTAAGGGGTTGTTTCTGGTGTTGTCCGAGCGGATTGTGAAGTATTGGGAAAGAAAGACTCATGCACAGCCCCCTCACCCCCCTCCTTTATGGCCATAAATCAATTCTCCAGTGACGGTATATTAAATGATAACCTTGCCATGTTTAATGTCACAGCAGAAGGAGCTGCACAGGCACTTCCAGCTGCATCGGGGTGGGTGGATTAACCAAGGGAACGTGAATCTGAACGGTCACGGAGCTCGTGAGAGCCATCTTGCAAAACGTGGCTCTGGCGCTTTTGTCGCCGCCGCTATCTCCTACCAGGCTGTTTTAAAGGCTTCTTTTTTTTCCCCCCTTGGATTTGTTCCCTGCTGATGCGGTGGGAGCAAAGGGCAGCTTTTCCAGCCCCCTGGGTTGTGGGGGAGTTTCTTGACACGTCGAGTCCTGCAGTCTCTTGTCTCAGGTTAATTTTGGGATGGGGTGGGGGTGTAGAGCAATCCGTGCCACAGCCCTCTTTCCGAGACCATTGAAACTTGAGCTTCCCCTAATTTCTAGTCGAACGGGATCAGTCCCTGTAAGGTTTCTATTTCTTCGAGAAACCTGACTTGAACAAGAGCCACGTAAAGCTCCTAAAGAGTTAAGCGAAGTCACGGCTGTGCCATGCCAACGCTGGCTTTTCAATGCGCTTGTTGTACTTAGCCGTCAATCTCTTTGAAAAAGGAGAGTGTCCCAATTATTGAGATGGCCAAAAGAAACAGCTCCGCTCCTTTATCACATAAATACACTTAAAAGCGTGATTTAAAACAGATGAACAGCCAGCTGAATTAGTGTTTTGGTTGCTCAGCGGAGCCAAGAGCAGGGCCTCCTTGGCACCGGCGGAGACTGCTCCATAGCTTCGGTCCCACAGCACTACCAAGTTCTTTGAAGCCCGTGAATAGCCCTGGCAACGCTACAGCCACCCCCCCCTTCTCCATGCTCCCAGCAGCCTTCCTCGCCCTCCCCTTCACTCGTGGGGAGAGGAACGCGTGAGTAGCTCAGAGAGGGGCAGGAGCCGCTGCACCTTCGCTATAGCCAGCGTTAATTTGGGATGGCAAGCTCTGAAGTTCCTCTCCAGCTAATTTGTTCGTATAATTAAGTTAGCAAAATCATATGTTTTATTAATCTAATAAAAAGCATTTCACGGTTTAGACCGTCTTTAATCCTTTGACCTTGGAAGTCACTCTTTATAGTCTTCAGGCTGCACTAATTTATTGTGGTTGTTTCTGTTGGGAAAAGCCTGGAACAATCTGCTCGCCTTCCACTTTGACATTTCCCCCCCTCTCTTCAAGGTAAATGGGATTAGTCAACATCTGCTTCTTCGAGTATTTACAAACTTCACGATCAAGGTGTAACAGAGCCGACAAACAGCAGTCCTGTAAACGCCTAGACATAGTCACCCACAAAGAAATACGGCAGCCACAGCCGCCGCGCGCGGGTGCTTCTCGCTCGCTAGGGTTTTCAAGTCGGCTGCTAGGACGAGGCACAGTCTTTACGCCCCTCGAAAGAAAGACACGCGGTGAGACGCTACGTGTGCTTTCCACATCTCGAAGGAGGCGCTCAGTGACTTCTGTAAGGTATCTGACGCAGTCTCACACAGCATCCTCGCGGCCAAACGGAGGCTGTGTGGGCTGGATGATTGGGTACTGAGGGGGATCGTGAATTGGATGTGGAATAGAAGCCAGAGAGTGGTGGTCAATGGGACAGAGTCTACTTGGAGGACTGTACCTAGTGGAGTCCCCCAAGGATCGGTACTGGGACCAGTCCTCTTCAATCTAGTAATTAAAGACCTGGAGGAGGGATTAAAGTGCACTGTCAGCAAGTTTGCTGATGACACAGAGCTGGGTGGTGTCGCTGACACCCTGGCAGACTGTGCTGCCATTCAACGAGACCTGGACAGGCTGGAGAGCTGGGCAGAGAGAAATGGACTGAGGGACAGGGTCGAGTCAGGGTAGAGTCTGGCTTCTGAGCAAGAATAACCCCAGGGACCAGGAGAGGGTCCCCCCTCAGGGGACTGACCTGTTGGAGAGCAGTGGAGGAGAAAGGGACCTGGCCAGCAGGATAACTCTGAGCCAGCAATGTGCTCTTGTGGCCAAGAGGACCAACAGCATCCTGGGGTTGATCAGAAGTGGGGTGGTTAGCGGATTGAGAGAGATTCTTCTCCCCCTCTGCACTGGGGAGACCACATCTGGAGTAGTGTGTCGTGTTTGGGGAGGAGAACCCTTGCTCACTTGTATTGCTGCTACAGAGAGTTCTGCCTGTCGGTAGAATCTGAACGACAGCACCCTCGCTCAGTAACCCTGTGTGTAATTAAATAGATGGAGTTAAACTTGAAATGATGTGATTTATGTCTGCTTGGCGTGTGATGGGGGGGTATTTTGACGTTTGAAGCTGCAGCTCTAGGGAAACAGGAGTCAAAGCACAAGGCTGGTGCTCACTTAAAAGCTTTCCAGCTCCTTAAGACCAGTGGATAATATTACTGCAGTTATTTCCAGTATCCCTGTGTCTCAGAGGTCAGTGTTAAACACCAGGGGATTTGCTCCTAAAACCCCTTCAAAGATTTTACTTTAAAGGACTTTTTCTTTGCTAACCCAGTGTGAAGTGTCCCTGAGCTGGGGCTGCCCTCAGAGACAGCTCCAAACCGGTTGGTGAGAGCAGTACACTCGCCTCATTGTTTGCAGGTTTGCTCCATAGTGAAACCCAGATTTCACATGGGATAAACAGAGAACTGAACCACCCCGGGGAAGCAGCAGGGAGAGGTGAGGACTGAGCAGAGCGATCCTTTGGCCCCTGCTGCCCTATTTTCACCAAGAGGTCTCCCCCCTACCAGAATCACAGGGATCAGGCTGCCCAGGGGGGTTGTGGAGGCTCCTTCTCTGGAGATGTTCCAGACCCGCCTGGCTGTGTTCCTGTGTGACTTGGTCTGGGTGATCCTGCTGTGGCAGGGGGATTGGACTGGATGAGCTTTGGAGGTCCCTTCCTATCCCTAATGGTTCAATGATTCTATGATCAGCTTCTGCGTGGTACCCTACCAGCCTCTTCGGGATTCCATTCACATCTCAAGTGTTTTAAAGGCAAAGGAAGAGCCTTTTAGCTTTGTGAATGGAGAAACCAGGATTTTATGCTATAAAAGAAGAGTTATTCATGTACTAAACACACATAAGTCAAACGTGGCAGTGATGCCGTGGTGCTTCTCCTCTTGAGATCAATAGGATTTCCAAAAAAAGCTGCTGTCTTGCAAGCTCAGAAGTCAAACTCAGCAGCCACCTCTTAATTTCTCCACGATGCTGCGTTGGGGGTGCCCTGCCTGGCATGAAACCGAGATAAATAGGGGATGAGAAGCCGATTTTCTAGACAGATCCACGTAAGCTAAAAAAAAAGGGGGGGGGGTGAACCGAAGGGGTGGCAAAGCCCCAACGTAAAGAGAGCGAGAAAAGAAGTACAAATAGTTAGAACAGCAACCCTTCTGAGGTGAGATTGTTGTGTTTTGCCTTTTCGGTTATCTGCTTATCGCACAGAACTAGCGACAATTTTAGCTCCCATTCTGTTTCCACAAGACAGCCTGCCCACAGATCTGCTAGAGAATGTGGTTCCCAGCTGGGATGCCAGTGCACAGAGCCATTGCTGTTCTGCTTGCAGCAATCTGGCATCTCATATCTATATGCAGTCACAAGTTATCTGTGTGTGCGTATAGATATAAAGGATTTGAAATCCTCTTAGCTTTTTTTTTGGGGGGGTTGTTTAGAAGACATCCAAACAAGCCATGACATCGGGTCTGCGTTTCAGAATTGAGTTGGTTTTCACCCGAAGTGATGTCAGTGAGGGGGATCGAGGAAAGAAACAGAGCTTCTGTGCCTTTTGGAGTTAAATATTCTCAAGCTTAAACATCTCTGAAAGCTTTTGGGAACTCTCGGGTCCCGTCTGAGCTTGCTGTCTCTATCTCAGCCTGACACAACCGCCCTCTGACCCTACCCTGCAGCAGTTCTGCAGAGCACTTGAGAGTGGGGTTGTTTGCGGTTTGACTCCTTATTTTGAACACCTTTGGCTCGAGGTTCCCCTCATAGAAACAGGGTGTCAACCTTGAGAAGGGGGGAGGATGGAGTCTTCCGCATCCCACCTCCGCCTGGCAGGAGCTCTAATGACTTCCAGGTGTCCCCTGATGCTGCACATTTTTGGCTGAAATCCTGGCGAGACTGGGGTTTCTGCCTTGAAAAATACTGCAGAAAACAAACTTTGAAGTTTGGAAGGTGGAATTGGTAAAAAATAAACTGAAAGTAAGTCAGGGCTTCTTGATTCCAAGAAGGGGAAATGGTTTCTGCAGGCTGTTCCTATAGGCGCTCTGTTAGTGTTGGAAGAACGCTGGCACCACTAAATACTCAGAGTGAGAACTGAAGGCACGTGTTTCTCTCAACTTGATAAATTTTGCAGCAGGAAAGCCGACTGGAACGGGGTAGTAACCCTACGAGCATCACCAGATACTCCAGAAGTGTTTTGCTTGGGAGGCCTCGCGTTTTAAAAGCCTTGGGTTGCTTTCAAGGAGTCAATTAAAGGCTATAAAATTTGATTGTGTAGTGACTGGGGGCTCTGCTCGTGATGCCTGAGCTCTGAGCTGCACAGGTATGACTCTCACACTTTACAAGCCTACAAAGGCTTCCTCGTTGCTCATGAACCCTGTGTTTCCAACGCGTGAGGGGATTTTTTCTCACCCTGTAGTTATAAACCCCAAGATGGAGAGCAGTGGAGGAGAAAGGGACATGGGGGGTCCTAGTGGCCAGCAGGGTGACTTATGAGCCAGCAAGGTGCTCTTGTGGCCAAGAGGACCAACAGCATCCTGGGGGGATAAGAAGGGGGGTGGTTAGCAGATCTTGCAGCTCTCTTGAGTTTCTACCCCATGGCTGGAGGTGGGAGAGCTCTTGGATAGTTTTGAATTAGAAATAGGTGATAACTTCTCACCGTGGCACTGCAGCTGATAAAACAGCGCATAAACAGTCTGAGCAGCTGTAAAGCAGCACAGTTGAGCTGCACAGAGGCCCAGGAAAGGCAGATTATCATTGAATCACAGAGCTACGGTGACTGTGTCGATGTGCAGTCAGTAGCTGTACCAGTGACTCGTGTCACCTCCCCATTCTCTCACCCCCTTTACCTCCTCTTGCTGAAACTCTGACAGCTAAGACAACATTTCCAAGAATTGTCCTGCATGTCTTCTAATCCTCTGCTGGTCAGGTGGCTGTTATGTTCTCGTCTTTATGTCTGTTTGCTGTGCCTCGTGTCTCCTGGTCCTGCTTGCTATCTTTGGAAAAACAGCACGAGGGGCACGAGGGGCCAGGTCAGTGCACTTTAGCTGCTCTGCACTGCTGTGCTGGCAGAAAACAGGTGGGAATCTACCTCAGGCAGCCATTCACACTGATGCCTGTCTCTAGAGCAGTGCGGAAGAGACTCGGGGTATTGATGGTGTGACTTGGTCTGGGTGATCCTGCTGTGGAGGAGGATTGGACTAAATGATCTTTTGAGTTCCCTTCTGAACCCTAGTGGCTCTATGATTGCAGCCCCAGGACTGGCTTTGTGAACGCAGGGTGGGATGGAGCCTGAATTGGTGGAAGAGATGGGAGGGAGTGGAGTGCTGTCACGCCAAGCCTTGGTATAGCCCTGGCCCTGCTAGTGGAATGAGGCAGGATGTGCTGTTGCCTTGTCACTCCTCTCATGGCAAATCCTCACCTGGATAACACTGCTCATTCTCTGATTGGGGTGAGAGAGCCAGGCTCCTACACTGACTTATTCCTACCTTCATTTTGAGGTGGCCAAGTCTTGTCTGTCTTTGCTTGTCTATCCTATTTATAGCCCTGTCCTAGCTCAGGTTGGATAAACAAGGTTCACTCGAGCAGTGGGATAACCTAACCTTATCTAGATGTTGATGTGAGGCAGATGCAGCTGTAGTTCTACATTCAATCAGGTATCTCCATCGTTGGCATCGCAACTGCTCACCACTTCTAAGTTCCTCAGGAATCGCAGGCAGAGAGAAGGAACATGACTCAACCAGCTAATGATGAGCAGAAAGAGAAGTTTCTAGCAGAGCCAGAGCTATGAGTGCCATGGAAATGGGAGCTGGAGTGCTCGACAGTCTGGGAGAGAGCTAACACCCATGGACAGCCTTACAGCCGTGTGATGAGCGCTGAGTTTTCCCCTTTACTTCCCATGACTCAAAATTTGCAGCCGGCTTTTAGTGGCCAGTGAAACCGTCTGGGATTTCTATTCTCTTCCCATTTAGGGACAGCATCACTCTTGCTTCTTTAAACTTCTCAATGGAGGGGAAAAAAAAGCCGCTCAGTTTCCAATTGCAGCTTTTTATTATCTCAGGCCAAGAAGAGGGGAAATGAAAAATCATCTTAATTAAAAAAACCCCACTAAAGTCTCCCGAAATCCGTGGTTCTTGTTTTTGAAGTGCTTTGTCAGGAGCTGTCGGCAGCCATTATTTTTAATTAGCTGATCTTTTAAATTAAAACTGGGCTATTTGCATTTTTTTAATGGGGAGATGCTCGATCCTTCGGCTCCCCTGTATTTTCATGTTAGATGAGGAGGAAGTTTGAGAGAAAAGAAAGAAGGCAGGCAATTTGATTAAAAATATACACTCTCTTTTCTTCTGCTCTCTTATATTTTATACAAATGATGGGAACTTCACTTCCAGAAGGACACAGAGCTGCTGGAGGGTGTCCAGCGTAGAGCAATGAAGATGATGAAGGAAGGAGAGCAGCTCCCTGATGAGGAAAGGCTGAGGGAGCTGGGTCTCTTGAGCTTGGAGAAGAGGAGACTGAGGGGGGACCTCATTCATGTATAGAAATATATGAGGGGTGGGTGTCAGGAGGATGGAGCCAGGCTCTTCTCAAGGTCATCTGGTGATAGGACAAGGGGCACTGGGTGCCAGCTGGAACAGAGGAGGTTCCCTGTCAATATCAGCAGGAACTTCTTCCCAGGGAGGGTCCCGGAGCACTGGAACAGGCTGCCCAGGGGGGTTGTGGAGTCTCCTCTGGAGATGTTCCAGACCCACCTGGATGTGTTGCTGCTGTGCAACTTGGTCTGGATGATCCTGCTGTGGCAGGGGGATTGGACTGGATGATCTTTTTAGTTCCCTAATAATTCTATGATAACTGACACAGTTGCCATCATCCAAAAGAGTCCCTGAGTATTTTGCAGACACTGGAAGCGATAGAACACACACACACCCTCCACCTCTGAATAGCTCCTATAAGTGATGTGATGATTTAAAGAAGAGTTTCTCTTTCAAACCATAATTAGAGATCAAAAGGCTGGAATAGAAGGAAAAAAACTATTGAAACAAGTGAAAAATTTGGAGAGATTCTCATTTTTACTTCCAGCTACCTGAAAAAAGCCCCTTCTTGTACTAAAATCGATGGTGCTACCAAAAGATTGATATTAAAGTCAAAATCCTTAATTCTTTTCTAAAACATTAATAAAAAGCGAGGGTAGGCATTCATTGCATTTGATTTTGGTGGGGAGACATCACATTTTCACACCTGCTTTGGTGTTCAGGGGTGGAGGGCACTCATAAATCCCCAGTGTCTTCATCTTGGAGTCAACAAACCAAACTCCTTGTGAGTGCACTGCTGTCAAGTCACTCCAGCCATCAACAAGACCCATCCTAGTTACCCTGAAAAGTGTCAGGCATTGGCTAAGTAGTGGGAACATCCAGATCCCGGGGGAGTTTTCCAAGCTGGACCTTCCCCAGGACTAAAGTGTCAACACCCTTATGCTTAGGAAACCTTACCTTGAGACTCTTAACAACCAGCAGAGATTATCTGTCCGTCCCTGTTTGTCTTGAGGTGATGGCTCCTTCCAGCTGGACGTTGATCCCTGGGATGGGTGTTTTATCAGCTCTTCCTCTCCTGAAGTCTGCACGATCAGGTCTGTTAAGGAAATTCTCATTCCCAAGGTACCGGGGAATGACTTTGACACCAAAGTGAACCCGTAGCGTGGAGATAGCTCGGGTGTTTGTGACAGCTTTTATTTACACGACCTTGGCTCTTCTTTCCTTTTCACACCCCTGTGTGATCATGCCAACAGCTCTTTGTGGGTCTGCAGCCTTTCAGCTGCATTTCCCTGTAATTAAGTTGTTGATGTTTAGTTCATCGAGCCCGTGTGCTCTCTTTACCATGAGCTCAGTTTGGGTTAAATGAAAGGCTTCACATCTGGAGAGTAAGATCATCTCTCCAACTTGTGACTCCTTCAGTTGGCTGCAAACAGTAGTAAAAAAGAGTTGGGAATATAATGTGAATTATGGGGTGAAAAGAGGGCTTTGGGGAACAAATAAAAGTGACAAATGTTGTCAAGTGCTTTGTGAAGACCAGTAACCAGAGGTGGTGGCTGCGTGCCCTCCTGGGAGTGCTGGCAGAGCTTTGTGTTGTCTCTAAAAGACACTTAGACAAAGCTCACAAACTCACTGAGTGGTAGGGATTGGAAGGGACCTCAAAAGATCACCAAGTCCAATCTCCCTGCCACAGCAGGATCCCCTAGATCCAGTTGCACAGGAACAGTCCAGACAGGTTTGAAATGTCTCCAGAGAAGGAGACTCCACAATCCCCCTGGGCAGCCCCTTCCAGCTGCCTGGGAAGAAGTTCCTGCTCATATTGATAGGGAACCTCCTCTGTTCCAGCTGGCACCCAGTGCCCCTGTTCTGTCACCAGGTGACCTTGAGAAGAACCTGGCTCCATCCTCCTGACACCCACCCCTCACATATTTATAGATACGAATGAGGTCACCCCTCAGCCTCCTCTTCTCCAAGCTCAAGAGTTGACACCCAGTGCCCTTTGTCCTAGCATTGGGTACCACTGAGCAGAGCCTGGCTCCTTCCTCCTGACCCCCACCCTCTCCATCTTGATCAACAGTCACCCCTGAGGCTCCTTTTTTTCCCAAGCTCAAGAGCCCCAGCTCCCTCAGCCTTTCCTCAGCAAGGAGATGCTCCACTCCCTCAACAACGGTGTTTGAGTGTGAGGGGGAAAAAAAGAAGGAAAACATGCTTCAAGCACAGATTTTGTAGCTGTTTTATGTGCTAAAACAAATGTTCAAACAAGCTTGAGCTCCATAATAGCCTTGAGCCAACCTTCCTGTTTCTTCCTTCTCGCTGCCAAGTTGCATCACGAGGCAACGTGTCATGAACTCGCCATTCGTTATTGTTATTGTTTTTGGAGAGACAGGGACTGCAGTTGTGGTTGTGGTAGGAGGAGAAGCACATTATTGAAATCACTTACAGTAAAACCCCAGTGTTGAATATCGTTTCGCTTCCTAAACAGGAAGTGTAGTCCTACGGAAACAACAACAAAAGCGAACGCAAGTGGAAGAGGATCTTACTCTGTCAACTGAGAAAGGGACGTTGTACAAAACTGGATGTGGTTTCTCCACGAGACTGCTTTTCAGCCTGACTTGGGAAGACCTATTTAAACTTCAGTAGTTTTATAAGGATGTCTCCTACTTAGCTATCAATGGAATATCAGCTGCATTCAGCAGCTCCTCGCTGCTTCCTACCCCGGCGACAAAACCCCTCCAGTGCTGAGCACGTCTGATGCCTTTGAACTCAATTTTCTAGCGTGAAGCTGATCAGTTCCTGCCTTTTCACCCGTGACATGAAAGTCTTTGTGGCCATCTAGCCATTTCTTCTCAGGATTCTGTTAGTATCTTTGGTACTTATGATGCTGATGGTTGTCCAAACGTAGGGTCAACCCGTGAGCCGGCCGGCAGCTTTCCATGTCGCAGCGATCCAGCTCCATTTCCAACTGACTGCTGGAGTATTATCATTTGTAACTCAGAATGGATTAAGCCTGCAGGGTTAGGCAAACATCCCAAAGATTCAAATCTCATCTTGATGACTAAGAATAACCAGCTTCTGGCTCTTAGAAGGTTTTAGATATCAACAAAGCTGTGCATTTGCATTAACGGCTATCACACCACAGGGGCCTGCTCGTGTTTATCTTGGGAACTACCAGAAGCTGAACATTTAGTCTACATTTGCTTAAATGTGACTCCTGTTGAAATCAGTGGCAAGCTGTGTGCACATATGTGGGCTAGAACTGTGCCTAAGGATGCCATTCCCACCAGTTTTTCATCTCAGAAGTTATGTCTCAGAGAAATAGTGGGTGATCAATTAGAAACTGGTACATATCAATAGCAAAACTTCGGTTGGACCTTGTATTTCTGATGCTGTGCTGTGTAGCCACAGTATCACAGTAATGATGAGGTTGGAAAAGACCTTAAAGATCATCCAGTCCAACCTAAATCCAAATAAAGCAAGTAAACCTAACATTGAGATCAGTTAAACCTAACATCCAACACCTAGATCAATTAAACCTAACATCCAACATCTAGATCAATTAAAACTAACATCTACCATCTAGACGGAGCAAGAGGAGTAGTTACCAGTTTGTTGGCAGCATTGCCTTGCAGTTGGAGTTGGCATCCATGACCCAGTGAGTGGCCAGTGTGGAGGATTGTCCTTTATAGACCCCACAACTCAACCCTTGGTCCTTTATAGACCCCCACAACTCAAGCCAGGGTAAGTGGCTGAGCAAGAATGTCTCTGGTTTTGAAATGATAAGAATAGTTTAGGCTTTAGCATCTACATTTTCGATTCTCTTTTTGCTGCATTTTTATATTGGGATGACTCTCGTTTGGCCTCGCCTTGAAGTTTTTACATGTTCATTCCACAGGGGAGCAAGGTGCCAGTTACATTTGTAAAACAAATCATAGAATCGTTAGGGATCGGAAGGGACCTCAAAAGATCACCTAGTCCAGTCCCCCTGCCACAGCAGGATCACTCAGACCAGGTCACACAGGAACACAGCCAGGCGGGTCTGGAACGTCTCCAGAGAAGGAGACTCCACAAGCCCCCTGGGCAGCCTGTTCCAGTGCTCTGGGACCCTTCCTGGGAAGAAGTTCCTGCTGATATTGATAGGGAACCTCCTCTGTTCCAGCTGGCACCCACTGCCCCTTGTCCTATCCCCAGATGACCTTGAGAAAAGTCTGGCTCCATCCTCCTGACACGCACCCCTCACACATTAATAGACATGAATGAGGTCCCCCCTCATCCTCCTCTTCTCCAAGCTCAAGAGACCCAGCTCCCTCAGCCTTTCCTCATCAGGGAGCTGCTCTACTTCCTTCATCACCTTTGTTGCTCTATGCTGGACACCCTCCAGCAGCTCTGTGTCCTTCTTGAACTGAAAGGCCCAGAACAATACTCCACATGAGGCCTCAATAGTGCAGAGTAGAGGGGGAGAAGAACCTCTCTCGATCCACTAACTATCCCTCTTCTGATCTCCCCCAGGATGCTGTTGGCCCTCTTGGCCACCAGAGCACATCCTCCTGGCCACTAGGACCCCCAGGTCCCTTTCTCCTCCACTGCTCTCCCCTCATCCTGTCCTGGTCCCTGGGGTCCCTCCTAACAAGCTGCAAAGCAAAGTTGCTAAGAGACAGACTCTGAAACTGTAGAGCTTCCAAGAGAGATCTTGTTAACCCACAGTGCCACTGAGTACTGGACCAGCAGCACTGAAACCACATCATCCCATTGACCTTCTCCATTCCCGCACTAAGGATTCACTGTTACCTGTCCGGGAAATCACTCTGTACAATCCCACTCCTCCCTCTCAGCACCAGTAGCTGCTGCTGGGAGTCTTTCGGGAGGATTCTTGTGGGTGAGTGACTCACTGTAATACTCGATGCACGATGTTTATCCTGTGATTTATTGTGCTCGGTTTCTCTTTGATGCAAAGGAATTTCCACCTCTTACCTTCTGTTTACAGAAACGATGGCAGATCCCACAAGCGCAAACATCCGAGTGAGCTCGGCGTGTTTTTCCCCTATAGTGCTGGTAACCGGAGGAAGTGGGAAGGTGTTTTGAATTTACTCGAAATACCTGCTTTAGTTTTGGAATGAAAACATTTCTACGTGTGATTATCTTGACAACTGAGGCAGGAAAACTCTTTGCTTGGTTTGTTTATGACTCCTGTGATTTCTTCTCTCTGGTCTTTCCAGATATTGAGAGCTCCTGGCCCCAAAGATAAATAAGAGATGTTGAGGTGTGCGGAGAGGTCGCTGACCCCAAGATAAATAGGAAATGTTGAGGTGTAAACATACTCTTTAGCTTAGCCATCCCAGTACTGAAACCTCTCTGAATGAGGAGCATCGCCCTTATTTTGAACAAAAATTCCTCTAATTATAAGGACAAAAGGCTTTTGTGGTCTGATTTCTTCTCCCAGGTTGTCCCCAGAGCTGGGTGTAAACACCGATGTGAAAACCCAGCTCCAGACACACCGGTAGAGCCAACGTGTAGCCCATCTTCTGTAACTTCCATCTAGTTCTTAGCTCACCGCTCCCACCTTTAACTCTGGCATCACCAGTCGTTAGGGTTTTGCCTAGGAATCAGCTCCCTCTGCGAGCTGGTGCCTTTGATGTGGTGCGTCTGCAGTTGCCCTTTGTCTGGGGTGGGCTGTGCCTCCGCTTGCCTTTGCTGGGGTTGTGGGGTTTAACCTATGAAAGAGCGGGATGCAGTGCCTGAATCTGGGCAGGAGTCAGCCTCTCAAGAGCAAAAAAACCCAACAAAACCTCTCCCCTGTGGGAAACGACTCGGAGGACCCGGCATAATAATCATAAAGGGGAGGTCTCGGCGAGCCCTCCTCTCCTCATTTACGGCGGTTTGCTCTCTAATAGCATTTACAAGTTTGTTTTACTCTGTCTCGGCGAGAAGAAAAGGCAGCTTTAACAATTCTGTCTCTCTCAGCAGTGCATTTGAATTTCTGTTGCCTCCCTTCGGCGTGCCGGTCAGAGGTCACCCAGAGCAGGATTAGTTGACCTGTGTTGACAGAGCGGGTGATGGATGAGAGGAGCACAATGCACAGCCTGTTTGCACCGCGGCGGCGGCGATGCGCACGCGGGTTACACCTGCGCTGGGCTGGGGACACGGCATCTCCCGACGCACTGCTTCGCTGAAGCACCGCTGGCTTTACAAAGGCTTGCACTGTGAATTCTCTCCCCGTGTCCTGTGCTTGTTCCGGAGAGGGAGTAAAGGACTAGCTGTTTGCTCTTTATTAACAGGATTTGGGAAACGCTGAGGCTTAGTGTAACGAGGTCAAACGGTTCAGATTGTGAGTAATTAGAGAAGATCACACTAAACAACACTCAGTCTATATTTAAGAGAGCACCTTGTGTGGAGAATTCCACTTTGCACCCACCAAACGGTCCAGCCCTGAGTATCTCTCTCCTGCTTGTAATCACTTGCTTAGCACTAGTGATGCTTTATTCTGGGGGGCAGCCCCGCAGACCCACTCCCGTGAGCGATGAGGTCAGTGCTCCATCAGTGAACACAGTTCCTTTTCAACTGCAAACAAAAAAATATCACTTTGATGCTTAAAATGGACCCAGAGGCAGGGAGTCCGGGTTTGTGGAACGGCGTGTTTGGGAGAGCCTCTGTGACCGCTAATCCATCTCCAGTTCAGACTGCTTTTCAAGTGGATAGGCGCCGGCTGAGCTGTCGGTCAGGACAGGCTGTTGGAAGGGACCCAACACACACTCCGTTTCTCTTTCTCTTCCTCATTAGCAGTGAAAATCGTCCATCATAACCAGGAGTGTGGAACCAGCGATGGCAGATCTTGTGGGAGTATCTGCATCCCCTGTGTGGTGCAGCCAGGTTACGCAGCGAGTCCAACACCGGCTTGAGCTCGAGCCAGTGGAGGCGTCTGGTGTAGATCTGTGAGTTTGTACAGGTCCGTTGGCCACAAACCACTGCGTTGGGGCTTTACAGAGATTGCAGCCTTGATTATAGCCCATTAGTGGGAGTCATAACCCTGAAAGCTATGTCAGGCTGCTGCGGTAGAGTCAGACCTGGCGGAGCTCGATGCATCAAAGCGGCGGGGTTGATCTCCGTGGTTGCGAGGCAGGGATTCGACACTGACGGCACAAAAATGAGTTTGGGAATTGATATTCCAATTAAAATTAAACAGCCGAAGAAATTAAAGCAGCTACATTCACAGCAGCGTGAGCTGCAAGATTTGCCAGACAGAGGTAACAGAGTTGGTTTCTTTAATGGTATCACTGGTGCTGGTTATCGGGGCAGCCGTTCAAGATGCTTCCATTCAAGCAGACTCTTTGGGGAAGGGGTGGTAGCAGTGAGATGTACACAGCTAGGTTTGAGTTGGAATTCACTTCATGAACAACACAGAAGAGTAACAGTGAGTAAAAACTGTTCCTTTATTTGCAGTAGGGCTGGGAAGTCAAGACTGCTCTTGACTGCTCGAGCCAGGAGAAGTAGTTCAGCCAAGACCTCCTAGAACTTGAGGAGCATCCAGAGGCAGAATGCTATGCAGAACTCCCAGTCTGCTGTGGGCACCAGTGAGTGACTCAAGAGCAGAGTAAGGGATGCTATGTCCTTGGCATCCTTGCAGCTGTCACATCATGTTTTGCTGAATGTGCCCTGGTTTCAACAGGTAGGTTGTCAGATCAGGGTGAGTTGGACAGCTGCTAGACCGCCGTTAGAAGTGAAACTCAAGGGTTCAAACCCTATTGAGAGTACTTTACTAATTACTGAGGTACCACCACAACTTCTCCAAGTGTGAAAAGGAACAGCTGCTTGGTCACCACTGGTTAAAGACTTGGGGAGAAGGAGCAGTAGATGGATCACTCTTTACAGAGTGAAACACCAATTCTGATGCTGTTAGGCAACAGGAAGAACTCAGTGGGACCTGTGGAGAGGTGACTGGCCTGGCTAGTAGAACCATAGAATCACTAGGGATTGGAAGGGACCTGGAAAGATCATCCAGTCTAATCCCCCTGCCATAGTAAGATCACCTAGACCAAGTCGCACAGGAACACAGCCAAGGGAATCACACCAGAGTAGCTGTTCCTTGTGCCTGTGGTAGATGCCAGCAGTGCATCTGCAGCCCATGGAGGAAACCATGCCAGAGCAGGGCTTAAAAAGGCTGTATTTTAGGAAGACTTGTGGTAGAACAGTTCACTGCTAGAACAGCTGCAGCCCATGGGAGACCCCAAACCAGTCAGAGATGTTCCTGGAGAACGGTTTCTTGTAGGAGACCAACCACATTGTCACAGGGAATGACTGCAAGGGTCCTATGCCCTGAGGGGGAAAGGGAATAACAGAGCTGGGCGCAGGAGGTTTTAGTCAAGAATTGCTGGTAGCTGGGGAAGAGCGAGTTCCAAGCACCAACACAACTCAGCAGCACTTTTTCCCATGGCCAAGGGACTATTATCGACACTTCTTTATGGGTGACACTCTGTCTAATGGAGACAACCCCAGACACCCAATTTGGCTGCAATTCAGAGGACCAAAGTGAGTTTATAGTCAAGTGAATTAGCCTTGGTGTTGCCTTAGTTGCTTTTTCCGAGCATTGTTTTGAGTCAGATCCATCAGCCCAAGTTCTGGAGGAGCCGTTGAGGTTTGACACGTGTCACGGCTGCTGCCAGAGACAGCCTGCATGGAGCAGGACTGGGTGGCTCATCTGCAGTCAAGACAGCAGATGACACCTTTGACACCATGACACCTTTGTAGCAATTGATCTGAGGGTGACAGTGGGTAATGAATGCAGCTTTAACTGTTTTCAGAAGAAGAAAGTATGGCTGAGCGGCTAAGTGTGGCTCTGACGCACAGAACTCTTGCCCCTGGTGATGGCACAGTGGTAGCAGTACAGATCAGCTCATTTCATACCTATAGTGATGGTGAGGAAGCTCGCGTGCAGCCCTTTACTTCCCCATTTCAATGAGGTTTCATTTTCCACGATGTGAAAACGTAGCCTACAGAGCCCTGCATACACGTGCAGGTAGATTTGCACTCGCCTGCGTATCGAGCGATGAAACCAACGTCTAAATTCATATCGCCTTTCCAGGAGCCCAGATTTCCTTCCTTATAAGAGGTAATTAAAATCAAAGGCTACTTCCTGAGATGCAGCCTTGACCTTACACTGTTTCCCAGTGGCGAATGCTAAGGAACAGTGACCACGGTTCCACATCAGCGCACAATATCAGAGCTCACAGAGGGAGGTTTACCAGGTGGGTTTGAGTTGAATGTGAATAGTAAGGGTGTAACAGTAGAAAAATCGATCACAGTCTCACAGTACTGATGAGGCTGGAAAAGACCTTAAAGATCATCCAGTCCAACCTAAAATCAACTAAGTCAACCTAAACATCTGACATCTAGCTCATGCCACTCAGCGCTTCATCCAGCCTAACCTTGAACACCTCAAGAGGCGGTGACCTGACCACCTTCATGGGCAGCCCATACCAAAACCTGATCACTCTTTCAGTGAAAACCTTTTCCTAATGTTCATCTACTCAAGCTTTGTCACATTTTTCCATCAATCCTATTTTGTGTTAATAGGAGTTCATAGAATCACTAGGGATGGGAAGGGACCTCAAAAGATCATCCAGTCCAATCCCCCTGCCACAGCAGGATCACCCAGACCAAGTCCAGGCAGATTTCAAACTCTCCAAAGAAGGAGACCCCACAAACCCCCCAAGGCAGGTCCCCCCAGTGCCCCATCACCCTCCCTGGGAGTTCAGGCAGCCTTATCGGGCGGTCTCACCTATTTGTTTACAGCAGGTATTTTTCTAGGTTACTTCTCTTTTAATAAAACCTGCGGGTGATCTCAGCTGAAGGAACGTGATTTATGACTTAGGGAGACACTAGGGGACAGAAGTTCCCGGAAAAATTGGATGAGTTTTCCTGCTTCTCACAGTTGTGAGTGGATAATGGCTATTTAGATCCTGTCATGGCTGTAGTTGCCAGAGTAAATAATCTCTGTTTCCAAGAAATAAAAGGCATGCTATTCCAGGTCTAGAAAGCCCAGTGTTGTGTTCTTTAGAGGCAGAGCTTCCACTACAGATAGATGGTTGTTTTTATAGAAAACAGCATTCCCTCTGACATTTCTCCGATACTGTCTACAGAGCACACGGCATCGCATCATCAGCTCCATCTATTCTCTTCCCTGGAGGCAGTGATAGATCCCTCACAGTTCCAGTGACCACTTCCATAAGGAAAATGTAATGTAGGAGCAGGGGGAATGGTTTCCAGCTGGAAGAGGGGAGGTTTAGACTGGAAGTCAGGAGGATGTTCTATGCAGTGAAGGTGCTGAGACACTGGACCAGGTTGCCCAGGGAGGTTGTGGTTGCCTGGAAGTGTTCAAGTGTTGGATGGAGCCTTGAGCATCCTGGTCTGGTGGGGGGTGTCCCTGCTTATGGAAGGGAGAGCCTGATCTGGTCCTACACAGCAGTCAAGAGAAGGATCTAGGTCCAGGGTGCTTCAGCGTGGTTTGAGTACTTTTCAGTTCAGTGGCAGTGTTTTTGATGATAGGAGCTGGTTTTGATTTCATTTGTAGTGCAAGCAGAGAGGAAGCCCCTTCTCTAGCCCAACTTCCCAAGTTTGGAGTAGATGACTACCCCAGGTCAGATGAACAGCTCTCACAAAGTGCTTCTTTCTCCACAGACAGTAAGGGAAATCTAGACATCAAGCTGAGGTACAGACAGCTGCATTAGTCACATCTAAAGCTGAGAGAGATGATGCTTGCCCTATGGTCCCTCAGAGCCTTGAGCTTGGCTTTTGCAGCTCTTAGAGCAAGAAAATAGCCCTCATCGCAGTGCTGAGTGGAAACCCAGTCCCTCTGAAGCCAGCTGGCCTTCTCTCCTAGACCCTGACATCAAGATACTGCTGTACCTCTGCATCCTGTTGATTCTTCACATCTGTGGTGATGGCACTGTTTGGGATAATTTTCCCTTCCAATTATCACAGTAAATGGCTGTGATAATTATCACCTATAATTTGCTTGGCCTTTTTTGCCCCCAAGATGAAATTGTTGCTGTAGTTGCTATATTTAATGCGTTTGCTGATAGTAGTTTCTTTCTCCCACATGTTGGGGCCATCTGTATTGGAATTTTAGTTTAGCAGAGTAAGTGAGCAGAACCATTACTTACTCTTGTCAGATCCCATTTCCACTAGGTTGTTTCACTTCAGCCACCATGGAGTTTTATACCTGTACTGTACGAGCAGTCTATCAAGCAGTTTATCCCTTTCTTTCAGTGAGCAGGCACAGGTCAGCGCCGTCTCTGCCGGGTCCTGTTCGAAACAAAGCAGTTTGCTGGGTGGTTCAGATAGAAAGCCCGGGGTTTCAGTTGTTGTAAACACACATCTGCTAAGAAAATAGGGAACACGTTCACCATCCCTCCTTGCTTCAGATATCTTGATTGAAAATTCCTTCTCAGCTGGTCTCAGTGTCAGTGATCTTGACTGGTTTTCTAAGAACTGATAAAATGAGCCCTTGTGGGTGTCAGGAGGATGGAGCCAGGCTCTGCTCAAGGTCAGCTGGGGATAGGACAAGGGCAGTGGGTGCCAGCTGGAACAGAGGAGGTTCCCTATCAATATCAGCAGGACCTTCTTCCCAGGGAGGGTCCCAGAGCACTGGACCAGGCTGCCCAGGGGGGTTTGGAGTCTCCTTGTCTGGAGACGTTCCAGACCCACCTGGCTGTGTTCCTGTGCGACTTGGTCTGGGTGATCCTGCTGTGGCAGGGGGATTGGACTGGCTGACCTTTCCAGGTCCCTTCTGATCCCTAATGATTCTGTGATTCTATGAATTCCAAGTACAAAGGCTGAAGAACAAAAAGAGAACGAGCAGGTAGCAAGAACACTCGGTAGCTCGGTATTTCTTTAATTTCACGTAAATTTTGCTAAGTAAATATGCCTTAAAAGTGAATAAAATTTTATTTCACTTTAACAAGAGAATATAAAAGTTAAAAAGGTCACTGTAGTAATAGACTAATCTCAATTACCAGGGCAGCCGGTGAAACCCACAACTCCCACCTAATCTCATTCGGTGCACACGCAGTGCACCGTGTGATTTCCAACACGGCTAAATGAAATTATAAAGCAGTGTTAAATTTATTAATCATTTAATTAGCTAAATGTTCCTGCAACTACTCGTGAGATGAATGGCATGTCATTTTCTAATGCAATTTGCCTCTCAGCCAGGCAGGGTCAGGAGGGAAGCTACTGGCATCTTAAATGATCTTTTTTATATTGCACCTTCTATTAAGGGACAGTGTGATATCGCTGATTATATTTGAGGTTTGTACACAGGGCCAGGGAGTTTTCTAGTTATAATAACAGGTTCTATTTAAACCAAAATACAAATGGTGAGAGCCCAGGAGCGAACGGTTAACCCATCCGTGACCGCGGCTCTCGCTGGGGCTCTGCAAGGCAAATCTCTTTCATATTTAACAAGCCAGTGAGCAGTGTGGGAAACTACACCAGCAGGTATTAAAGCAATGCTCAATCTAGTTTTATTTCTTGAAATTTACTCGGTTGTGAAGGAATTTGTGGACTGAAAACTCTGCCGATGCCAGGTTAGCGCAAGCCTCCTCGTTGACTCAGAATTTATTTGCACTTCCCCTGTTACCGCGGGAGAATCGCAGCCCCTGCTCCTCTCTGCGTTCAGCAATCGTTCTCTTTTGTGAGCTGCTCGGCTGGGACGTTTGGCACGTTCGTGTGTGCGTGTCACACCAGCTCGAGAGGATTAGGAGTCTTCTTTTTATTCCTGGTGTTCTGTTCTGTAATTATTTTTCCACAGCCAAAAAAAAAAAGGAGTGATGAGTACGGTTCATAGAATCATTAGGNTCATTCTCCTCCAAGCTCAAGAGACCCAGCTCCCTCAGCCTTTCTTCATCAGGGAGCTGCTCTACTTCCTTCATCACCTTCGTTGCTCTATGCTGGACACCCTCCAGCAGCTCTGTGTCCTTCTGGAACTGAGGAGCCCAGAACTGAACACACTACTCCAGATGCTGGATTGGAGGTGAATCGTGATGCTTGGAGTGAAAAAAACAAAGCAGGAGGACCTAAAGCAGAGGGCAGTTGGAGATCCCTAATGATTCTGTGATTATCTTGGCACAGGCTGGAAAACCGAGGCTGGCAGTTACTGCTTAGAGTACAGAAGCACACGTACATGGCTTAGGCACTGGGCCCCGTTGGCTGTGTGCTTTCCGAGCAGCTAATTAATAACTGTCCCAGGCCCACATTCATGCTACTTCATCCAGACTTCTAGGACACAGGATGTCACCCGCGGTGCTGTACACACATCCAGTGCAGCGGTAGCCCCAAAGGGTCATTCAACTCAATTAACTTCTCGCTAAGTGTCTGATAGCTCCACGGGCAGAAGAAGGACAAGAGCAACCACATGTACTCAGAGGGTCTTGTTTAGTTACCAACGTTGGCTGGCTAGTGACCTGCTGAATTTTAGTAGCCGTGTCAGTGGGTATGAGGCAAACGAGTGAATCAGAAGGCGATGAAGGTAAAATAGTGTCTCGGTTTTGGTGGGAAGTTCTGATGTCCCATTGGGAACAGGCGACAAAGTGAGCTGGTTTGATTTATGATTCTAAATGTCAGGAGCCACAGCACAACCCAGCACTCTGGTGAGACCCCATCTGCAGTCCTGCGTCCAGTTCTGCAGCCCCCAGCACAGGAAGGAGATTGAGCTGTTGGAACGTGTCCAGAGGAGGGCCACAAGGATGAGTGGAGGGCTGGAGCACCTCTNGGGAGGTTGTGGCTGCCTGGAAGTGTTCAAGGCCAGATTGGATGGAGCCTTGAGCATCCTGATCTGGTGGGGGTGTCCCTGCTCATGGCAGGGGGGTTGGATCTAGATGATCTTTGAAATCCCTTCCAGCCTGAACCGTTCTAGGAACCTACAAATACCTGGGAAGCTGTGAGGCTCGAGTGAGCTCTTATCCCTTCTCCCTGCTCTGCGTCTTTTTTTCTTGTTGTGCAGAGAAGGATTTGGTTTTGCATTACTTGGAAGATCCAAAGCGCATCCCCTCGCAGGGAAAGAGCAGAAGACCAAGCGTGGAGGTTTGGCTTGGGCAAGAGAACGTGCTGGAGAAGTGCTGAGCACAGCATTTCCCCTGGTACCTCAAACCTGTTCTTCATTAGTGCTAATGAAGGCAGAAAATAACACATTTTGTACTCGTGAGTCATGTTGTTCTCTCTTGGCTGTGACTTCACTGTGGATCAAATGAAGTCAACAACATTCCTGCTAAAGCTTTCATTCCTTTTCCTGGGACACTGTGTGTCTTGGGCTCGGTCACTGGGTACCTGTGGGCTGTGGGGTGGTACCCCATGAACGTCTTTCTTATTAGCAACACTCATTTTCATGCAATCTGTGACACACGTGGGGCTTCTCTAAGACCTGCAGTTCCCTTCACACACACACACACACACACACACGCATACTTTACAGTCCTGCTCAGGAAGACGTGGCACAGCTACATCTCCAGTGCTTACATAGCACTGGAGGAACCCATGGAACAACTAGAGCTGCTAAGCCAAAGGCTTGAACATTATTCCTTGGAAATTAGAAGCGTTGTCACATGGAAACAGGGCTTGGATTGTGTGTAGGTTGTTTTTTGCTTGGTTTTCTCCTGCTTTAGGTCAACTATGTTCTTAGCTGTTCAGGGGGAATCCATGGTAAACCTGCATCTCATAGAATCACAGAATTATTGAAGCTGGAGAAGACCTCTGAGGGCATCCAGTCCAGCCCAGGTCCTGACATCACCCCATCAGCCAGACTAGGGAACTCAGGGCCACAGCCAGGCTGTCCTTCAACACCTCCAGGGATGGAGACTCCATCACCATCCTGAGCAGTCCATTCCAGCCCCCTTTCTGTGAGGAAGGGCTTCCTAACATCCAACCTAACCCTCCCCTGGCAGCTTCAGGCTGTGCCCACTCATCCTGTTACTGGTTACCTGGGAGAAGAGCCTGACCCCCACTGTCTACATCTTCCCTTCAGGTAATTATAGAGAAGGTCTCCCCTCAGTCTCCTCTTCTCCAGCCTGAACACCCCCAGCTCCTTAAGCCTCTCTCCATCAGCCTTTGCCTCCAATCCCTTCCCCAGCCTTGTTGCTCCTTGGACCCGCTCCAGCCTCTCAATCTCTTTCTTGAAGCGAGTATCCCAGTACTGCCCCCAGGACTCGTGGTGAGACCTCATGAGTTCCCAGTACAGGGTCAGAATTGCATCCTCAGTCCTGCTGGCCACACCATTGCTGATCCAAGCCAGGATGCTGTTGACTTTTCATGCCACCTGGGCACCCTGCTGGCTGCTGTTCAGCCGGCTGTCACCCAGTCCTGGCCATTTGATGGAGAGATTTGATTTTAAATAGCCTGTTCTCATGCAGGCAGGCTGTTCTTCACCCAGCACTACATCACACGGGGTTGCTCCGTGTCGGCGTTAGCAGGCTGCGTGTCCATGGTACGTATGTGCCTAGCTGTGGACGCGCACAGCAGCTGAGCATCGACGAGCACGTCTGATGAGCCCTCTGTGCGTGGGGCGTCCGTCACCTATCGTGCACCGCTGTGGGGATTCCCACTGCAGAGCTTTGCTCTCCAGATATTTCCCTAAAAGATCCAGCGAGATTGTTTCCTCGCGGCGTATACGCAGCCGTCCGCGAGCAGATACGTGCGGGCTGCTGCGGCTCCGTCCGTCGGGGTTTTCCGTTCACATTTTTTTCCCACCCCCCCAGTGTTAAATATTTCTGGTTAACCGGTTAAACCGGTGAGATGAACATGATTGCTTTTAGATTGCGGCTATAACATCGAGTGAATTTTATAATAAAAAGCCATTTTTTTCTCTGCTGACGAGCTGCCCTTGTGGCTCGTCTGTCTGACTTTGAGGTCCTCATTATTGTGGGTTTAAATGAAGGATGTTCATTGAGGCAGGGCGGGGGAGGCCAATAGACATCGGTGCCGTTATCTGGTCCTTCTATCAGGCCAAGTGACAGGCTTCTCGGGGAAGAATGCAAAGCTCACGGTGGAGACCTCAGCCTGACACAGAAGGTGACTCCCCTGACTCTAACCTTGAAAAGGAAAAAAGTTCCCACTTTATTAAAATGAATTTCGAAAGGGCCGCTCTGACAGCTGCATAATTAAATATCGGAGTGTCAGCGATAATTTATTCCGCTCGCATTTGGTGGTCAGAGCCTGCTCGCTGTAGGGTCAGCAAGCACAGTGACAGAGCCAAGGATACCCTGGATTACGGGGGGACCCTTTAGCCACGCCAGCGAAAGGAGAGACTGGGTAATTTCTGTTTCAATGGGGAAAACAAAGCGGCGAGGGATGAGCAGGCGGTGAGGGATGAGCAGGCAGGCGAGGGATGAACAGGCTCCAGTGGCCGCCTGCTACTAATTGTTGGCTCTACGGGTGAAACTTGTGCTGGAAGCGGGTACCAGGCTCCCTGATTTTTTCCTGTGTTGCCTCCAGTTTGCCTTCTAGGACCATTTTCTGCTTCTTTCTTCTAAACCCAGCAGCAGTCAGTTGCTCACAAACTGCACATCCTCGTTCATCAACGCTTTTGTGTACAGTGATGCAAGTGGCCATGAATATGTATGAACCCAGTCCGAGGTGTGGAGGGTAGGGGGGTTCCAATCGACCCTGTTACCATTGGAAGTGAAAGCCCAGCCATGAATATTCCTTTCAGAGGGCAGTGGCTGCTGGAAATCAACACCTAACAAGCAGTTTTCTCCCAGCGAGTTGGAATAAAACAGCCCTGTGCCCTCAACCCAGCCAGTAAGGTCACACCGGGGAGCAGGGCTTGCGGCTGATGGGCATCGCCTTTGGAGGAGGTTGTTGGGAGAAGGCTGTCGCTTTTCACTCCTGGGGTGTAGGTAATTGGAGCTGACGTACCCAGACTGCACGCTTTTTGCACACACGAGAGCCTTTCAGCCCGAGACGTTTTGGGTTTTCCCTTTCTTGCCGCAGCCGTCAAACACCCGCTCCCCACATTTGGAGCCTCGCTTGAGTGGGTTTGTTACCGGAGCTGAGGTTTACTAGTTTTCCTCTTAATGTCAGGTAGCTTTTAGCAGCTGTTACACAAGAAGGGGTTACTGAATTCCTTCAGCACCTTCCTAGCCGTTGAATGAAAGGTTGACCTTATTATGAAGGATGAATGCTGGGTTTGTGGCTCAGACACTGGATGGGAACCCAGACTGCTCAGCTTATTACTTTTTTAAACCACCTTTAAAACCGTGAGCCAGATGCTCTGCCTGGGACTCAGTTCCTCGTCTGTAAAATGGGAATAACAGTGCATTTCATGGGATCGCTGTGAGAATAAATACCGCGCTGTTTCCACTCCCTTTTTATCTTGCTGAACATAAAAGAAAAACCCCTTACTTGTGTTCCTGCCTTCTCCTTTGAAGAGAGACCATGAAAGCATCTTTGGCCGCTCCATTTCAAGATGCAGGCTCTTCAAGTGACACTCGAGCATCTTTAATGTCAGTCTTTTGGACTCGAGGCAGGAGCGTTTCCGTTGCTTAGATCCCCATAACCGCCTGTACCTCCTCCAGCTCGGTTTGCTGTGTGTTGGCAGTGGGGGGAGGTTCTCTGTACACATGGGAAGGATGTTTTGGTGGCATGACATTTTGCCTCTCTGAAGCAGGCGTGTTCCAACGCGTTCTGAAGTGGTTTGTTGGATAAGAGGTGGTCTGGTGTAAAGGAAATGTTTAAGAGCTGAGTTTAGAAGCAGCAGACGCACATCCTCGCTGGCATGCGAGCACACCTATACACCCATAGCTCCGATTTGATCCTGCTGTGGTAGGGGGATTGGACTAGATGATCTTTCGAGGTCCCTTCTGATCCCTAAGGATTCTACATTTGATTTCTGTTTTCCCTTTTGGGTGTTTTGGGGATCTTCTGCAAAGCCGGGTTTGTCTGGAAGACTCTAACTCTGCAGCACAAGCTTCAGTCACACAGAGCTGGTTTTGTAAAGCCAGGGTTTATGTTGGAAGGGAGTGCTTACAGGCAGAGCTTTGCCCTGATACCTACAGCTGGCACCAGGTATGGGCAGGTGTCAGTGTGCCCAGTTGACCCACCTGTGGGTAGTGGGATATAACTGGTCCCAGCACGATGAAGAGCTGAGGTGGGGACAGGAATTGAGCCCGTGAGGCTCACGTTGGGTATACGTCAATGTCAGTCGAGCCAGGCTGGGGAACTGGGCTGTGGTTTAAAAATGATAAACCAGGCTTCATAAATCAGAATGCTCCCACTGCAGTCAAACTTCCTTGGGAAGTCTTTGAATTGGGGTAGCGCATACTAATACACGAACATCAGCACCGCCGGCACACGCCAGTGGAAGCTGCAAGGAGCTCCCTTAAGGATGGCTGAGCAGCTCCCAGCGGCCGCCTCAAGCCGAGACTGACTGAAACAAGCTGTCCCTTGGCAAAGAGAAAAAAAAATCAGGGCGATTACAAGTTGACCTAATATTTTTTTGGCTTTCAAGCTAAACTTTATGGGCTTCATTATGCAAAGAGTATTAGGCTGTGGCACGGAGCCTAAGCCAGAGGGGTGAACTCCTAGTGCTATCGGAGGCGGTGGCAAAGCTCCCATCAGTTCAGCAGGACAAGGATTTCATCCAGAGTTCACAGTGAGATAATTAGTGTCAGCTCAGTCCCAGTAAAATGCGAGTAAATCTGTCCTCCTTCGAGCTTGCAAACTTTTACAGACAGCCCGGTGCTTGGCTGGGTTGGGTTTATTATACGTCGAGATCTAAACCCGCGGCAGTAGAAGTTTAAAATGAAAGCCTGCTCTGGCTTTAATGCCACGCACGTTGTTTGGAGTGTGGGAAATTTTCTCTGCTTCCATTGACCTTCAAAGCAGCGGGAGGAACGATATTAAAAACGTGGTGTTAAACACGGTAACTGTGAATTAATATCCCAAACTCTGCTCCATCATTACCGTTTGGAGCATTGTGCGGCACGCGAGGCAGGCTGCTCGGCTCACACAATATCCCAGGGATTTCGCCGGGACTCTGCATGTCAACAGTAATCTATCTTCATGCTGCATGATTCGGGATCAGGTCATTAGTTTATACTCAGAATTAAATATTCAGTTTGATTTGAGCTCTGTGAAATGAGAGGCGAATATTTAATACCTGATTTCAGAGGGCCTCGTGTTTTCGCCAGTCTCTCGAACGCTTGGGCACACAGAAACCGCTTTTGCTCCGCTGCCCCCGAGAACGATTGTACTTAGCACGGGACTGAGTTTGCTTTAGATGTCTCGGATTATTTTCTACATCCATTTCTAACTCCGTTTCTCCGCGGTACTTAAATAAATGAAAGATGTTTTGCTTTAAGAAGGGGATGCAGAATTATTTCCCCAGCGCCGCCTTTCATCCGCTCCTCAGAGAAGGAAACGCGATGACATCCCGATAGCTCGGAGAGCAGAAGAGTTTGGACTCGGTAGGGAAATAGAGTCTGCAATGACACGTCTAATGTGCGGCAGTTTCTAGCTGAGTATCCGCGCCTGGTTTCCTAGGGAAGCGGAGGTTGCGTCGGCCACACAGAGCCCGGACTGAGCGTAATTCTCATTTAATTGAATCCTTTATGTAGGCATTTTCCTCCTAGGGAACCTTGGCCAGTTACTCGTTTGTGAAGCTTGCCATAAAAAAGCAAGACGGTTCGTCAGGGATGGAAGGAAAGGGGTAATAGTGAAATTGTGCTGACTCCGAAGACGATGCTTTTTGGGCTGATCCTTGAGCTTTGGCAAAGCGATGCGTGTTCTGACGTTCAAGGAATTCAAGATTACTCGGGGAACTTTGTGTGACTACTTTTTTCTCTAGAACTTACTCTGTGGATGCCTCGTTGGTCTGTTTATCCCACATCCAGGCTACCAGCACTAAGTGCAGTGTTTCCTCACCTTCTTTGGCTGAGTGTCTCATTGTTTTGGGTGGCCTTTTACCACCCAGAGAGAAAACCTGAGCACTTAAATACCCTAAAATATCTTTAAATAGCCTGAATATCTAAAATATCTTTAAATAGCCTGAATACCCTAAAAGAGCTTAAAATACCCAAAAATAGCTTAAAATACTCTAAATACCCTAAAATGTCTTTATCCTAAAGATCCTAAGATGGCTTTGAATATCCTAAATACCCTAAACTATCTTAAAATATCCTAATTTATATGTAAAATATATTAAAATGCCCTAAAATTCCTTAAAATATCTTAAAATATCCTAAAATATCTTACAATGCCCTAAATACCCTAAGGTATCTTTATCCTAAATCTAAATAGCTTTATCTAAAATATCTTGATCTAAAGTATCTTTAAATATCCTGAATACACTAAAATATCTTAAAACACCCTAAAATACCTTAAAATACCCTAAATACCCTAAAATACCTCTATCCTAAATATCCTAAAATGGCTTTAAATACCCTAAAATAAATTTAAATATCCTAAAATGTCTGTAAATGTCCTAAAATCTCTTTAAATATTCTCAGCTAATCTAGCGAATGGAAGGGAACTGCTTTCTAAAGACCTTCTGGAGCCATGGCAGGGTTGAAGTCTGGTTGGTTGGAATCTTTAGGGCTCGGAAAGGACCTCAAAAGATCATCCAGTCCAATCCCTCTGCCACAGCAGGATCACCCAGACCAAGTCACACAGGAACACAGCCAGGCGGGTCTGGAACGTCTCCAGAGAAGGAGACTCCACAACCCCCCTGGGCAGCCTGTTCCAGGGCTCTGGTACCCTCCCTGGGAAGAAGGTCCTGTTGATATTGATAGGGAACCTCCTGTGTTCCAGCTGGCACCCAGTGCCCCTTGTCCTATCCCCAGATGACCTTGAGAAGAGCCTGGCTCCATCCTCCTGACACCCAAACCTCACCAAGCTCGAGAGACCCAGCTGATGTATTTTGTGTGGAGATTGATTGGAAGGGATGCAGACTCGGTGCTCTGGAAAGTTTCCTTTCTTGAAGTTGAGCCTTTTTTTAACAAACTGATGTTTAATTTGCTTGATTTTAAAAGAAACCTCTTGCACAAAGTGTCTGCCAGCAGAAAATTTCCATATTGGAGCGTGGGCAGCACACAGTTCATCATCCCTCGCCTGACCCTGCACTGTTTACTCTGTTGGGGTAGGAGCAGTGGCCGGCCAAGCTCTACTAGTCAGAGTGTATTACCCTGTCAGGGAGAGACGAGGCTACTCGGCTTCACCCTGAACAAATTACATACCTCACTACATCTCCGAGCAAGGTAGCAGGGTTATAACTCAGTCTAAGCACCATTCACTCTTCTATTACCTTCATAACCAAGGTCATACTAATCAACTCAATTACCAGTCCTCTTGGACATTTTCATAATGTTTTCTGCTAGTTGCTCTCCTGTGAAAATCTCCCGGTCTAAGCAAATTAATGCCATTTTTATAACTATCCACGTTTCAGGTACAGTGAGCAGCTTTCAAACGGCTGCTGCACGGCAACAAATAAGGCTTTAAATACCAACCGGACGTTAGAACAACACAAACGTAAGGAGTATCGCTGTCTTACCCTCCTTTAGTGTGAAAACAAGGCTGAACATAGGATCATAGAATCATTAGGGATGGGAAGGGACCTCCAGGCATCATCCAGTCCAATCCCCCTGCCACAGCAGGATCCGCTAGACCAAGATCCACAGGAACACAGCCAGGCGGGGCTGGAACGTCTTCAGAGAAGGAGACTCCACAAACGCCCTGGGCAGCCTGTTCCAGTGCTCTGGGACCCTCCCTGGGAAGAAGGTCCTGCTGATACTGAGATGGAACCTCCTCTGTTNAACCTCTCTGGATCTGCTAACCGCCCCCCTTCTGATCCCCCCCAGGATGCTCTTGGTCAGAAGAGCACATTGCTGGCTCAGAGTCATCCTGCTGGCCATTGGCATTTCGTGCCACCTGGGCACCCTGGTGGCTCCTGTTCAGCTGGTTCTCACCCAGTGCTGCCAGGTCCCTCTGTGCCAGGCTGCTGCTCCCCTTCCAGCATTTCTTGATCCAGTGGAGCAGACATCATTTTCCTGTTAGAGCCATTACTCCGCTGTATAATTCCCTGCTATCGATCAGCCCTCAGCCTATGACTGTAATCATATTGAGTGCAATCAGCAGTATTGGGAGGGATTTTGGCCTCTCCGGCCCGTTTTGTTTGAAGTCTCAAGTGGAGGGGCGATTCGCAACATTCCTTAAAGAAAGAGCTGCTGAAAGAGAGTCAACCGCAGAAGCTTTTAAAATTTGAGATCCCAGGAAGCTCGTTAGCATTTCCTTTTAAGACTGCTTCCTGCTTTTTTTTATGTAGATATGGATATGGACCTCGGATGGGCTTGGCATCACACCAAACCTGAGATCAG
>VZRI01011498.1:2453-21744 GCA_013397515.1 Upupa epops
TGTGGGGTGAGGGACAGGGGTCAGTGGGGCCCTGGCAGTGCTGGGCGAGCAGTTGGACTCTGTGACCTCAACAGGCTTTTCCATCCCAAACAGCTGTGTGGTTCTGTGTCCCGACCAGCTTTACCTTCTTCCCATGGCCCTTCCCTCTCAGTAGAGCCCACACTCCTTCAGGTTGTTCTTGATGATGACGTCTGTAACGGCGTCAAACACAAACTGCACGTTCTTGGTGTCGGTGGCGCAGGTGAAGTGGGTGTAGATCTCCTTGGTGTCTTTCCTCCGGTTCAGGTCTTCAAACTGACACTGGATGTAGGCAGCTGCCTCCTCGTACGTGTTGGAGCCTGAAAGAGATAAGATCCCTGACTTTGGCCAGCAGTTGACAGCAGAGAGATCTTTTAAGTCCATATTAAGCCGCTTGCAACCATCTGCCTTATCCAGCTCCAAATCCAAATCCACTGTTAACCCCTTGGGGCAGATCCCAAGGGCTATTCCCAGCTTCTGGGCAGTGACCTTGGACAATTCCCTCACTGCTGCGACGTGGTCCTGTGGCCCCAGCAGTACTTCATGCTGGAACCTGGATTTACAGTGGAGGAGCAAGAAATGATGGGAGGTTTGAAGGAAAGAGCATAAAAGGGATCAAAAAGGCTCAAGGAGGGACTGGGGGCCGCTTCAGGGCTGTGAAAAAGGCTGTGGCTGATACAAAGAAGGGAGAACAAGAGCGGTGCCCAGAGGTAGAGAAGTTTTGGAGGCTCTGAACTGGAAGTTCAATGGAAGATTTGTCCTAGTGACCTGTGGGAGATGCTGGGTGACCTTCATTTCTGAAGCTCCAGGCCATAAACCAGCCAGACAAAGGCTGCTCCCAACGGCAGACGCACGTGACCACGTCTCTTCTGAATAACCCTCTGTTGTGGGACAGGCTGTCAGTGCTGGGGTGGTTCAGCTGAACAGAAGCTCCAGGGAGACCTTAGTGCAGGTTTTCAGGGCTTCAAGGGGCCGATCAGAAAGCTGCGGGGGACTGTTGAGCAGGGGCTGCTGTGCCAGGACAAGGGGTGATGGTTAAACTGGGAGGGGGGGGAATTCAGCCTGGAGAGAAGGAAGGGATTGTTGGTGCTGAGGGTGGGGAGAGCCTGGCCCAGGTTGCCCAAGGAGGCTGTGGCTGCTCTGTCACTGGCACCGTCCCAGGTCAGGTTGGCCCTTGGGGCTCTGAGCACCCTGCTCTGGGTGGGGCTGTCCCTGCTCAGGGCAGGGGTGGGACTGGAGGAGCCGTGAAGGTCCCTTCACCCCAGCCCCCTCTGAGATTCAGTGCAAATGAGCCACAGGCTAACGCGACAGCCCAAGTGACACAGGTACAGGAGGGGCCAAGAGAAGCTTTGCAGTGATGCTGGGCTGTGCTGGCTTTGACTGACCCATTCCTAGCCCTGGTGACAAAGGAATGCAGCTCCAAGCAGGCAGCTGCCCCCCCAGCTGCCCCCCCCAGTTGTCCCCCCAGTCCATACCAGTGTACTCAGGGTAGCAGATCGTTAATGGGCTTTTCTTAATCTTTTCCTCAAACAGGTCTTTCTTGTTGAGGAAGAGGATGATGGAGGTGTCTGTAAACCACTTGTTGTTGCAGATGCTGTCAAACAGTTTCATACTCTCGTGCATTCGGTTCTAGCAAATAAAAGGAGAAGGGTGATGGATCAGGCCAGAGTCACTGGGGGAGGTTGGGGAAGGAGACAGACAGGCTGTACTGTAAAGGCTGACAGAGCCTCACAGTCACTCAATCCAGAGTACAACCCTGAGCAAGGCTCAGGTCACCTCCTCACCCTGCAAGTGCCCCTGGTTCCCCAGAGCAGCACTGACACATGGGGAGAGGAACAGGCTGAGGGATCACCACTGACCTTTCCCCATGACCAGGGCCTTCATAAAACCCTCATTCACACGTTTTTACCAGTTTACAGTGCAAGGCTGCTGCACAGGAGTGCTCATCTTCACTACTGTAACAAGAGGAGCAAAGCAGAGCCTTGTCCACCCCATGATCAGAGGGCTGGAGCAACCCCCTCCCACCATAAGGACAGGCTGAGCAAACCGAGGTTGCTCAGCTTGGAGAAGAAGAGGCTCCCAGGTGACCTCAGAGCAGCTTTCCAATCTCTGAAGGGGGCTACAAGAGAGCCAGGGTAGGGCTTTTCACACAGGAGGACAAGGGGAAAGGAGTACAGACTTAAAGAGGGAGGATTGAGGTTGGCCATGAGGAAACAATTCTTTGCTGTGAGGGTGCTGAGATGCTGGAACAGGTTGCCCAGGGAAGCTGTGGCTGCCCCATCCCTGGCAGTGTTCAAGGCCAGGTTGGATGGGGCCCTGAGTAACCTGATCTGGGGAAGGTGCCCCTGCCTCTGCAGGGGGGTTGGAACTGGATGATCTTTAAGATTTGTTCCAACCCTGGCCATTCTATCCCTCTAGGATTGCCCCTGTCCTCTCCAGTAACTCCCCCACAACCCACCATCTCCTCGTCCTCAGCCAGGACAAGGTCGTAATCGCTGAGAGCCACGCAGAAGATAATCGCTGTCACGCCTTCGAAGCAGTGGATCCACTTCTTCCGCTCCGACCGCTGGCCCCCGACGTCAAACATCCTGAGAGAGGCACAAGAACCACCTCAGAAGCTGCAGAGACCTCCCCATCCAACAGCCCCTGTGTTCCCAGGGGATAGACGAGCCTCTAAGAACTTTCAGACGAGCAGGGTTCAGGGGAAAACACAGAGGCAGTTTTCCCCCAGCAAGGCTGAGAGCTCTGAGCCCTCCCTTGTGCAGGAGGATTGAGGAGGGTGGATTTGAGCAGCAGAATTCTCTGCTTTACAGCAGGAAGAAGCAGAGCTGAGTCGCTCCCCAGGAGGGTACTGATTCACTGGGGTTCGTTCCGTTTGTTCCCTGTCTCCTATTTCCGTAGCAACAACCCATTCGGTTGACTGGACTCCAAACTCCTACTCACAGGCAGCTCTTCCAGTTAACTGACACCATGTCTGACCGAGGCTGATCTGGAACAAACTACCTGCTCAGTGCTAGGGGGACCCAGAAACACAATGCATGGGGTCAGGAAAGATTGAATTTCTTATTCACATAGCCCCGTGAGCTTCAGAGGCTGCAGGATTCTTTCACAGACATTATGTTTGGCTATGAAATAGGGGTTCTGGCCAGTTCAACCCCCTCCTCCTTCTAACCAAACTGTTTACGATGCTCTGATGGGCTGTGATGGCACCCTGACTTGGATCAGCACTAGTGTGGCCAGCAGGACTAGGGACACCAACATCATTCTCTCCCTGTCCCAGGCACTGGGGAGGGAGACCTCCCCTCGAGTCCTGGGAGCAGTGCTGGGCCTCTCACTTTAGGAAAGAGATTGAGGGGCTGGAGCGAGTCCAGAGGAGCAACAAGGCTGAGGAAGGGACTGGAGGGAAAGGCTGACAAGGACAGGCTGAGGGAGCTGGGGATGTTTAGCCTGGAGAAGAGGAGACTCAGGGGGGACCTTCTCCCTCTCTCCAGCTCCCTGAAGGGAGGTTGCAGTCAGGTGGGGGTCAGGCTCTTCTCCCAGGCACCCAGCACCAGGATGAGAGGGCAGAGCCTGAAGCTGCCAGAGGAGGGTTAGGTTGGATATTAGGGAGCCCTTCCTCCTGAAAAGGGGGATCAGAGCCTGGACTGGATTGCCCATGGCAGTGGTGGAGTCCTCATCCCTGGAGGTGTGGGCCTAGCTGAGGCCCTGAGTGCCCTGGTCTGACTGCTGCGGTGATGTTAGGTGCTGGGCTGGGCTGGATGAGCTCAGAGGGCTTCTCTAGCCTCAATACTTCTGGGATTCTGTGACTGAATTAAATGGGAGCCAGACAGGGGTCGATATGGGAGAGCTCTGAAAATCATAACCATCGATTTGTTATCTGAGGGGCACAAGAAGAGCTGTCTAGGGAGGGCCCAGAGAGATTTAACGAGGTTACAAGTTCAGCCAACCCCAATCTTCTGCTTAACCTAAACAGTCCCCTGTGGGCTGCAAGAGGAAAGAGGGTAACTGGGAGGATACAGAGGGTGCAGTCAGCTCCCACCATCTGCCGTCAGCGTGAGGCAGCAGGAAAGGAGCAGCAGCATCTCAGCGCTCTGCCAAGCTCATCTCAATGCGAGTCACAGCCACAGCACGGCTGGCTGGGATTTCACTGTCAGGATCCCGGCACTGCCAGGCAGCAGCTCCAGGATGGGGCGGGGGGATGTTGGTGCTTCCCTTTATGCAGCAAATTCACAGCCTGTCTTAGGCTCTGCACATGATCCTGGGAAAGAACAGATTCCCCTCCTTGCACCAGGGAGGCAAGAGCCTCTGTGCTCAGAACAGGGTACAGAACCCCATTTGGGGACAGCCTGCTCCCTCCTCCCCACCCTCTTGTCCTGACGCTGGTTGCCTGGGAGAAGAGCCTGACCCGCACCTGACTACCACCTCCTTTCAGGGAGTTGGAGAGAGGGAGAAGCCTCCCTCAGCCTCTCCTCAGCAGCCCTTCCCTCCAGTCCCTTCCCCAGTCTTGTTGCTTCCCTGGACCCACTCCAGCCCCTCAATCCGTTTCTTGCAGTGAGTAGCCCAAAACCATCCCCAGGACTCGAGGGGAGGCCTCCACAATGCCCAGGACCATGGGGAGAGTGATATCCCTTGTCTTGCTAGCCACACTATTGCTGATGTCATTGGCCTTCTGGGCCACTTGAGCACCTTGCTGGCTCCTGTTCAGCCAGTTTCACCCACTACTGACAGGTCAAGCTGGAAGACAATTGCTTCCCCTGGATAAACCAGCAGCTGGGTGATGAGGGTAGTTCTGTTCAAACAGTTCCGAAACTCAGCCAGTTCAGAGGCCAGAACACTGCTGGTCACCCTACAGAGCTGGAGAGAACTGATGTGGGCTGAGGAGCAGCAGCAGGCTGGGCACCACTTTCAAACCCATGCGAAAAGTAAGCTGACAAATGCTGGTTAAAGGTTCTGAGCAACAGAGATTTGACTGTGCTGCTACAGGAAGGAGGGAACTCACAGGAGGGCTTTTCCTACAGCCCCGTTCCAGGAGAGGGAAGAGCCACCCCATAGGGATGCAGGCTGTTTGTGAGGATCCAAAGCGAGGAACTGCTAAGGGGAGGCTAGAGAGTGGGAAGGAGCAGAGCTAAACCACAAGGGAGCGGCTACAGCAGAGGTTAGAGTAGCTCGATTAGTGCTACGTAAAGGGACACTGTGCCAAGGGCAGGCTCGAAGGCCCTCAGTGGAGACAACAGAGAGGACGGGCAGAGTGTTCACACACAGACGGCCCGTCCCCAGGACATGCCCCAGTGCTGCGAGGGTCAGTCAGCACTGGCACCGAGAGCTCGGCCAAGAACATGCAGCCCCAAGCCAGGCTGGCAGCTGCAGGGAAAGCTCTGGTCTCCCACTTCAAGGGAGGGGGTTAAATTCAAACTCCAAATCCAAGAGTCAGTGTCCTTTTAGTATTGTGCTTGGGGTTGTTTGGCTTTTTGGATCCTATAAACAAGCAGTCAGTACCTGTGTCTGTGATTCCAACATAAAAGCAGCTGAAAAGAACAGAAGAAGGCAAATCAAAGTCAAACCGGTCCCTCCAGTGAGCGATGCCAGCAGAGAAGGAGCCTAACGGCGGCAGGGAAGACAGTCAAACCAGGGCAAGAAGCTTCGAAGAGCAGCTCTGGGACCTCCCCGCTGCCAGCACAGCCCACGGGGACGACTAGTGCTGCCCTTCACTTACTTGAAGTACAGGTCCTTGAAGGTGAAGTGAGTTTCCACGATGCCCGTGGTCTTAACTCTGGTCCTCAGAACATCCTGCTGGGTGGGGATGTAGGTCGGCTGAGATATTCGATCCAAGTCATTGAGGTAACTAAAGCAGAGGAGACAAGAGGAGCTTTTTTTAGTCTGTGCTCTGGCCATGAATCTTTTATTAACTGCAGGAGACAGTCAGCACTGTGGAATTTACTCCTCATCTTCACCTAGCTGAGACCTCAAACCCGCAGCCAGCAAACCCCCTCGGGTTCATTTTGTTGATGAGGTTGGTTTGATTTGTTTTCCATCCCTTCCCAGTATGACCTTGCAGCTGTGCTGGGCAGAGCTGGGCTCACTGGGGAGTGCTGGCTGATAAGAATCCAGCACAGGGAAGTTCTGCTGATGCAGAAGCCAGGCCAGGACCTGGTATCTCTAGGGACAATTCAAAGCACTCAAGGTCTTTCGAATCAAAGCTGAGGTGATAAAGTGGTGCCTGGATTTTAAAGGGCAACCAGACATCGATTGAACCAGGAGGAAAGAATGAAGTGCTGAGAATTAACCCCAAACAGGCTGATTCATTCAGCTCCCTTGGCAAGAGCAAACTAATAGCACTTGCTGGCTCCCCAGTACCAGCAACAGGGTACTGTCAGGAAGGCTCCAGTAGCTCCAACAGATTCCCTTGATGTTTGGCTTTCAGGCACAAAAATACAGATTGACAGCATCTGCAGCAGAGTCAGAAACCCCACTGCTGCGGGGACACCCCTGAGCTCATCCAGGGGGACCTCAGAGCAGCTTCCAGTGCCTGAAGGGGCTCCAAGGAAGCTGGAGATGGATTTTTCCAAGGGACTCTGGTGCTAAGACAGGGGGGCTGGGTTTAAGCTGAATGAGGGGAGACTGAGCTGAGCTCTGAAGCAGAAACCCCTCCTGAGAGGTAGCTGAGGCCCTGGAACAGACTGCCCCAGGAGGTTGTGTCTGCTCCATTCTGGGCAGTGTCCAAGGCCAGGTTGGATGGGGCTCTGGGCACCCTGGTCTGGTGAGAGGTGTCGCTGCCCATGGCAGGGGGCTGGCACTGGGGGAGCTCTGAGCTGCCTTCTTACCCAACCCAGGATGGGATTCTCTTGTTTAAGGAAAAGGCAACAACATCCTGCTTCTGCAGAGGAATCAAGGATTGCTCCAGCCCCAGCAGGAAAGGACTAGGAGTGCTCTGTAATCAGCAGGATGTCCAGTGAGCCTGAGATGTTACTGCCCAGCTCTGTGCTGCTGTAATAAACCCAGAGAGATGATGATCGCAGATCCATCGGCAGCCAGGGACTGCTCCCACCTGTGAGCTAAAAGCAAGGCCAGGAACCCCAGCTTTCCACGGGCCTTCATCACCCTCAGCTTCAGCATCTCCTGCAGCCAGCACATCTGCTGACCTCTGATCTATTTTCCAACCCCAGAATAGCTCAGAGACCTGCAGCCTTCTGCCCAGGCTCGCCCAGAACTGCAAGGCTTGGCTGAGAGCTGCTATCAGCCTGAAGGGGCCAAGGCCCACCCGGTTTCATGGGGTGATGGCTTGTGAATGGCTCTTGGACCAGAAAAGGCAGCACCCAAGGCTCAGGCAGGGGACTGGCTTTAGTCTCAGCTTTGGAAATTGGAAGGTCCTGACCTTCACTTTGCTTTTAATAAGAAATAGTTCCTCTCTCAGCACCCAGATTTCCCCCACACACACTCCGTTCACTATCAGTCTGAGGTGAACTGGGATGTGGTGGCTGGGGAGCTGATGGGAGCAACACCCAGTGCCTCCAGCAGCCAGAACCAATACTGAGCTACTGATATTATTGAGCTGTTAAACGGGGCAGGGAATGACAGGACGAGGGGTCCTGGTTTGAAGCTGGAAAAGGGCAGAGTGAGGCTGGACAGGAGGAGAAAGGTCTGGGATCCAAGGGCAGGGGATCCCTGGACCAGGCTTCCCAGAGAGAAGGTGGAGGTCCCATCCCTAGAGTCATTCAAGGTCAGGCTGGCTGGGGCTCTGGGCACCCTGGTCTGGTGAGTGCTGGCCCTGTTTGGTGTAGGGAGGTTGGACTGGATGCCCTGATGAGGTCCCTTCCAACCCAGTGATTCTATGGTCTGGCTTTCACAGGGGTCAGCAGTGCCATGGGGAACAGCAGCAGATGCCTCAGCCCCTGTAACTGCTAGAATTCAGCAGCAGCAGATACAGGGGCAGGGAACAGGGTCTGAGTCTTCCTTGGGGCTGTTTAGGCAGCCAGAGGAGCCAGTGGCTCCCACCAAATGAACTGCACAGCGCCACTGGCTCATTGTTCAGGCAGATGAGCTGTGTGGAACCAAGCACTGCTGTCAGAAACACACAACTGCCAAGCTCATTCCAGGGAGGCTCCAAGGGAAAATCCCATGGAAACGCTTGTCTGGAATCCCCCAGCTCAGGGTTGCCAGGGGGTACAGCTTCCCTCAACAAAGCCAGGCTGCAGAGCCCAGTCACTTCCCTCTGCCACACACAGATTTAGCAGATCCCAACACAAACAACCCCCCAGACTGGAAAAGCGCAGTGTGAGTCTCATGGGTTGAGTGACTGACTCCCCACAGCTCTGTCTGACAACTGAAAGATGCTCCTGGCAAGGACAGCTTCAGGAATTGACAATGTGCACCTTGCTGAACCTTCCTGCATCCCACGCAGCTCCTGTCTCCCTCCTGCACATGCTGAGGTTGCAGCACTCGTTCCTCACCTCGGAGCCTGCTGTTTACTGAGCCCAGGGTTTCTCACGCTTCGCTGCCGCCCTGCAAACACCAGCTGGCAACAAGGCAGCTCCGGTTTGTTTCCCCTTCTTGGGTTTCATCCTTAAAACCTTGAGGACAGAAACAAGCTGACCAGGAGCCCACAGTGCAGCTTGTGTTTGTCCTGGTGACCCTCCAAGCCTTCCCAGGACGTCCTGTGCTGGCTCAGTACAAGATCTGCAGTCCCAGTCCCACGGGAGAAGCCACCAGCCTGTGTCAGCTCATGAAACGGCTCAGGCTGCTCCAAGAGCCCCCTGCTGTGCCAGGGGAGGGCTAGGTTGGCCATCAAGAGAAACCTCTTCCCTAACAGAGTGCTCAGGGGTTGGAACCGGCTGCCTAGGGAGGGGGGAGTCACTGTCCCTGGAGGGGTTCAAACACCAAGTAGCTGTGACCCTGGGGAACAGGGTTTGGAGGGCAGGGTGGGGTTGGGGTGATGGTTGGACTGGAGGAGCTTGGAGGGCTCTCCCAACCCTGATGATTCTGTGATTCTAAAAGGGATGCACAGAGACCGACAGCTTTCTGTGGGGGAAGACAGCAGAGCTCCCCTCCTCCACAGGAGCCCTGGCCGGGTATTTTCCTAACAAGTGGGTCGTGCATCCCATGAGCCATGCAGTGAACGTGTTCCAGGCCAGGAAGGGCTCTGAGAGCCCTGAGTCTGACACAAAGCACTTATTGTGACAGTCTCTCACAGCCAGAGCTGTCATCATCAGGCCTCAAGGCAGAGCAGCGAACAAAAGCTGCTGGAAAGGAGGATGAGGGCAAGGGATACCAGTGTGGTACCAAGGAGGGTTGGTATTCTCCAGTAAACACCAAGCAGCACAGTCCCAAGCCCCTGTGGCAGGCTGGAAATACCAACAAGGTTGATTCTTCCTGCAGAGCTTGACAGTTCAAAGTGAATGAATCATCTCCAGCCACCTCTTCCTGCAGCAGAACGGGGGAAGACTTGGGGCTATCGGTTAGGAACTGTTTGGTTTGCTCTGTCTCCTTGTTCTGCTCACGTTTTGCTGGAGTTTGGCAGAAAATCAGGTGCCAGAGCAGGAGCTCCAGGAAGACGGGGTGCTGGGTATTAATGGTACTGATGTGGGTGCCTCGTTTGGGTCAGATCAGACAGACTGAGCAGGACATGGGCAGGGATCATCCTCCTGTGCTGGGCACTGAGGAAGCCCCTCCTGGGGTCAGCCTCTGGGCCCCTCCCTCAGTGCCAGAAAGACTGGGATGGGCTGGAGTGGGGGCAGAGAAGGGCAGAGGAGCTGGGGAAGGGGCTGGAGCAGCAGTGCTGTGAGGAGCAGCCGAGGGAACTGGGAGGGTTGAATTGCAGAGGAGGCAGCTCAGGGGGAGCCCTTCTTGCTCTGCACAGCTGCCTGAACTTGAGGAGGCTGGAGCAGGGGGGAGTCAGTCTCTTCTCCTCAGGAACAAGACAGGAGAGTTGAACTGGCCTCCAGTTGCCCCAGGGGAGGGAGAAGTTGGCCCTGAGCACCAATTTCTTCTTCCCCCAAAGGTCTCCCCAGGCCCCGTGTCTGGAGGGGTTGCAGAGCTGTGGAGCTGCAGTGTGAGGGACAGGGGTCAGTGGGGCCTCGGCAGTGCTGGGGGAGCAGTTGGACTAGAGGAGCTTTTCCAACCAATACAGTTCCATGGTGCTGTGACCCCCAGTCTGCAGCACAAACCCAGGGAAGAAAAAGATCCCTACAAAAACCTGAGCTGTGCTGATGCCAAGGTGCTGCTACTTGGGGAGAATCCCAAGAAAGCAGCAGGAGGATGATGCCCTGTGAGCCAGGACTTAAAAGCAAAGAGGAGGATTACACAACCCCCATACAAATCAACACAGTTTATCCATACAGAAGGGTTTCTCTAGCATCACCCAGGTAATTCAGAGCAGCTGGGAAACAGACAAGATACCACCTAGAAAGACTATCTGACCGAGTTCTGCTCTTTGCAGCTGTTACCCTACAAATGGGGCAGGGAGGCCTGAAGTGGTTGTGCAGCGCTGTGCCTGGGGTTGGGAGCGCAGGGGTAGAGCTGGATTGTCCTGCTCACATCACCGGTGAAGGAAGGAGAAAGAGAAGCTGCACGAAGGTAATAAAAGCACAGATGTTTGAACACTGGGGTTGCAAGAGCTGCTGGAGGGAGGTTATCTGATGGAGCCTGGAGGAGACACCATGTGCTTCGGCATCCAGCCGAAAAAGTCTCGTCCAGAACAAAGGGGAGAAAACAGACAACTCTCTCCAACCGTTTGGGTTAGTGTTGCAGCTGGTTATCCCACACCACCTCCCGACTGCTGGGACGGACAGGATCTGTCCCTGTGCCAGGGAAGCGCTGGGTGAGGCACAGAACAGCGGGAAGAAAAGGACTTGGAATCATTTGATGGTGCCCTGAGCACCCTGGCCCTCTGCCACAGCTTTTGTTCTCTGTGCCACCCTGTTTTCACAAGCAATTGCTCCTATGTTTCCTCTTCCTCTTTCTCTCTGGGTGTCCCAGCAGAGGCCTCGAGGTCTGATGTGAAGGGCAGCACCGGGCTTGAAAGCCAGCAGTACCTGGATTTCAGCTGGAAATCCAGTCAAAAGGAGCCTAAGTTTAAAGGCTGCTCAGCCTGCAGCTTCAGATCCCTTTGTAGGGGCTGCTGGAAGGAGGGGGGGAAGAAAAATTCCACCAGAATTGTGCAGAAAAGCCAGCAGCACCCCAAGGAGGGGCTGCAGGACACCAAGGAAAGGTGTTAGCTGGGTACCACTGGGACCTGGGGCAGATCAGAAGAGGAAAAAACACCAACTGAAGGCTGGAGCTAGGGAAGAAACTGGATCCATCACTGCATTATCATTACAGCAACCCACTGGGGATGTTTCTTAACCGCTGAGCTACCGACTCAAAACAATGTGCCCTGCTGCAACTTCCTGTGGTGTGAGGGGGGGAAGCACAATTCTCTTACCAGGGAAACCACAGGTGGGCTGTTACTGGGTTTAAACTTCTCTGCCACCAACCAGCCCACGACAGCAACTGCACTGATGCCTAACCAGGAGCACAAGCTGGACCCCAACAGGCTGCACATATCCAGGGACAGGGTAACCCTCCCAAATCGTCTCTGGGCACTGCCAGCAGCTGGTTGCCACGCTCTGTCCCCAGTCCGCTCTGGTTCCAAGCTTTTTCTGCCTGGTTTTCTCCACTCTGTGATTCAACTCTCACAAAGACCTCAAAGCCAAGGTCGCCCCCCACCACCTTCTTCCTTAAGTTCCACTCAGTCCCAGATCTGCTGCTCAAGAAGGCCTTACATGTTTCTTCTCCTTTTCTCATTAAATACTTCCCCTATTCCTCCTCACCTCTCCTCTGAATCCCAAGTTTCCTCCTCATCACTGTAAAGGCACCAACAGATGTGAGAAGAGTTCCTCTTGTCAGCTCCCTCACCTTGATCTTAACCCCGATCCCTGCCAAGGCAGCTCAAATCGACCAAGAATTCTCCCTCATTTGGAAGCCCTGCAGAGTCAGAACCCCAAGGCAGCTGAGCTTTGAGTTTCTGTAGAAAACATTTCCAAGCAAGCGGTTCAAAGGCTGAAAACTTGGCTGCATGGAGAGGAGTTTGCAGCAGGATTTCTTGAACAACCCCCTCCCCCCCTGCAAAAAATCAGCCTTCTGGAGGTTCTAATTGTTGTTGGGCTTTAAAAAACTGAAGAGAAATAAAACAACAACTATTTTGCTCCTTAAAAGCGGCAGTTTCCCTGCCCCTTGGCAATAACAGGGCTTTGAGTCAAAATTCACACTGACCAGCCCGCAGCAGTGAATCTGTGTGGTCAGAACGTTCCAGCCATTAGGTGGTTGTGGGTATCTGGGACACAGGACGAGCAGTGGGTTTGCAGGCAGCCCAGAGCCCTTCTATGTGGGGTCAGCAGTGGCAATAGCACTGCAGTGAGGGGAGAACTGTGAGCATTGATCTGCTCCTGTTAGGAAATCTCAGGATCACTAAGGGGTTTGGGGTGAAAGGACCTTCAAAGCCTCTCCAGTTCCATCCCTGCCCTGAGCAGGGACAGCCCCATCCAGAGCCGTAAGGGCCAACATGACCTGGGATGGTGACAGTGATGGAGCAGCCACAACCTCCCTGGGCACCCTGGTCCAGGCTCTCCACACCCTCAGCACCAACAATCTCTCCCTCTCCCAGTTTAACCATCACCCCTCGTCCTGGCACAGCAGCCCCTGCTCAGCAGTACCCCCCAGCTTTCTGATCGGCCCCTTGAAGCCCTGTAAGGTTGCACTAAGGTCTCCCCAGAGCTTCTCTTCTCCAGCTGAACCCCCCTAGCTCTGCCAGCCTGTCCCACAGCAGATGATTCCACCCTCAGAGCAGCATCTCTGGGGCTCTATTATGTGGATCCCATTACTGGGATCTCAGTTTTCAGCGGGTGTCACTCCCTTCTGCAGGGACAATGAGGGTGACGCAGCCGATCACCTGCTGTAACCAGGCACCTCAACACGAGCTGCCAAGTCATTCTTCCACTAAAGACAGGCTGGCAAAGTCAGCAGGCTCAGAACAAGGAGTATGGGGTTTTCAATGCAACACACACAGCAAACAAACAGTCCAACTGATAAAGAACACAAGGGAAAACTTGGCTCTGAAGGTGGCAGAGCCCAGGAGCTACCCAGAGAAGTTGTGGAGTCTCCAGTTCTGGAGACACCACAGAGCCTCCTGGCCCCATCCTAGACACCTGGCTCTAGGTGACCCTGCTGGAGCAGGGGTAGCACTGGCTGATCCCCAGTGGTCCCTGCCCATCCCCACCATTCTAGGATCCTGTGAGCTCAGGCTTCAAGTCACCTCGTGAGCCCAGCCCCAGCCATGAGGATTCTGTGACTGTATTTAGTCTAGAGAAGTGGAGGCTGAGATGAGACCTTAGTGCTCTCTACAGCCCCCTAACAGGAGGTTGTAGCGAGGCTGTTGCTGGTCTCCCCTCCCAAATTCTGAGTGATAGGACAAGGGGAAATGGCCTCAAGTTGTATTAGAGGAGGGTTAGATTGGATATCAGGAAAAAGTGCTTCCCTGAGAGAGTAGCTGGGCACTGGACCAGGCTGCCCAGGGAGGTGATGGAGTCCCATCCCTGGAGGGGTTTAAAAACCAAGTAGCTAGAGCACTTGAGGCCATGGTCTACAGGTTGGGGAGATGTTGGGTGAGGGCTGGGCTTGGTGATCCTGGAGGTCCTTTCCAGCTAGGAGGATTTATTATTATGATTTATGAGTATGATTTATGAAACCAGTTTGACCACAGTTCCTGTCCGCTCCCTCTGTGGGAAGAGCTCAGACATCAGTAATGGTTCCTTACTATGATGCCGAGTCGTTGAGCTGATACTCTCTGGATCTGCTGAAACAGGCCTGAACTCCAGTGTCTCTCCATAACCGCTTGATCACTCCAGCCAGCTCAGCGGTCATCACTCCTTCCTCTGCGCTGCCAGCCAAAACGAACAACTGACGGGCATCGTCCTGTGGGAAAACGGGGATGGGTTAGGATGATGTCACAGGCTGGAGCTTAAATGAGGACACACACACACCAGTTTCCACCTCACAAGTGATACAGAGGTTTAACACCAGCACTGATCCTAGGGACTGCAGCAACTGCTCTAAGGAATCAGGGTACTCTACCCGATCTTCTCCCCACAAACCATCTCATTATTAGAGCTCCTGCAGGTAGAGAGGTGAATTCTGAGCTAAAAGCTCCACCCCATGAGGTAAGAGACGCAGAACAGGATACTTCTGTCACCACCGCTCCACAGTAACAGACTGGGTTGGGTAAGAAGGGAGCTCAGAGCTCCCCCAGTGCCAGCCCCCTGCCATGGGCAGCAACACCTCTCACCAGACCAGGATGCCCAGAGCCCCATCCAACCCGGTCTCGGACACTGTCAGGGATGGAGCAGCCACAGCCTCCTGGGGCAATCTGTTCCAGGGCCTCAGCTCCCTCGTAGGGAGGAGTTTCTGCTTCAGAGCTCAGCTTAGTCTCCCCTCATTCAGCTAGTGCCCAGCCTCCCTGTCCCAGCACCAGAGTCCCTTGGAAAAAGACCCTTTCCAGCCTTCCTGGAGCCCCTTCAGGCACTGGAAGCTGCTCTGAGGTCCCTCTGGATGAGCTCCGGGTGTCCCAGCAGCAGTGGGATTTCTGACTCTGCTGCAAGTGCTGTCAATCTCTTTACTTTTATGCCTGAGAGCCAAACATCAAGGGAATCTGTTGGAGCTACTGGAGCCTTCCTGACCCAGTTGCTGGTACTGGGGAGCCAGTGAGTGCAGCTAGTTTGCTCTTGGTAAGGGTCCTGTCACTGGAGCCCTTGGAAAAAGTCCCTCTCCAGCTTTCCTGGAGCCCCTTCAGGGACTTCCAGCTGCTCTACGTAACCTGGTGTACTGATTCAGAGAAAATGTAAGAAGTAGCAGCGTGCTTGTCTGTGCTCCTGCAGCCTATCGTGCTAAACCATCAGTAGTCCTGGGTCAGCTGGAAAACCTCCATTACAGGTGCTGGTGTCAAGGCAGAACTGAATGAGGGAGCTTTAAAGCTCTGAGGACCTGGAATTTGCTGTGAGAGGTGTAAGAAGTAGGAGAGACCAACTTCTCCATAAAGCATCTCCTCAAGAGATGGGATGGATGGAGTGGGATGTGACTGGGTGCTCTACAGCATGAAGAACAATTTGAGCAGTCTTTGAGTAGGATCTCCCTCTTCAAGTCCATCCCACAATGAGGTTTGTTTCTGGAATGATCATACCTGCCATCATCTTCCAAGAGATGGAAGAGATCTTTCACTTCCCCATCAAGTTCCCAGCTTCAGGCTGCCTCCTCTTGACATCAGCTCCTCAAATCTGAGCCCCAAACCCTACTGCCCAGTGCATTCTGGAGCTCAGGCCAGGGCCAAGCTATCATCTTCCTCCAACAGGGTCCTCCCTGGCCTGAGCAATGAGCAGGGAAAGTCACTTAAACTGGGTCTGAACTGTCACACAAGAGAGCTGGAGCCCAGTCTCTACAAGTACAGCCCTCCCAGGGATGGTGCTACCCTGAGTGCTGCAGTTCACTGCAAGACTGCTGAAGCTCATAAGGTTCCACAAGGCCACATGCAAGGTGCTACAGGATCAGGACAGTCCCAGCATGAATATAGGCTGGATATAGAGGGATGGGGGAAGAGATGGGGAGCATCCCTGTGGAGAAGGGCTTGGGGGCACTGATGGGTGAAAAGCTGGACGTGAGGTATCAACAGTTCACAGCTCAGAAGCCCTGCTGTGTCCTGGGCTGTGTCCAGCAGTAGGGCAGCAGGTTGAGGCAGGGATTTATGGTTCCCTTGCTTTGCTCTGATGAGACTCCCCCTGTAGGGCTGGGTCCAAGTCCGGGCTTCTGAGCTGAGCAGAGACCTGGAGCTGTCAGAGCAAGGCCAGAGAAGGCACCACAGATGCTGCTCTAAGGGTGGAACCCTCTGCTGTGGGACAGGCTGGCAGAGCTAGGGGGGGTTCAGCTGGAGAAGAGAAGCTCTGGGGAGACCTTAGTGCAGCCTTTCAGGGCTTCAAGGGGCCGATCAGAAAACTGGGGGGAACTGTTGAGCAGGGGCTGCTGTGCCAGGACAAGGGCTGATGGTTAAACTGGGAGGGGGAGAGATTCAGCCTGGAAAGAAGGAAGAGACTGTTGGTGCTGAGGGTGGGGAGAGCCTGGCCCAGGTTGTCTCAAGAGAGGTGGAAGAAGCACTATGGCTGGCACCATCCCAGGTCAGGTTGGCCCTTGGGGCTCTGAGCACCCTGCTGTCCCTGCTCAGGGCAGGGGTGGGACTGGAGTTGCTGTGAAGGTCACTTCCAACAACTCTATGATCACTTGGTTACCCTCAGCTTTTCTCTGAGAAAGCAGCAAGTTGTTTGCCCTCCAGGGCTGACTGCGACCCAGGACAGTTCTTGGCACTCAGCTCTTGCTCTGCCTCTGCAAACCCAGTTCAGGCTGGGCAAGTCAACTGAGGAAGGAACTTGGGTTTTAACATCTTCCGCCTTCCAGCTCCATTAGCTCAGCTGAGATCACCACTGGGCTCTGACAATCACCGAGAAACAGAGGAGGGAAGGCCAGAGAGGATGTGGAGCTGAACTGCAGCTGCCTGGACTAACCCATGAGGGCAGGTTCTGCCCTGGACCAGGGCACTGCCCAATGTAAATCAAAGCTATCAGTGGTCGCATCACCAGGAAGCAAAGCTGGTTACTTCACTTACCCAGGAGTCATGGGCTGTGCAGCCCCTGCCCGGTGCTGACACACAGTTCCCTTCTCCTAGATCTTCCCAGCACTCCCTGACTTATTGTTGGGTTAAGAGCTGGACTCAACAATGACAGAATCCCAGAATGACTGAGGCTGGCAAAGCCCTCTGAGCTCATCCGGCACCTAACATCACCACAAAGGCCACCCCAGGGCACTCAGGGCCACAGCCAGGGTGTCCTTCAACACTTCCAGACATGGGGACTCCACCACTGCCCTGGGCAGTCCAGTCCAGGCTTTCATCCCCTTTTGCATGAGGAAGGGCTTCCTAACACCCAACTTAACCCTCGCCTGGTAGCTTCAGGCCCCATCCTCCAGTTCTATCACCAGTTGCCTGGGAGAAGGGCCCAACCCCCGACCTTGAAGGTGATTTGCAGCCTGGATGATTCTATCCCTTTCCCTTAAAACTACGAGGACAAGAAGCAAAAGGATTTGGGTCAGTTTGAGGGTTCCATGGCTCAAACACTGTGCAGTCAACGCTGATGTTGAACGGTCTGAGCCAAAGCTGAGAGTTAAGAATTCAAACCATTCAGATGAACTTTTGGGGATTATTTGTGTTCCTAGAGCACTGAAACTGCTGCAGGTTTTTACCCACAGTGCCAGTACGATACGGGACGTTTTGTACTGGTAGGACAGGAGAGATTACAAAAGCTCTCATGCCACTGGCTCTCGTAACAAGCAGCTCTGCACCGTGAGCACCACGGGGTTCCACTGCCAGGATTCATTAACACAGTTAAGACTGGGGGAACAAGTTAAATACTCACAGCTCTGGCGACTTCCCCAAAGTCTATCTTTAGCCTTCCCATGGCTCTGATGATTGCGATGATGGACTGGATGGTGTTGCTGTAGACAACCACTTTATACTGTTTGCATTCCTCCTCTGAGTAGCCATCCTCATGAATAATCCTGGAAGAGAATCAAGCTGTCACTTCCGAGCCAAACCGGAGGGCACCCTGCCTTTCTGACTTCATCTAAAGGACCAGAGTCAGGAGACTGGGACAAGGGTCTTCTCACTGGTGCCAAGTGAGAAGGGGCAATGAGAAGCTCAACATGAGCTGGCAGTGCTCCTGCAACCCAGAGCACCAACTCTGTCCTGGGCTGCATCAGGCGTTGCGGCCAGCAGAGTAAGAGAGGGGATTCTATCCCTTTACTCTGTTCTGGTAAGACCCCTCAAATTCTGCAGCCAGTCCTGGTGACCCAACATCAGAAGGACATGAAGCTGTTGGAGCAAGGCCACAAGAGGCCAAAGAGGTGATCCAAGGGCTGCAGCACCTTTACTATGGAGAAGGCTGAGGGAGCTGGAGCTGTTCAGCTCAGGGAAGAGAAGACTCTGAGGTCACCTTAGAGCTGCCTTCCAGTCCCTGAAGGGAGCCTCCAGGAAGGCTGCAGAGGGACTCTTCCCAAGGAGATCCAGTGCCAGGACAAGGGGAAATGGTTTGGAACTGCAGGACAGGAGGGTCAGACTAGATCTGAGGAAGAAGTTCTTTAGTGCCAGGGTGCAGAGACTCTGCAATCGATTGCCCAGAGAGGCTGTGGCTGCCCCCTCCCTCGAGGTGTTCAAGGCCAGGTTGGATGAGGCCTTGAGCAACCAAGTCTGGGTGAGAGGCGACACTGTCCCTGGCAGCGTGTTGGGGCAGATGAGTTCTGAGCTCCATTCCAGCCTGGAAGGACCCCAGGAGATCTGAACTGAAGGAAGCCCTGGCCCAGGCTGCCCAGAGATGTTGTGGAGTCTCCTACTCTGCAGATATCCCAAACCCTAAGGGACTGTTCCATAGGACCTGTTCTTGGGGATTCTGCATTGGTAGAGGGGTTGGACCAGATGATCCCAAAGGTCTCATCCAGCCCCACCACTCTCTGATTCTGTGATTTCTCACAAACACCACTGGACGTCTGTGCTGCTACTTACTTCATCTGCTTCACAATGGTGCTCTTCCCAGACTCCCCAGCACCTGAAAAACACAAGAAAACAAATACAATTCGAGTCAGGAACTGGATTACATCCAAAGGAAAAGCAGAACATCCTCCTCTCAGTCCCCACACAGGAGCTGATGGGGTCTGATGCATTGCTGCTGGTAACAGAGCTCCACAGCAGATGTCCCAGCCACTCGGGAGGGATCACTGAGGAGCTCAACCACAGGTACATCCTCCTTATTGGATTTATTTATGGACATTGATGGTCACTGTGCAATCCATTGGCTAAAAAAATACCCCAATCCCTGGAGTTCCTGGATTTCCAGAGCCTGCTGCTTCATCTCTGAGGCTGGGTCTGGAAAATGAGGATGAAGATTTATCCAGCTGTCTTTCCAGTATCCCTCTCTTCCACACTGGCCCCACTTCCAAGAGCAACACATCCCCAGGCTGCTACCCATCACTACTGAGCTGCGCTGGATCAAAGCAGCAGCCTTCAACAACCACGCAGATGCACCCACAGATCCCAGAGTATTTTCACAAAGAATATCACAGCATCACAGAATCACAGACTGTTAGGGATTGGAAGGGACCTTGAAAGATCACCCAGTCCAATCCCCCTGCCACAGCAGAAGCCCCTAGATCCAGT
>VZRI01011498.1:21822-44809 GCA_013397515.1 Upupa epops
GGAAGAAGTTTCTTTTCTTGATGTGGAACCTCCTCTGTTCCAGCTGACACCCGGTGCCCCTTGTCCTAGCATTGGGTGCCCCTGAGCAGAGCCTGGCTCCTTCCTCCTGACACCCACCCTTTCCACCTTGACCAACAGTCATGGGGTCCCCCCTCAGGCTCCTTTTTTTCCAAGCTCAAGAGCCCCAGCTCCCTCAGCCTCTCCTCATCAACGAGAAGCTCCCCTCCCTTCACCATCCCCGTGGCTCTGTGCTGGACTCTTCTCAGGCAGCTCTGTGTCCTTCTGACACTGAGGGGCCCAGAACTGGACAAACTATTCCAGATGGGGTCTCACCAGGGCAGAGTAGAGGGGGAGGAGAACCTCTTCCGACCTCTTAACCACCTCCCTTCTAATCCACCCCAGGATGCTACTGGCCTTCTTGGCCACGAGGGCCCATTGCTGGCTCCTGTCCTACAGGACCCCCCAGTCCCTTTCTCCTGTGCTGCCCTCCAACAGCTCAGTCCTCAACCTAAACATCTAAAACTCCAATGCAACTGGGAGTGACAGAGAGGGGAAGGGAAGCAGACCAACCCTGAGCTCCAAAGCAAATCCAGGAGAAGCATTTAAAGCCCAGAACCACAGCACTGTGCCCGAGCTGGACCACCACAGCCGGTCCTGTGAGCTCCCTCACCCACTGAGCACAAAGCCAGCCCAGCGTCACCTAGAATCACCCAAACTGATGCAGTTCTTCCCCAGCAAAGAGTGCAGATGTCTCCCAGTATCCATCACTGGTGTGTAGTGGTGAGCACACCAGTAGCACTCTCAGAGGTACAAAACTCAAAGGTACCTGTCTAGACTTGAAGTGGCAACCAGGGGACCTGTGAATCACCAGCATCAGCAGCAAAAGCAGGGATCCAGGTTCCTGCTTGAAGCCTATGGCTGCCAACGCTGGTTCCCAGAGACACAAGGCAGGTCAAGGACCTGCAGCCCGGCACACCCAGCCGTGCCCTCCCACGGATCACGCAAGGCAGACGCTGAGTGATGGATGAGCTTTGTTCTCTACTTTCCACAACACAAGGATTCAGGGAAACTGAGGCTAAAGAGACCAGCAGATTTAGCTCAGAAAGAAGCTTTAAACATGGGGTGATTCCCAGCTGAAATCTCAGGTCCTGGGACTTCTCCGCATTCCTAACAACCCTCTTGCACCAAACAGCAGGGAAACCTGGTCAATCAAACCCCTGCAGACCTGGTGGGGTTGACTGATCCCTTTCTCACACAATCACAGAATCCAAAAATGACTGAGGCTGGCAAAACCCTCTGAGCTCATCCAGTCCAGCACCTAACATCACCCCGGTGGCCAGACAAGAGCACTGAGCCAGACTGTCCTTCAACACCTCCAGACACAGGGACTCCCCCACTGCCCTGGACAGTCCAGTCCAGGCTCTGAGCCCCTTTTCTGGGAGGAAGGGCTTCCTAACATCCAACCTAATGCTCACCTGGTAGCTTCAGGCCCTGCCCTCTCATCCTGGTGCTGGGCACCTGGGAGAAGAGCCTGATCCCCACCTGACTGCAACCTCCCTTCAAGGAGTTGGAGAGGAGAAGGTCCCTCCTGAGTCTCCTCTTCTCCAGGTTAAACATCCCCAGCTCCCTCAGCCTGTCCTCATCAGCCTTTCCCTCCAGCATCTTCCCCAGCCTTGTTGCTCCTCTCGACCCACTCCAGCCCCTCAAGCCCTTGAAGAAATCTCTTTCTTGAAGTGAGGTGCCCAGCACTGCCCTCAGGACTCGAGGGGAGGCCTCCCTCCCCAGCACCGAGGGAGAACGACATCCCTAGTCCCGAAGGCCACATTGGTGCTGATCCAAGCCAGGATGCCATTGGCCTTTCCTGTTACCTGGGCACCCTGCTGGCTCCTGTTCAGCCAGTCATCACCCAGTACTGCCAGGTCCCTCTCTGCCTGGCCACTCTCCAGCCACTCATCCCCCAGTCTGTAGCTGCAAGCGGTTCTGTTTCTGCACAACACCCCCCACCTCAGCTGTTTTCCACAGCTTTTTCCTCTTGAACTCACAGACCGCATCCTCCTCCCACAGGCAGGAGGTAGAAGCCACCTTTGCACGGCTCAGTGCAGCAGCCGCTGGCTCCAGGATGGAAAGGCATTGCAATATCATGGTTTGCTGAGCCTCACAGACAGTGACAGAGCTGCCCTGGCCACACTGGCCCAGCCCTGAACCCCGTGACAGACACACACACAGTGCTAGGGCACGGCAGCAGGCGCTGCATTGTTCTGCTTTAGGTGAGCACAGCACCAGGAGCTCAGCGCAAACGAGCTGGACCAGCTTCAGGGCCACTCAGCCCAGCAGGCTCACTCTGAGCTGCAGAACTGGGTTGGCCCAACGGGAAGGAATGAGGTTGAGCTGCCTGCGTTTGGGGATGAGACTCAGGACATCCTGAGTGCACAGGGAAACCCAGGTTCCCATTTGGTTCTAGCAATGGGGCAACAGATCATAGAATCACAGAGGGGTTTGGGGTGCAGGGACCTTCACAGCTTCTCCAGCTCCACCCACAACAGGGTGCTCAGAGCCCCAAGGGCCAACCTGACCTGGGACGGTGCCAGCAATGGGGCAACCTGGGCCAGGCTCTCTCCACCCTCAGCACATACAATCCCTTCCTTCTCTCCAGGCTGAATTCCCCCCCTCCCAGTTTAACCATCAGCCCTTGTCCTGGCACAGCAGCCCCTGCTCAACAGTCCCCCCCAGCTTTCTGATCGGCCCCTTGAAGCCCTGAAAGGCTGCACTAAGGTCTCCCTGGAGCCTCTTTTCTCCAGCTGGACCCCTCCAGCTCCCCAGCCTGTCCCACAGCAGAGGGTTCCATCCTCAGAGCAGCATCTGTGCTGCCTCCTCTGGCCCTGCTCTGACAGCTCCAGGTCTCTATGGTAGCCCCTGGGACAGCAGCACCAGCAAGAGGAGCTCTGCTGGAACAGAATCATCATTTTTAAATTATCAGACCAAGGGGAATAAAAATCCCCCAAACTCTGTGAGGAACCTCAGGCTACGACAGAGTTCTGCAGCAAACAACTTTCTGGTGGTACCTTCGGGAAGAAGCTTCTAGGCAAGAGCTTCCCACGCCTCTCCCAACATCTAGAGAGGACACCACCACATTCCAGAGTCATTCTCATGTCCCTGAAACCTCAACAAGGGCAGCTCCCAGCAGCATCACCATGACCTGTGTGTGAAAGCAGTGCTTTGAAAAATGCACTTCTCAGTCTCACAGCTTCACTTTACATGGGCAGAGGAACCACGAGATCCAATCTCTGAAGATCACTGTTTGGTTTAGAGGGTTTGGGTTAGGTATCACTCGTTTCTTGAAATTTTGTACTCCCTGAGCCTGATCATTTCCCATTCCTTCAGGGTTCTACCCCAGAATCACTGATAATCACCGTGGGGGTGTTGGGCTTTTCTTCCAGGCAACCAGCTCCAGGACCAGAGGGCAGAGCCTGTAACTGTCGGGTGGGAAGGGTTAGGTTGGACGTTAGGAAGCTGTTCCTCATGGGAAGTGGGATGAGAGCCAGGCTGTGGCCCTTAGTGCCCTGGGGTGGCTGTTGGGTGATGTTAGGTGCTGGGCTGGATAAGCTCAGAGAGCTTCACCAGCCTAAATCACTCTGTGATTCTGCAAAACCCCATTCCCGTGTGCAAGTTACAGTGGTTGGTGGAAAGGAGTCAATGCAACTGCTGTCTTCTAACCCCAACAGCCAGAGACAACCTGTGAACACGTGGGACCAACCCAAGCCCAGACCCATCATCAGGAACTGGGATCGAAGGAAGACAGCACAGCCTGGACCACCACACCCTTGTATTTCCGCTGTCAAGGTCACCCCGATCCAGTCCCAGATGGGGATGAGGATTCTGGTGGTTCAGTCACTGCATTCGACAGCACCAGGACATTTCCCCGACGTCAGGCAGGGTCAGGTTCAGGGTGAGGGTTTGCCTCCTATATACAGGTCCAGACAAGCAGGCAAATGCTCTCACAGCTCTCAGTGGCCGAGCAGAGCAGATGCAAATCAGCCACTGGGCCCTGGGACAGTGGGTTCTCAAGCTGCCAAACAGGAGGAAACTCCAGTTGAACGGTGCCTTAAACCCACTCTGCCCATCTGCAGATGTCACGGGGTTGCAGCTCTGTCACACGGAGGCCAGACAAGGATTTCTGCTTCATCAGATCTGTTTTGCACAACAGAATCAAGAGGCAGCAAGCAGGCAAGAGGAAAGGCTGAAGTGAATCACAGTGTTAGGGATTGCAAAGGACCTTGAAAGATCATCCAGTCCAATCCCCCTGCCACAGCAGAAACCCATAGATCCAGCTGCACAGCAACCAGGCAAGTTTGAAACATCTCCAGAGAAGGAGACTCCCCAACACCCCTGGGCAGCCCCTTCCAGGACTCTGTCACCCTCACTGGGAAGAAGTTTCTTCTCCTCTTAATGTGGAACCCCCTCTGTTCCAGCTGACACCCGGTGCCCCTTATCCTAGCACTGGGTGCTACTAAGAAGAGGACAGGGGTTAGTTACAACTGATCTAACCCAGCAGGGCTTTGAAACTGAAAGGCAGGATGGTAGATGCTGAGGGATTGAAATGACCTGTAGACCTGGTGCTTAGGGACAGGGGTTAGGGGTGACCCGGGGGGAGGCTGGGTTAAGAGTTGGACTTGGTGATTCTAAAGGTCTCTTCTAACCAAAGAGATTCTGTGTTTAAGAACAAGGGCCTGACACCTCCCCACACAGCTCCTGCAGGTCAGGGTAGGCATCCAAGAGCCCTGACACCTTTAAACACTGATTTATCAGCTCTGCCTTAGGTTTATCCATCTTGACATCCCTCCACCTCGAGGGACCAGAGTACTAACAGATGCCCCACACAGTGGAGAAGACCCATTTCCAGGTGAAGGGCACATAGAGCATTTAAACCAATTATCCTTTGGTTTAGGTTGGGGGTTCCCAGAGCAGAAACTCTCCTGATTAAAACCCTTCCAGGCTGTAGGGTTCAATGTCTGCTCAGCAAAGGATTTCTGCCTTTTAATTCTTACTAAGCCTAAGAAAATGAAATATTGATGGGGTTTTTTATTTACTTCCCTCAAGCCTTAAAGAAAAATAGGGCAGGAAACATCACAGAGCTTCCACCTTCAAAGTCATTTGAGATGCAGTAAAGGAGATGCAAAGTAAAGCCCTGTTTTCAGCAGAATCCCCCCAGAATGGGGTCAGATGTTGGGGTTAACAGCTCCCGCCCACCTAAGAATGTCCTGGGGGGTGAAGCAACCCAGGCTGAGCTTCCTGCTGCACCAACTACAGCCAGACCCTGGTTGAGAGCTGCAGCTGTCAGCAAACAACCTTCTCTCCACAGATGGGTTTTGCTTTTGTTGCCATCACCTCTCCTCTGACTGATTTTAACTGAGGTGAGAATAACCTGGGTTATTCCTGTGGCTTCTGGGGTGCTCAGGGGTGGAAATGTTAGCACTCAACAAACTCAGCACTTCCACAAGGATGATGGAGGGAATGGAGCCTCTTCCTGGTGAGGAAAGGCTGAGGGAGCTGAGGCTGTTCAGCTGGAAAAGAGCAGACTGAGAGGTGACCCAATAAATGTTGATAACTATGTGAAGATGAAGCCAGGCTCTGCTCAGGGGGGTCCAGGGACAGGACAGGGGGCAGCAGGGAAGTGTTGCAGCAGAAGAGGTTCCACAGAAACATCAGGAAAAACCATTTCCCTGGGAGGGTCCCAGAGCCCTGGCCCAGGCTGCGGGATCTCCTGCTCTAGAGACAGCCCAAACCCTCCTGGATGTTCCCGTGGGATTTGCCCTAAGGGATCTTGCTCTGGCAGGAGGGCTGGATTAGATGATCTTTCAAGGTCCCTTCCAACCCCCAACATCCTGTGATTCCACAGTGGAAGACACCTAACACCTCAGGTTTACTTCCACACCCATTCCTAGTACCAAGGGGCTGCAATGGGAAAGGTTCTGTGTTCCAAAGCAGAGTCCTGACAGGGGGAATTTAAGGGAGACTTCTGAACATCACCTCCAGGGTTTTTATTTCTCATCCCTGTACTTGCTGTCATTTCCTCCTTAAATTATCTTCAAATAATCTGCTGCCACAGCAGGCGCTGCTGAACTCATCCTGCCTGTCATTCGCCTGACAAAACACCATCAGATACAATTATGCCCTGACAACCCCACGAGATGGTTATACAACACCAAGTCAAACCATACTCGGTTAACTCCTGCCCTTCTTCTCATCCCCAGCCACCTCCTCTAGAATCCCAGACCGGTAGGGGTGGGCTGTGATCTCTGGGGATCTTCCAGTCCAATCCCCTGGCTCCACCACAGTCACACAGCGCCTAGGATGTGTCCAGAGGGATTTAGGATTTCTCCAGAGCAAAGAATCCACAACCTCTCCAGGCAGCAACAGGGCTCTGGGACCCTCACAGCAAAAACATTTCTCCTCATGTTCAGGTAGCACTTCCCATGTTCCAGTTTGTGCCCAGTGCCCCCTGTCCTGTCACTGGGCAGCAATGAGTAGAGTCTGGCCCCATCCTACTGACTTTGCTCTGTAGCTATTGATCAGCCTGGAGAGAAGGAGGTCCCTGGGGTCAGCTCTGGGCCTCTCCCTCAGTGCCAGAAGGACAGGGATGGGCTGGAGCAGGGGCAGAGAAGGGCAGCAGAGCTGGGGAGTTTGAGCTGGACAGAAGGAGGTTCAAGGNGGTCAGTGGGGCCCTGGCAGTGCTGGGGGAGCAGTTGGACTGAAGAAGCTTTAAGGGCTTTCCTCCCCCGTTACCACCATTCATCCCAGTGCTGGCTCTCCCAGCACACACTAACAGCACTCACAGCTCCACGTGCTTGGCCAAGTCACCTCCTCTGGGTCATTATTCCTAAAGGAGTTTTTCTTGCCAGCCTATCTCCTCTCCCAGACTCTCTCTCCCCCATCCAGACAGGTTCCCTCATTAAGGGCTCATTTAGAAACATCTGCCCTGCAGCTCCCACTGATGCAGCAGCTGCTCACCCATGTGATGGCCAGTGTCAGTCAGGCACTGTCTCAGCCCCCTGGCTCCAGGGGAGGAAAAAGAGCATTCACTCTGCCCTACTCTGTGATACCTGCACAACATTCTTTCGCAGAGCACTGGGCTGCTTCTTTCATTCTGTGCACAGAGGGGCAGAGGAGGGCAACTAGGCTGGTTAGGGGTCTGGAGAACAGGGCTGATGGGGGGAAATTGAGATGCCAAACGCAAGAAGATGGGGTTTCACTGAAATCCTTATGGCAGAAGCACCTGGCCCTCGGGATCACAGACAGGAGGTGGGAAGAGTTTAAATCTCATGGAATGAGACAGCGAATCCGAGTGGGTTCAAATAAAATACAGAAATCAGAGCACGACTGGAATGTTTCTCACTGTCAAAGGCAAAGCATCACTTCCCTTTCTGCTCTGGGGCCACCCAGGGATCACTGCTCGTCACCAGAACGTAAAGCTGACCCAAGCAGGGATGGTGCAAGCCCTGGCAATTCCTGTCTCAAAAGCCTTGACTTCTCTTTTCCCAAATGAGCAGCACTCGTCATGAGGAACCTACTCATCTCCCAGCTCTGCAAAGCCCAGCGAGCAGCTTATCCAGCACCAAGACTTTGCTGCTTACAGGGGCTTCTTCATTTGATGGATGTAGGGACTCAGCAAGGTCCTCAGTCCTCACCACATGCTTCAGCTCTCAACTCTTCCCTCCAGGAACCAGCCCGAGCTGGGAGGCACCACAACTCCCACAGAACCCCAGAGTTCATCTCAAAGCACCCAGCCAGCAACCCAGAATGTCCAACCAGTGCCCCACAGCACTTAGGGAAGAGCATGGCACCAAGACATGGTCCTAAGTAAAGCCTGTACCAAGTCCTACAGCCAATATCCCTCTCCCCTGTGCAGGGGGAAGAGAGAGAGGAGCTTCTGAGCCCTGTGAGTGCAGGATTAGTACAGAGGGGAAATTATTGCCCAAGCACCTCCCCAGAGGAAGCCGGAGGCTTTCCTGTAGCAGGAGGTGGAATCCTAGCAACTCAACATATCCACGCGCCAGAGATTAGAAGGAACAGATGAACCAGCAAGCGACCAAACCCAGCTCAGACTGGGAATTACAGGTCTCTGTGCTGGATAAACCCATCAGCTCAGGAAACAAGGCAGAGACTCGCACGTCTTCCAGACACCAGCAGCCAGTTCTCTGCTTCAGAAGGTATCAACGACCTTATTTCAAGTGTTTGTTATTCTTCTCCTAAGAGACTGAGCTGTCACTTCAGGGGAGCAATTTCCCCTTTCCCCAATTAAGAGGAAGAACCCTGTGGCAGCTCAAAGTTTCTGAAGAGAAATCAGGTCAGCGCTGAAACAAAGCCTTCCTAGAGTCACAGGAGAGGCACCTGGAACATCCATTACAATCCGAGGAAGGACAGAAGCAAAGGGTCTGACATGTTCCGGACTGTGAGTGTCCAGAGCAGACCACGCACAGCTCGTCACTACAGCAACCGTCCTTATCGGCTCCAAACTTCCCAGCGAGGGGCTGGCAGAAACTCTGCCAGACCATGCCCGAGGCACGATGCTGCTGCAACCCCTGCTGAACTCTGGAAGCCATGGGAATACCTCAGCATTTCCAGGGTCTCCTCTTCAACAGGGCAGCAATAACCCCCGCACGGTTCACTTGAAGAGCTGGAGGCTGTGGGGCTGTTACAGACTGGGAAGACAAGCTGCTCCTTTCATCAAACCATTTAGGATGGAAAAGACCTTCCAGCTCATCAAGTTCAACCCCGAACCCAACTATCCTATCCCACTGTTGAACCCTGTCCCTGAGCTCAGATCACCCTGGCTGTGTTTCACAGCCAAGGATGGCAATTCAACCCCACTCCCTGGGTAGCCTGTGCCAAGGCCTGAGTGCCCTTTCCAGGAAGAAGCTTTTTCTAATGGCCAACCTAACCTTCCCCTGGGGCAGCTAGAGGCTTTCTCCTCTGGTCTTGTCCCTTGTGAGAAGGGACCGACCCCCACCTCTCCACAGCCTCCTACCAGGCAGTTAAAACCACCAGGTATGACTCTACAAGACAAGCCCAACAGCAGCAGAGTCCAGGCCTGGTGCTGGAATGATGCAGTGAGTGTTTCTACGAGTCTCCCGGGATGTTAAATGTCTACAACACAGAAATCAAAGGCTACGGGAACCCAGAGCAGCATCTCCTCACAGCCAGACCCCAAAAGGGACCATTGGTTCCTCTGTGTCTACACAGATAATTTCCAATGATCATAAATGGGACACAATGCCTGCTGCTGAAGCCAAGAGTCAGCACCACAGAGTTGCTGAGGTTGGAAAAGCCCCACAAGGTCATCAAGTCCAACTCTGACCNATTGGAAAAGCCCCTCAAGGTCATCAAGTCCAACTCTGACCCCAACTGTCTCAGCCCACTGCTAAACCCTGACCCTGAGCTCCAGATGCCCCTGACTGTGAAACACAGCCAGGGATGCAATTCAGCCCCCTCCCTGGGCAGCCTGTGCCGAGGTCTGAGGACCCTTTCCAGGGAGAAGGTTCCCCTTGTGCAGCCACAAGATGACACTGAATCACTCGGCTGTGGTTCCAGCTCTCCTGCAGCCCCCCAGACTGGTCAGTCTCCCTCCTGACAGTCTGGAAATGGCCAAAGCCAAGCAATGAGGAGCCCAGACCCTAAAGTATCAGAGAAGCCATTGTGGGCTTGGAGCAGAAGCTATAGACATCACCATAAACCCTGACGGAAATCTCCTTGATAAAACAGATGTTTCCTTTTTGTCAACATTTATCCAACATCCTCCCCCAGAACAGGAACACAAACACATCCCCTCATACACAAACACAGCCCTACACTGGGTTGGACCCACCCAGAGAGGCTCCTAGACACCCCACAGCCCCTGTAACTGACAGGATCAGAGGAACTGGCTTCTAGTTGCCCCAGGGGAGGGTAAGGTTGGCCCTGAGGAACCATTTCTGCCCCACAAGAGTTACCCAGGGCAATGGAAGAGCCCTNCTGGCTTCTAGTTGCCCCAGGGGAGGGTAAGGTTGGCCCTGAGGAACCATTTCTGCCCCACAAGGGTTACCCAGGGCAATGGAAGAGCCCTCATGCCTACCGTGGTTGCAAAGTCATGGAGATGCGGGCTGAGGGACAGGGTCAGTGGGGGGAATGGCTGGATTTGAGGAGCTTAAAGGGCTTCTCCAACCAACACAATTCTGAAAGGCTGAACTCTCAGGCCCACTCTACCACTTCTCTCATCCCAGTTTCACCCTACATAATTCAATCCCCAACCTTCCCACCTTCCCGTAGCTGTATTTCTAGGGAAAGGTTTTACCACCCCGCAATTGTTGATTCCACCTCCCCACGCCAAAGGTTTTTTACCCTGAAAGCTCTTGAGCATCACAAGGGTTCAACCAGCTGCAGAATTTAACATGGGGAGAGCTGAGCTGGGAATCAGGAAAAAACAGGGAAAGGAGAAAGGAGCAGCAGCATCGCATCATGGTGCTCACAGCTACAGCTGGAGTGAGGAAAGGCAAGAGGAACAAGGAGAGCTTTTGCTGACTCTCAGGCTTTAGCTACACATGGCAGAAAATATCCTACACAAACCACCCAGGGTCTGTTTTCCCCCTCAGAGGGCACCAGAGGTGCTTAGGACCAGCCAACAACACTGAGGAGGATTTCATGACATGGAGATAAGTGATGGAAGGGCCACACAGATAGGAAAGCCCCATCCAGGTGGTTCCTTCCCATCAGCTGCCCTGAAGAGCTGTCCAGTCCCACATCACCTTCTCATGGAGCTGCTAGGGAGGATTTGACTGGAGAGGTTGAAAGCGAAGGCCACAGCACATTCATCACACTCAGAGGGTGCCAAGAGGCTGGAGCCAGAGAGTGGGAAATGCTGGGTGCAGAGCACAGAGTGGTTTAAATCTTCCCGTGGCTGCTGAGAGCCAAGACATCTCCAGGAATCTCTCTGTGGAACTGCTGGGGTTAATGCACCATCACCCACAGGCGGATCAGAGCAACCATCGACGTCACCAAGCCATTGCTTAAGAAGTTGCAGAAATCACCACTAAATCATTGCAGTTACAAAAGAGAGAGGTGAAGAAAGTCCTTTCTTTTCTTGTTGCTCTGATCAAATTAGAGATAGAAACCGGGAAAAGAAAACCAAACCAAATCAAAGGGCTGCTCTGGGGGGGCAGAGGCAGTCCTTCCTTCCTTGCACCACAGCTGGATGATGGGGTAAACTCAGAGAGGTGCAGCCAAGTAAGAGGACAACTGGTTTACAACTGCTTGTAACTGTCGATGTTCCTCCACGGTCAACTCTCAAGTCCTCAGTTCAAGAAGGACACAGAGCTGCTGGAGGGTGTCCAGTGTACAGCAACAAAGGAAAGGCTGAGGGAGCTGGGTCTCTTGAGATTTGAGAAGAGGAGGCTGAAGGGTGACTTCNAGAAGCAAATGTTGCAGTGCATACAAGACACTGGTCATACTGGGGATGACCTCTTGCGTTCAGCTGGCCCAGCCTGGCTTTGGGGACACTGCAAGCACCCTGAGCCCTGCAAAGGGACCCTTGAACCTTTAGTGTGAAATAATTTCTGGTATAAAACTCCTGGTTTCATGCACTGCTGGATATTAATTCAAGTTCCAGCCTGATTTGGGAGGCAGATGATAACAACTGTGTGACCTGATTGCAGCTCTGCAGCACCGACACCCCCCAGCATGGGAACAAAGGGCTGTCCCAATGGAAACTGCCCCAACCCAATGGAGAAACCATTTCCCTGGTGGGAATGAGGCCTTGGAGTGGCCATGGGTGAGAACTGTGAAGAGAACAGCGGAATCACAGAGGGGTACGGGGCTTCACAGCTCCTCCAGCCCACCCCTGCTCTGAGCAGGGACAGCAGGGTGCTCAGAGCCCCAAGGGCCAACATGATCTGGCACGGTGCCAGTGATGGGGCTTCTCCCACCTCTTTCGGGGCACCCTGGGCCAGACTCTCCCCACCCTCAGCACCAACAATCTCTTCCGTCTCTCCAGGCTGAATTTCCCTCTCCCAGTTTAACCATCACCCCTTGTGCTGGCATGGCAGCCTCTGCTCGACAGTCCCCCCACCTTTCTGATCGGCCCCTTGAAGGCCTGAAAGATCACACTGAGGTCTCCCTGGAGCTTCTCTTCTCCAGCTGTNGTGATGGGGCTTCTCCCACCTCTTTCGGGGCACCCTGGGCCAGACTCTCCCCACCCTCAGCACCAACAATCTCTTCCGTCTCTCCAGGCTGAATTTCCCTCTCCCAGTTTAACCATCACCCCTTGTGCTGGCATGGCAGCCTCTGCTCGACAGTCCCCCCACCTTTCTGATCGGCCCCTTGAAGGCCTGAAAGATCACACTAAGGTCTCCCTGGAGCTTCTCTTCTCCAGCTGTATTTCCTCAGCTCTGCCAGCCTGTGCCACAGCACCAGGTTCCACCCTCAGAGAAGCACCTCTGGGGCCTCCTCCGGCACAGCTCCAATAGCTCCAGGTCTCTGCCGGGCTGAGCTGTGCCCTTCCCTTTGGTGATGCCAGCACCACCTGTGCTCATGGCAGGACCCCAGAACAACCTGTATCCTCAGTGTTCACCAAGGGAGCCCTACATTCCTCCTCTCCAACCAGGCCACTTAAATCCTTTCAAGAACCAGCTGCAGACACCTTGTCCTCCCCAGGGAAAGGAAGGACACAGTGAAGAGCCAGCCCAGGACCTGGGGTTTGCCCTTGTTTTTGCAGTTCTTTGAATGCTCCTGGGAGTGTTTGAAGTCAACTGCTGGTGAGCAGCAGGGCTCAGAGACACCCACCGACACAACAACAGGCTGCTGCGCTGTGTCCTTTGGCTGAGGAAGAAGAGAACAGCTCTCCTGGCTGGGCCTCACCCCAGGCACCAAAAGCTCTGTATGTTCACATCTACATTCTTTGTGTTCAGATCCCAGTTTAAGCAGAAGGAGCAGCTTCCAGTGGAGTCCACCACATACCTCTCATGTAACCTGTCATGAGGGTGATCCTGAAGAGCTGCTCTATCCACAGCAGCTTTTCATCCTCTAAAAGCCCCAGAATGAGCAGCTATTCCCAGGTAGGATTTGTTCAAGTGGATGGCCTCAGAGATATGGGACAAACACGTATGATACAAGATAAAGTCCAACCCAGTTTGGGCTGCTCAGATACCAGGATGGCTGGAATCACAGCATCAAGGCTGGCAAAGCCCTTTGAGCTCACCCAGCCCAGCCCCTAACATCACCTCAGCAGCCACACCAGGGGCCCTAAGTGGGCCACAGCCAGGTTGTCTTCACCACCTCCACACATGGGCACTCCACCACTGCCCTGGGCAGTCCAGTCCAGGCTCTGATCCCCCTTTCCATGAGGAAGGGTTTCCAAAAATCCAACCTAACCCTCTCCTGGTAACTTCAGGACCTGCCCTCTCATCCTGGCACTGATTGCCTGGGAGAAGACCCCAAACACCATCTGCCTACAACCTCCCTTCAGGGACTTGCAGAGAGGAAGCAGGTCCCCCCTGAGTCTCCTCCAGGCTAAACACCTCCAGCCTCTCCTCATCAGCCTTTCCCTCCAGTCCCTTCCCCAGCCTCATTACTCCTCTGAACTGCATTCAGTCCCTCCATCTCTTTCCTGCAGTGAAGGGCCCAAAACTACCCCCAGGACTCGAATGGAGGCCTCCCCAGTACCCAGGACTGGAGGAGAATGATGTCTCTCGTCCTGCTGGCCACACTAGTGCTGATCCAAGCCAGGACGCTATTTGCCTTCCAAGTCACCTGGGCACCCTGCTGGCTCCTGTTCAGCCGGTTGTCACCCAGTCCTGCCAGGTGGCTCTCTAGCCACTCATCCTCCAGTCTGTAGCTGCAGGGGGTTCTTGTGGCCAAAGTGTAGGACTCTGCTCTTGGCCCTGTTCAGCGTCATCCCACTGGCCCCTGCCCATGGACCCAGCCTGTCCAGATCTCTTTGCAGCATCTTCCTCCCTTCCACCAGGTTGACCCTCCCTCCACCCTGGTGTCATCTGCAAATTTAGTGATGATAGATTCAGTTCTCTCATGTAGGCCATCAAGAAAGATGTTGAATAGAACTGGGTCCAGCACTGATACCTGGAACATGTTTGGGGCCAGAGCCGGCAGCAGCCTCTGCCTGGCTTCCACAGTCCCTCTCCCCCTGCTCCACCACCCCCACCCCTCCCCACCATAACCCAGAGGAACCACCAAGCAAAGCTGGTGTTTTCCTTTTTAACTCCCTTTTACTGGGAGTTTGACCAGAGAGCAAGAGATGACCCGGAAAAGGAGGGAATGGTGGGAAGAGAACAGGTTGAAGGAGCTTTTCACTCATCTGATCTCTCATGGATTTTTGTCTTGTGATGGCCCTGTTCTTAAACATCCAACAGGCAGGGACAACAGTCCCGAGGGGTTAAAAGCACTTAAGAAAACAAGCAGCTGAGTGGGGAACCTAGCATCAGCTCCCCCACTGAGGGCAAAGCTCATTCCTCAACCACGAGAGAGTTGGTAGGGGATGGAGACTCCCAAAACACCGAACTCCAGGAGGGCAGAGCTCCGCCAGCACCTGGGCTCACCCCGGAATCCAGATCCTGCTCCGTGTTTGTTTTTAGAGATAACCCGAGCAGCGGCAGGCCGGTAAGGAGAGAAGGTTAAAGGAGGTAGAGAAGTTACCAAACACCAACTGAGAAAACATGAAACAAAAGACGGGGCATCACATCGCTAATGGTGCCCGCAGGGGAACGGCACAGGGGTGGGGGATGGCTCCAGTCTGGCCTCCTGCTCCATAAAGAAGAATCATCAGCGGCTGGTGGTCAGTGCAGACACAGTCCCTAGCTGGGGTGGTAAGAAACGCCAACCCATGGCTCTGAAGTGAAGAATACACAGTCTCGTATTGGGAAGGAGTCCTGCTGCTTAGAAAAGGTCACGTTCTGATCACGGAGTCATGGAACTGTGTTGGCTGGAAAAGCTCCTCCAGTCCAGCTGCTCCCTCAGCACTGCCAGGGTCTCACTGGCCCCTGTCCCTCACTCCACAGCTCCACAACCCCTCCAGAACCAGGGACATCCCTCCTGACCCTGGCAGCCTGGGCCAGGCCTGGAGAACCCTTTGGGGGAAGAAGAAATTGGTCCTTAGGGCCAACCTTCCCCTCTCCTGGGACAACTGGAGGCTTCTCCCTCTCGTCCTGTTGCTTGTCCCTGGAGAAAAGAGACTGACCCCTCCCTCCCAGCTCCAACCTCCCCAAGTTCAGGCAGTTGTGAGCAGCCAGAAGGGCTGCCCTGAGCCTCCTTCTCTCGAGTTCAACACCCCCCCAGTTCCTTCAGCTGCCCCTCAGAGCCCATGTGCTGCTTTCTCAGGTCTCACTCTCCTCTCCCAAGAGAAGTTCTTTCAATTCCCTGACTCAGAATTCAATGAAATTTGAACCACATCCTGAGACGCAGAGGGCAGGATGAAACCCCAACTCCCCAACAGCAGCCAAATGCTGTGTTATGAACGGTCTGTCCTCAGCTTCCCGGGCTGGGCCCACACACCCCTGTCTGTCTTCACACACAACCCCAGCGACACCAGCCTGACTCCAGTCCCATCCAAGGGCAGTGGCTGTGCCAATGGTGCAGAGAGCAACGGCGGCCCCTACACAAACCGTCTCCCTTCTGAGCCGCTGTTGCCCTCATTAAATCACAGTCAACTCCTAGAAAAACACCCAGCAAGGTGAAACCACTCCAATGATTTATTGGTCTGTAGGGTAAGAAACTGGGACTGGTTTTGGTCAGCAAAGGTCAGATCAAGACCAAGCAGCAGGTCCACAGAGATCCTCACCCAGGCAGGTGGGACAACACAGCTCCAACATCTGAAGATGAGGAAATGCCAGCACCAAGATCTACCTCCACCTCAGCTGAGGACACAGGTGCAGGGCCCTCCACACAGCTCACAGCACAAACAAGTGCAGTGTCTCCACAGAGATCTGACCCACCAATGAATTGCTTCACACTGAGATGAGATCTGAGATCTGTGAGTGGGCTGAGGCCCTGAAACAGGTTGCCCAGGGAGGCTGTGGCTGCTCCACCTCTGGCAGTGTCCAAGGCCAGGCTGGATGGGGCTCTGGGCACCCTGGTCTGGTGAGAGGCATCGCTGTCCTTGGCAGGGGGTTGGCACTGTAGGAGCTCTGAGCTCCTTTCCAACCCAACCCAGTCTACGACTCTATGCTTCGACCACCTCCACTGGGAACTGGTCATCAGGGCAGGGCACTTCTGCACAAGACTGGGCTGCGTCAGACAACAAAAGCACCTTTCACAATGGGAGCTGGGCACTGAGCTGGTCCTATCACTACTTCCCACCAACTTGGGATTGAGGAATTTAATGAACACACCGCACAGGGCTGAGCCTGAGCACTGCACATTGAGACAGATCTTCATGACAGTCACAGCTCACTCCATCCACCCCAGCTCCGCAGAGCTTGCTGGAGGAGAGCCCTGGACAGCTCAAAGATGAGCAAGAACAAAGCTCCCAGCAGCTACCCACACCACATCCTGGCTGGAGAGTACACTGGGAGCAGCAGCCAGCACTGTAGGACCAGGACAACCTGAGCTGAGGGTCTGTGCCCAACCTCAGAGCTTCATGTCACCCACTGACAGGGATCAAGGAACTCCAGAACCAAGTGACATCTTGGTGGTCCCTCTGAAACAAGGCCCCACCACAACGCTGCTGCTGGTTAAGGACAGCTAGAGCAGCAAATCCTGTCCCCATTTCCAACCCTTGAAGGCTCCTCTCTGCATTTCACCAGACAAATCTGTGCCAAGTGCTGGTGCTGAGAGCGCTTTGGTGGGTTTGGGGGAAAGAAAAGGGTGGGAAAAGCAGGCTCTGACCAAAGCAGAGCCCTCCAACAGCATCAGAGCTGTTGTGTCAGCTCCTCTCGTTGTGCAGATTGGAGGGCTCTTTTAGAACACACTTCTGCTTTTCATTATTTTTGCATGAATTAGCAGGATCCCTTAATCAGGACTATGCAAAGTAGCTAAATCCCATCAAACCCTAGCAGGGTGAGGAAAGGAATGCTTTAGTTGAGTGCTGGCTGCACCCAGTGCCCCAGAAATGCTGTTTCCATGGGCCAGTCCAGACAGAGAAGCAGAAACCAGTTGGATTTGGCAACCAGACAACTCTGTGCATCCAGCAATGGGCTTGGCACTCACTGTCACACAAACCTCCCTGGGCCAGAGGTCCTAAAAGCACTGGAGAGCCGAGCTGAGGGTACAGGCAACACCCAAACCAAGGCAGGGGGGCTGTCGCTGCATTATCCTGCAGTTTGGCTGCTCGTCCCAACTGGGAAAACCCCCTCCAGATTTCTAGTTCAGCAGAACCACGTGTCTGCGCCTGTTCAGGGAAGTAATTGAGATTCATGAGGCAGAGCTGGGCAGGGGGATGTGAGGGAGGGCTCGGAGCTGTGCCAGGCTGTTCCCAGCCCCGCGGCAGCCCTGGCTGTTGCTGCCAGAAGCCTTTACCTATGGTGGTAGTGCCAAGTCTGAAGGAGCCACCAATGGCATCAGCCCACAGAACAATTAGCTCAGGAGAGCAGGGGTTGTCACAACCTTGGGTCAGGCACTGCTTAGCACTGGGGTTTGATTTGTTTTATTAAAACATAGAGGTTGCTCAACGCAGGCGGTTGTGAAAGGGAATCACAAAGGGACTCCAAATCCCTGTGGAGAAGTGGGCACACAAACAGCTCCAGGATTCCCTTTGCCCCAGCAATCCCAGTTAAAGAGCTGCTGAGACCACCAGCACCTCCTGGGTACTGCAATAACCAAAGCAAAGCAGCTCCTGGAAGAAGGGAGTGAGGAGCTGAAACCTTCTCTCCTCCACCCAAGGAAAGATGATGCTTAGGGAAGGGAGGGAAAGAGCTGAATGCACCAGAACCCTCCTGATTCTGGGTCTGTCACCAGCTCCTAACACCTAGGCTGGGTAACAGCAGAGCTGGGAAAGAGCAACCACCCTTGGTACAACCACGAGCCTCTTCTCAACCTACATAAAAAGCTGGAGCCCAAAGTAGGGCAGGAATTTTAGCAGCACAGACTCCAAACTTCCCGAACACAGTTCTCCTCAACTCCGCTGCATCAGCAGCACTGCCGGAGCCTCACGCCGGTTACATAACCCCCCAGGAGCCAGTGAACAACACAAGACCCTGCCAATCCCAGGCACTCCAACACCATGGTATGAAAATAAATAACCAAAACACACAAAAGCCTGCTCAAACAATGGAAAACAACCACCTCCTGGGCTCTGCCAGCAGCTTCTCGAAGCCTCCACTGAAAGGGAGGTTGTTTAGCTTTTACCTTCCCATTGAGGGGGCTGTGTGTGGGGAGGGCAAAGGGTTCACCTTATCTTTAATCAACAGGGATGGTTCCACTAATTAAAATGAGGAAACCATGGTATTCGAGAAGGGTAGCAGGGGATTCTGTTGCTATCCAAATCCAGCAGTGGTTCCCAGCAGCTGCTTTGTGTACTAGTAGTCCCACCAGGTCTCTAGGGCTTTGAAACCTACTCCTGGACCTCCAAATCTACCCCTGGACCCATTCTTTGGGCTCTCACTCATTGACTGATGAGGTCACAGTCTCAGCTCCACAGCAGCCCTCAGTGCTTTCTGAGCATCAGCACAAATAATAGAGACCCCAAGGAAAATCCTGACAGAAGGTGAAGGAAGGATGATTCCCCCCAGAGAAGGTGCAATGGTGCTTAGAGACATCAAACCAGGGCAAAAGGATCATCCTGACACTCAGCTGAGAAGTTCTGTGTGGACCCAGGAGTCCAGAGCTCCTCCTGCAAGTAAAACCAGGCTAAATGCAGGGGAAAAAAGGAACCTTCTTAGGGCAAGGATCCCTTTGAAAGTAAGACTGTTCAGTATCACCCCCTGCTCTAATAGGGGACACCAGTGTTCAGTCCTCACAAACTCAATCTGTCTCACTGCAATGGAAAATACCAGTGGAATCAAAAAAATTCCCAACCCAAGTATTTGGAGAGGAAGATCTCCATGGCCAGATGGTACATTCACCCCCCCACCTCACTCTGTCTGGCCCCGAATTCCCACCACACCACACAGGGAGCAGCACAGGAGTCTGTCTGGACCCCACAGAATGGGCAGCCTCTGACTCCTCTGTGCTCTAGCAATCACCCACAAGGACTTCTAAACTGTTACCAAACGTAGACTGAATACAGCACAAGTTTCCTGCTGAGGGGAACCTGCAGCTCTGAGGAGAAATACTCCCCTCAAACACAATTTAGCTGCAAAAAGTAAAACTAGAGGGAACCTGCAGCTCCTCTCTCAGTTGACTGTATCTACAGAGGCTACGTCAGGGCGGGTTCCATCCCCCTTTGTGCTCTGCAGAACCAGCCCAGCTACAGCAGAGCACATCAGGCTGAAATCATCTGCCCAGCACAGTCAGATCCTATCAAAGGATCTGTGGCAGCACAGGGCCAGGGTGGGCACTTCTAATCAAGGAACACAGATGCCCAGGGGCTGTTTTCACAGCCACAGAAGGATTTAATTCCACTCCTCCATCCTGAGAAAGCAGCTTCACAACAAGGCCAGACCCTCTAATCTCTGCCTTACTCTTCCATCCCACGAACCCCAAGATGAAAGGGTGACTGTGCTAGCCCAACGAGCATATTCTACTCCTAAAGCTACCGGGGAGAAGGGACTGTCCCCCAGGAGTGAGTACTGGGCCAGGCTAGAGCCAGAGGATTTTCTTTTATCCCGCAGCACAAGGAGGGGGATCCACAGTGGGGCTTGGAGACCTCGTGGAGAAGCAAGCCCTCCCCTGTGACACAAAGGCAGAGCTGCAGCTCTCAGTGACTGCCCCAGAGCCACATTAGACACCTCCATGTCTTCTACCTCCAATCCTCTCCCAGCCCTTCGTCCAGCTCACACCTCTACAGGGATTTCTGAGGCCTCTCCCCACCCCCCCTCGCCCTTTAAAAGTCTTTTAGCTTAGTGGATCCTTCCTCACTACCCTTCTTAAATAACGCCCCCCGGATCCCCTCAAACCCTGAAAAGGCCATTCCCGGGGCTCCTTCACTTTCTCAAGCCGGGGAGCCCCGAGTGCTTCCCGCAGAGCCCTCACGGACCCCTGCCCGCAGACGTCCCTCATTCCTCTTCCACCTTCTTCCTGAACCCTGGAGGGGCAGAAATCCCCTCAGCAAACCTTCCCGGGGGGCTCAGAGCCGTCCTCAGTGCACACACACACAGACCCCAGACCCGCTCCCAAGGCCGGAAGACTCCCTCTCTCAACTCCCCGGGGTGCCCAAGAGACACTCGACACCCCGAGGCCGCACGCCGACCCCTCCTCACCGAGCAGCAGCAGCTTCACCTCCTTGGCCGCCTTCTCGCCGTCCTCCCGCAGGTTGCGGTCGATCATTTTACTCCGCTCCACCGCCGCCTTGTCCTCGGCGCTCAGCGTACAGCCCATGGCGGCGGCTGGAGGTGGCGGCCGGGCCGCCGGGAGCGAGAACGGGGCCTAGAACGGGGAGCGGAGCCTGGGCCGGGAGAGGGGCCGCGCCTCTAGCTGCCGCGGCCCGGGCGGCTCCTGAGGCGGCGCCGGATTTCCGGGAGGCGCGCGCGGGGCAGGGCGGGAAGTGCAGTCCGCGCGGGGCACACTGGGAAGGGGGCGGGGCGTAAGGTGAAGGGGCGTGGTTTCTTGGTCGGTGGGCNACAGCCCATGGCGGCGGCTGGAGGTGGCGGCCGGGCCGCCGGGAGCGAGAACGGGGCCTAGAACGGGGAGCGGAGCCTGGGCCGGGAGAGGGGCCGCGCCTCTAGCTGCCGCGGCCCGGGCGGCTCCTGAGGCGGCGCCGGATTTCCGGGAGGCGCGCGCGGGGCAGGGCGGGAAGTGCANTCCCAGCCCGGCCCCCAGCCCGGCCCCACATCGGCCCCCACTGCCCCTCTACAGCCACCCCACACCCGTTAAACCCATCGTGGGGGGCTTCACAGTGCACCAGGCCTTGCCCCTCCCCTGCTGTGGGGGGCATGGGGAGGTGAGGTAGGGGGCCACACTAGGGGGTGAAGGGTGGGCACAGGGGGGACAGTGCCAAATGGGGTCAGGGCCACCCCTCTGAAGGGGGCTACGGGGTTCGGGGCCACGGTGCTCCCCGCCCCATTGCCTCGCTGTATGGAGGGTGAGGGAGACATGGGGACCCTCCCCCCTCCATCCTCAGGAGACCTTCAGTGACCCCCAGACTGGACCCCATAGCTTAGTTCCACCATGAGGCTCCATCCTGGGCTGGTGCCCCCAGTTCACCCGTCCCAAACACCCAGTGGCCCATCCCAAACACTCAACAACCCAAAGACTCAGTGGCCCATCCCATGGGACCCCCAAACAGGCAGCAGAGAGTCCCCGACACCCCCCACTCCAGCAAGGCACTCAGACCAGCTCTGCCCTTGCAGCCATGTTTGACCCCAAACAGACACCCTCCGCCTCCAACACCTTGACGCTACAGCCCCGCTTTGGGTGAGTTGCCCGGTGGCAAGTAAGGCCCATCGGCTGCCCGTCGCTCTGAGCCCTCGAGAGCATCCTCATCAATCTGCCCTGGGATGCGGAAATCCACCGGGGGCTGGTCCCGCTTGGGACTGGGGGTACGAGGCCGGGGCTCTGTGGGACAACCAGTGCCCTGGAGGAACTGGAGGAAGTTCTCCTCGATGGAGCCCTCCCGGCTGGGCAACCGCAGGTCCTCCTCGGGGGGCTGCTTGAAGAAACAAGTGAGGAGCCGCCCCAGCTCCCCCCGGATCTGCCGGTTGAGGCAGCCGTAGAAGAAGGGGTTGGAGGTAAAGCAGCAGTAGCCCAGCCAGGTCACTACAGTCTCGGCAGCCGGCCCCACCAAAGGCTGGGCACTCAACGCAGTGTAGAGGTGGAAGGAGAAATAGGGCAACCAGCAGAAGAGGAATTGGCCTCCCACGGCCAGCAGAATGGCAGCCGCTTTGCCTCCTCCAAACGTCCTCTGCGGGGTGGTCCGAGGAGCCCCTGATGAGGTGACCATGGTGGAGCGGCTGCTGAGCGACTCAGAGCGCCGACGCGGCGTCTCCATCCAGGTGGGGAGAGGGCCATGGTGCATGGCAGCCACCCGGGCTACCTTGAACATGCTGCAGTAAACCACCACGATGATGAGGAGAGGCAGGAGGAAGTAGAAGGCAGCGAAGAAGACCACGAAAAACTTGCAGTAGGGCCCCCGACTCCATTGCAAAGAACAACCGCGGCCAGCGGGCACCGGCGGGCGATCGGTGGGCGACAACCAACCCAGCACCGGGATAAGCGAGGTGGCCACGGCTTTGAGCCAAACGCCGACGAGGACGCAGGCTACTAACCCCACGGTCATCCTCACCTCGTAGCGCATGGGATGCACCACGTAGTAGTAGCGCTCGACGTTGATGGTGGAGATGGAGAGGATGCACATGCTGATGAAGCAGACGCTGAGGAACAGGTAGACGCGGCACATGGCCTCGCCCAACACCGGGCTATCGAAGACGGCTGACCCCGAGAGCATCTCCAGCGGCATCAGAGTGAGGGCGGCCAGGAAATCCACCAGGCACAGGTGGAAGACAAAGACGAACTTGCGCAGCGCCGGCGTCTTCACGATGACTGTCATGACGGCAGCATTGCCCACGATGGCAGTCAGGTCAAGGAGCAGCATGAAGAAGAGCCCCACCGATTTGGAAGCCACGTCTTTGGGTTTGCTGTCAGCCGTCCCGTTGGGGGGCATAGGGCTAGGGGAAGGTTGTAGCCCCCGAACCCCCCTAGAGCCGTTCCAGCCCCATGGCATGGATAGGGAGGGCTCCATCCTGTGCCTCCGTGCCGCTGCTGCTCACCGGCCCATGGCCCATCGTCAGGGTGGTCAGCGCGGGGCATCGCCGGGGGCTCACATGGTTGCCCAAGTGGGTGCTCCTGTGGAAGGGGAGGATCTCAGAGCACCCAAAGGTGCCCACTGGCCCCACTCATCTCCCTGCTTCTCGCTGCC